>JAMPIV010001645.1:72500-124055 GCA_024509875.1 Oreohelix idahoensis | reverse complement strand
TTTTACTTTCAAACATTCCCTCCCAGCACAAATACTCGCCGATGCATACCCATCTCTGTCCCAAACCCCCCAACCCTCGACATCTCTCCGTCTAATTTCTCCCACGCGATTAATAATCCAGCCAATGCCATCCACGAAAAATCCTCATATCCCTCCCCATTTATCCTAACCCACCCGGTCCCAACTTTGATCCACTAAACGCTAGCGCGCTCCCATCACCGTTAAAAATTTTACTCTCGCTCGCGTCCTTTTTGACCCTAATTGAAAAAAGTCCGCAAAATATCTGCCCACCGCTTCAGGGCGCTTGAGATTCTTGCAGTTTCCATTCTAGTTTTTTATGAGCAACTGTTTTGCTTTATTTCCCTTTACGTTCGGCTCTATACATTTCTCCTCATATTTCCTCCCTCCCAACATTCCCTCCCCTCACCCAACTCCTCAATACCCCCCCCCCTTGCTCTTTGATACTTTTTTTTACTTCTTTTGTGTTCTCTTGTACACTTTCTTGAGCCTTGCTTTGGAACTTCTGGTTTTGCTGGTGTAAAGCTCTTCTTTTTTTCTGTCTTTTATCTTATATTTTCTTTTTATCCAACTTTTTTTTTTCGTCCCCTTTTTCCCATATTTCTCCATGTCTCAATGCCAGACATTTTTTTTTCTCCAATAGCCCGTCTGTATTCTCCAACATCTTCCACTGTTGACACTTGGAATTTTGTTGATACTGTACCGCAAATTTGTCCTTTTTCTTGATTTCCTTAAAGTCCACATAAATGGTTTGTCGACTATAATTGTTGCATTTTCATAACCTGATTGCATGTTTACTTTGCTGTCAAAAAGTTGATCTAGGCCACATCTCCTCCCTGAAATACCTTACACCCTCAAGATACTAAACTGCTTTGTTCATCACAGATGAGCAATATGATTTTCTTTCTAAGTCTGATATCCTTTCCGGCTAGTCTCGATAAACATCTTCCTCTACACCATTATTTGAAAACAAATTTGTGGAAAATTCCCCAGTTTCATATCAGTATTCCTAGCCCTATTTTTCCATACATAACTTCAAATCCGTTACTGTACGATCTTTCATTCATTCCCCATCAAAAATTGGTCTCTTCTTTGTGACTTGTATCCTTAATTTCCTTATCTATAAAACCTTCTTTCACAACTCTTCTGTTCCTTTGTTGCATAACTTTAACATTTAACTTCTATGTTCTTTTATCTTTTTAAAATACTTTATATTCTGGTCCCAACAGCTTCCCAGTCAATAGTGCATTTTATTTTTCTTAGATAACATAAACTACCCCTCACTGTGGTGGAACTTTTCTTTCGTCTTCATGTCCGGACACACCAATATCACCTGTGATGAGTTTCTTCCTTCTACCCCCACCACTTTGGTCAAACATTCCCCAAACCTCGATTTAATATTCCCTCATTTCAGCTTTATACCACAAAAAACTTCAAACGAAAACATACAAGTCCAATAAGAAAATAAAACCCAGCCATCCAAACAGGAGTCCCTACTCCATAGGTGATATCAAACCAAAAACCAAAAATCTTTTCTGACTATCCTTCTTCTTCTACAAACTTTCCCAGATTTGGCACCTAATGTTCGACGGAATCGAACCAAGAAAGTCACAATAGCTGCACTTTTTTCCTTACTTGTTATTAATTGCGAAAATAAATGAAAATAATATAAACATTGCTCTTCTAAAAAATACAAAAAAATAACAAATACGTCACAAAATATTATTTGCTTATATAAAAGTGCGTCAGCAGAATCTCGCCCACTTGAAAAACTCCTAGGTCCGCTCGCCCATCCCATTTGTTTTATAAATTTTTCCCTTATTGGTTTTTACCCGTCCCACAATGAAATTAAGTTTTGTTTTAAGTGTTCCCAAACTTTTGTCTCTAGGCGCACTTTCGAATTAAAAATTTCTAACCAAAACCAATTTGTTTCTGATATATTCTTCAAAAACAAAAATATCAGCTCCCACAAAAACTGTTATTTATAATATTACAAAAAAAAAAAAAAAAAAAAAAAAATAAAATAATATAAAATACTACTATTAAAATCGTTTAACTAAAAAAAGAATAAGACGCTAGTCTATAAAAATATATTCACATATTAAATTCGAATGTAACACTATTAATAAAATATTAGAAAGAATACTGACATAACTCCATATTTACTTTGACGGAGATGAAAGATATAGAGAATGTCTCAAGAATAGACCAAGGATGAAAAGAGATTTTCCCCCCACACACTACCACCCCTCGATCCCACCGTTTGGAACCACTATTAATTATTAATAAGGAAAAAAGAATTATGATATGAATAATCTCGTAAATTATACAAACCAAAAAAAAATATTAAACGAGAATTATCAGTAAATTTTGAGTTATACCGCTAGAGAATAAGCGCAAGGCCGCTTAAGATAACGGATTAAACTAAAATAGAAATAAAGTTATATACCACTTTGCTTTGAATAAAAAAAAACGCCTCTCACGACAAAAGAACTGGTCAATAGAAAAATCGATCTAAACAAAATAAAAAAAATAGAAGAAAACTCACTAAACGACTCAGAGCTGAACAAATGGACGACCTTAAATAAATAATAAAAAAAATTGTATAGTGATAAAAAAATAATTAAATGTTATAAATAATAAAAACTAAATACAGGGAAGATTCAATGAAATCTGGTTGCAAATAGAATAACTATATAAAAAATCAGAATGTTCTGATGCCAAGATGTATGGATACCCCTGTCTTGATGATAAAAAAACAAAAAAATCCAAAATAAACCAGAGAAACTAGAAGAGGTTCCTCCCCTGAATCCGTTTATTTTTAAGAATAAGGTAGAGTTATATTTGAAATAAGAATCAATGTCCCCAGTAAAGACAAGAGTACAACATGTATTTAAGAAAGTATGAAAAATAGTAAAAATAATAGACTAAAGAAAAAGAAGTTTATTAGAAGTAAATAAAGATAAATGATATAGTTTATTATAGATGTGATGTGTAAAGAATAATCTGACCAAGTCCTCAACCATTATTAGTTAGCGCATTTAGGCTGTTACTGAACGGAGCGATTGTAAGTCAGTAATTGTTTTATTTTATTTTACCACAACTGCTGATGGGCCGCTAGGATGTACCCGCTACAAGGTATGAAAAATTCGACACACTTCCTCCCTGGATTGTGCGAGGGAGGATTGGACTTCAAGGGACTGGGTGTGTACTGTATTCCCTAATATGTTGTACTTGGTCCAGGACGCGCCTGAGGGATATGGGGGAAACTGCATTTGAACGAGGATCATGTTCCTTGTAAGTTCCATCAGGATAGCCCGTCCTCCTACCGCTTAAATTGGACAGTAGCATATTTTAACACGCACGACACATTTGTGCACTCGCATTAGTTATATTAGTTACTGATAGTACACGACAGGTGAGTAGCGATTATGGTGAGTGATGGATTAGAGAGGTGGTTATGTTATGGATGAATATGATATCAACTAATAAAGCTATGTCAAGTATATATCGGTAATATAAAGATAATATATGCTTGTTTTTTAAATAACATAGGTTGTTATGGAACCACTTTTAGTTTAGATACGGCTATAGAAAGTATCGGTCAGGCCTGTAATTCATTTTTATAGTGGAGGCGAGATCTCACATAGCTCCGGTCAGCGTGAAAACCACTGCTCTAGATATGGCCAACAAGTGGGTGAGAATAGTGGACTGGGTAATGTGACAGCGCATGTGTATAAAATAGTGTGTAAAAAATAGAGGGTGCTTCATTTGGGGATTTAGTTTGCTGGCTATGGATTTAATTGATCTCCACTACACAGGCAGAACTACTTTCGCTCATCGAGCATACATGGTATACCATCTTAACTGAATTTAAGATGCTAAAATGCAAGGAATTTTATCATTGGATGTCATGAGAGTTTTGTAAGGGTTTGGTTAGTAAATTTCCCCCAGTGTATAGAGAAAGTGGGGGGGATGTAATAGATATTTGGATACTCAGTTTCAACATACATGTAATGATTTTTTTGTCATTGGTAGAATGGAGTTGAATCAATTATTTAATACGCCAAAATGGACAGCTTCCACTCAGCACTTTGGGCGGCCATCACGCACCGCTCACGGTAAAGGATAATTTGCACCTTCTGAAGCCAGTCTTAACTAAGGACTATCAGATTCTTGCTACAGATTGAGCTAGAGGTACTGAATCTAAACATTGATGAGGACCTCTAGCGACCCTGTTTTTGGCTGAATGTCAAGGGTTAAGCGTCAGCGTCTGGTGATAAGATAAAGTTGTAGGGACCTTCCTCATCCTGGCAAAAACTCACAACTGGCATACTGAAAAAACATTCGCAACCTAAAACCTGGGGTGAAGATATAGGGATCGCACAACGGATGTAGGATGCAAAGTGACAAATTGAAAACTAGGATTACGCAAACCTGTATGGGAAGCTGGAAGGTATAGTAATTGATGCATCACCTTAGAATGTCCAACTTACATCAGTTAGACTGTAGGCGCCGATGACTATGAAACTACATTTATTTAAAGCTAATAATCCCTACCAGTGATTGATCATTGCTCGAAGGCTCCGGATAGGAAATGACATTTCTCAATGGTGTAAGTTGGTAGTATGTTTCACGGGTTGGTATTTAGTTTTAATGGATGAACTAATACCTGTTTGTATTATTCAAGGTCTTGGGTGGTGATGCCCTTGGTCCATGTATCACCGTGGTTTAATCTGACGGAGTTACTTGACACCTTAGTCATCCGCGAACTAAGATGGATGTTGGATATCAGGATTGTAGCATAGATTAGCTGGATATATACCAGAAGGGATTTTTGAAGGGGATTAGCTTATTGTAAAATGTTAGAATAAAACAAAATTTGTAAAACGGATAATCGTGGATATGCCTGCGCTATACTAGGGAGTCGGTTTCTGATTGACAGGTGGCGGGAAGAATAAGTACGAGCCATCAAGTACAGGAAATGTATCAACTTAGGAGACTCAGCAACTTAGAAATTTCATAGGCGATGGTAAATTAATATGAATGGGGGAATAAAAAGGTATGATTATCAACTCGCAGTAAATTGAGAGAGTGATGGGTCACCAGTATTTCTCAACTTTTCAGATAAAACCTTGGGCGACGTATGAGTCCTACATTAGTTTACACACTTTAGAACACAATGGGACCTTGATGCGTGGACACTATGAGGAAACCTTAACCTCACAATGAATAAGCAACGAATCATATACATAGCTTGCACAAAACTTGCATTTATCAAATATCTGATAGTTGATCAAATGCAAGGATAATAACCAAAATAAACGTTATAGGTCGTAGGGTGATTTGAAAAAATGGTAAGTCACACACCAGATGATGATCCATAATCAGTTTCAGCTTATTAAATAGGAAAAAGTCACTTTGAAGAGATTTTTAGTGATTTCTATCCAAGCAGAATAGGGCCATGAATCCCACTACTAAAGACCCTTAAGGAACGTTTCTTTACTTCTGTCGGAGTAATTGATAGTAGACTAGGAACTTTGAGTATCTGAACAAACCGTTATTTATATCAGGATGCATAGGTTAGGTAGTAATGAAAACACAACTATACGTAAAAATGGTAGGAAAGCTATCAATATTTAATAAACAGTAAAATCAATACACGCCATAACGAAATATAAACAGTATTTTATCAGCATTTGTAGAAATATACTATTAAGTAAACAAGTATAGTCGTAAAGAATAATAGTGTTAAAAACTACAACATGAGTAGGCTTACCCAGGATTTTGAAACACTGATTACCTTCGCAAATATCGCGACTGACCGCCAGAACTAGCCATTCTGAAGCGTAAATAGTCTCTATCCGCTAGTACAATCTAGAGCATTGGAAAAATATGTATAATGGTGCAGGTCAAATGGTCAACAGGGGGAGCACGCTAAAACACGACACGAGAAGATTAGTGGGAGGGTGGGTAGATAGATACCGCGTAATTAATGACGACAATTAACTTAACACGTTTGTACTTTCTATCAAACTCGTTGTGGTGCCGACGTATAGGTAGGGAAGACTGAGCATGGGATCTTGAGGACCTTATGTACCTCTGGTCCCATTAAGTAAAGAATGCAACCTGGTAGGATACATAGATTATGGGGGATGAACCGAGTGTAGGTAACCTCGGAATAGCAATGGAATAATTTTGTTATGATATATTATTACACGAAAAATGCAATAATAATAAAAAAGTGTAGGGAAAAAGCCTGTAAAAGTCAAATTAATATAAACAAAAAAACGGAATTATAAATAAAGCAATCAATGAAATAAACTAATATAAAATGCAAAACACATAAGAAAATTGTGCTTAACTTTAGAAATGAAATGGCTGCAACCCAGTTATTTGAAAATCAATCTAGGCTATGACTGTTAAAAGAAACTAAATTACAATGCCAACTTGAAGATCCTGGTATTGTAAAAGCTGATATCTAGACATTTCCCTTGGCGTGCTGCAGTCCGAGTGTAAATTGAATCATAGTAAAAATAAAGAATAAGGTTGCATTTAGATGGATACTCTGTGGAACAATAGTGCAAGAATAACAACTAATTATTAAGGGGTCAAACTAGTAAGTCTCCGCCATGGGCAGTTTCAGCGAGCTAATCTGACGCAAACATATTGGGGTCTGTGTTGTGGCTTCTCTCAAGTCACATATCGCGCCTGTGATCCAACAAAGACCTTTTCATTCCCTGACTAATCTGTGTCCTTAGTAAATCGAGATGACTAGAACAGTTGGCTTACCCAGGATTTGAACACTGGACCTTCCGTGCGACAACCCCGCCTAGCCATGCAAGCGAATCACACTATCCGCTCTGCCATCTACGCATCATCAAAAAATGATGTTTTCAATGGCAGGTCAATAGTGCGAACCACAATACACGACACCAGAAGTCCTCCATGGGCAGTTCAGCCTATTAATGACGCAATCACTTCTGTTGTATTTCTATCAAGCAGTATAGGCCGAATCCAACAAGACCCTTAGGACCTTAATACTGTGTCCAGTAAATGATAGTAGACTAGAACAGTGAGAACAGGATAGTGGGTAATACACGACACCAGAAGTCCTCCATGGGCAGTTCAGCCTATTAATGACGCAATCACTTCTGTTGTATTTCTATCAAGCAGTATAGGCCGAATCCAACAAGACCCTTAGGACCTTAATACTGTGTCCAGTAAATGATAGTAGACTAGAACAGTGAGAACAGGATAGTGGGTAGGTTTGGTATTGTACAAACATTATTACAAATAAGGGAGGGAAACCTGAGGCCTGTAAACAGTAAATTAATATGAAATAATATGAAACAAATATAAAGGTATGTTATCAGGCACTCGCCGGAAATAAAGAAGTAGAACACCAGACAACAGAAAAACAACAGACATGAGTGGCTTACCCAGGATTTGAACACTGGACCTTCCGTGCGACAACCCCGCCTAGCCATGCAAGCGAATCACACTATCCGCTCTGCCATCTACGCATCATCAAAAAATGATGTTTCAATGGCAGGTCAATAGTGCGAACCACAATACACGACACCAGAAGTCCTCCATGGGCAGTTCAGCCTATTAATGACGCAATCACTTCTGTTGTATTTCTATCAAGCAGTATAGGCCGAATCCAACAAGACCCTTAGGACCTTAATACTGTGTCCAGTAAATGATAGTAGACTAGAACAGTGAGAACAGGATAGTGGGTAGGTTTGGTATTGTACAAACATTTATTACAAATAAGGGAGGGAAACCTGAGGCCTGTAAACAGTAAATTAATATGAAACAAATATAAAGGTATGTTATCAGGCACTCGCAGGAAATAAAGAAGTAGAACACCAGACAACAGAAAAACAACAGACATGAGTGGCTTACCCAGGATTTGAAACACTGGACCTTCCGTGCGACAACCCCGCCTAGCCATGCAAGCGAATCACACTATCCGCTCTGCCATCTACGCATCATCAAAAAATGATGTTTCAATGGCAGGTCAATAGTGCGAACCACAATACACGACACCAGAAGTCCTCCATGGGCAGTTCAGCCTATTAATGACGCAATCACTTCTGTTGTATTTCTATCAAGCAGTATAGGCCGAATCCAACAAGACCCTTAGGACCTTAATACTGTGTCCAGTAAATGATAGTAGACTAGAACAGTGAGAACAGGATAGTGGGTAGGTTTGGTATTGTACAAACATTTATTACAAATAAGGGAGGGAAACCTGAGGCCTGTAAACAGTAAATTAATATGAAATAATAAAACAAATATAAAGGTATGTTATCAGGCACTCGCAGGAAATAAAGAAGTAGAACACCAGACAACAGAAAAACAACAGACATGAGTGGCTTACCCAGGATTTGAACACTGGACCTTCCGTGCGACAACCCCGCCTAGCCATGCAAGCGAATCACACTATCCGCTCTGCCATCTACGCATCATCAAAAAATGATGTTTCAATGGCAGGTCAATAGTGCGAACCACAATACACGACACCAGAAGTCCTCCATGGGCAGTTCAGCCTATTAATGACGCAATCACTTCTGTTGTATTTCTATCAAGCAGTATAGGCCGAATCCAACAAGACCCTTAGGACCTTAATACTGTGTCCAGTAAATGATAGTAGACTAGAACAGTGAGAACAGGATAGTGGGTAGGTTTGGTATTGTACAAACATTTATTACAAATAAGGGAGGGAAACCTGAGGCCTGTAAACAGTAAATTAATATTAATATGAAACAAATATAAAGGTATGTTATCAGGCACTCGCAGGAAATAAAGAAGTAGAACACCAGACAACAGAAAAACAACAGACATGAGTGGCTTACCCAGGATTTGAACACTGGACCTTCCGTGCGACAACCCCGCCTAGCCATGCAAGCGAATCACACTATCCGCTCTGCCATCTACGCATCATCAAAAAAATGATGTTTCAATGGCAGGTCAATAGTGCGAACCACAATACACGACACCAGAAGTCCTCCATGGGCAGTTCAGCCTATTAATGACGCAATCACTTCTGTTGTATTTCTATCAAGCAGTATAGGCCGAATCCAACAAGACCCTTAGGACCTTAATACTGTGTCCAGTAAATGATAGTAGACTAGAACAGTGAGAACAGGATAGTGGGTAGGTTTGGTATTGTACAAACATTTATTACAAATAAGGGAGGGAAACCTGAGGCCTGTAAACAGTAAATTAATATGAAACAAATATAAAGGTATGGTATCAGGCACTCGCAGGAAATAAAGAAGTAGAACACCAGACAACAGAAAAACAACAGACATGAGTGGCTTACCCAGGATTTGAACACTGGACCTTCCGTGCGACAACCCCGCCTAGCCATGCAAGCGAATCGCACTATCCGCTCTGCCATCTACGCATCATCATAAAATGATGTTTCAATGGCAGGTCAATAGTGCGAACCACAATACACGACACCAGAAGTCCTCCATGGGCAGTTCAGCCTATTAATGACGCAATCACTTCTGTTGTATTTCTATCAAGCAGTATAGGCCGAATCCAACAAGACCCTTAGGACCTTAATACTGTGTCCAGTAAATGATAGTAGACTAGAACAGTGAGAACAGGATAGTGGGTAGGTTTTGGTATTGTACAAACATTTATTACAAATAAGGGAGGGAAACCTGAGGCCTGTAAACAGTAAATTAATATGAAACAAATATAAAGGTATGTTATCAGGCACTCGCAGGAAATAAAGAAGTTGAACACCAGACAACAGAAAAACAACAGACATGAGTGGCTTACCCAGGATTTGAACACTGGACCTTCCGTGCGACAACCCCGCCTAGCCATGCAAGCGAATCACACTATCCGCTCTGCCATCTACGCATCATCAAAAAATGATGTTTCAATGGCAGGTCAATAGTGCGAACCACAATACACGACACCAGAAGTCCTCCATGGGCAGTTCAGCCTATTAATGACGCAATCACTTCTGTTGTATTTCTATCAAGCAGTATAGGCCGAATCCAACAAGACCCTTAGGACCTTAATACTGTGTCCAGTAAATGATAGTAGACTAGAACAGTGAGAACAGGATAGTGGGTAGGTTTGGTATTGTACAAACATTTATTACAAATAAGGGAGGGAAACCTGAGGCCTGTAAACAGTAAATTAATATAAAACAAATATAAAGGTATGTTATCAGGCACTCGCAGGAAATAAAGAAGTAGAACACCAGACAACAGAAAAACAACAGACATGAGTGGCTTACCCAGGATTTGAACACTGGACCTTCCGTGCGACAACCCCGCCTAGCCATGCAAGCGAATCACACTATCCGCTCTGCCATCTACGCATCATCAAAAATAATGTTTCAATGGCAGGTCAATAGTGCGAACCACAATACACGACACCAGAAGTCCTCCATGGGCAGTTCAGCCATTAATGACGCAATCACTTCTGTTGTATTTCTATCAAGCAGTATAGGCCGAATCCAACAAGACCCTTAGGACCTTAATACTGTGTCCAGTAAATGATAGTAGACTAGAACAGTGAGAACAGGATAGTGGGTAGGTTTGGTATTGTACAAACATTTATTACAAATAAGGGAGGGAAACCTGAGGCCTGTAAACAGTAAATTAATATGAAACAAATATAAATAAAGGTATGTCATCAGGCACTCGCAGGAAATAAAGAAGTAGAACACCAGACAACAGAAAAACTACAGATATGAGTGGCTTACCCAGGATTTGAACACTGGACCTTCCGTGCGACAACCCCGCCTAGCCATGCAAGCGAATCACACTATCCGCTCTGCCATCTACGCATCATCAAAAAAATGATGTTTCAATGGCAGGTCAATAGTGCGAACCACAATACACGACACCAGAAGTCCTCCATGGGCAGTTCAGCCTATTAATGACGCAATCACTTCTGTTGTATTTCTATCAAGCAGTATAGGCCGAATCCAACAGACCCTTAGGACCTTAATACTGTGTCCAGTAAATGATAGTAGACTAGAACAGTGAGAACAGGATAGTGGGTAGGTTTGGTATTGTACAAACATTTATTACAAATAAGGGAGGGAAACCTGAGGCCTGTAAACAGTAAATTAATATGAAACAAATATAAAGGTATGTTATCAGGCACTCGCAGGAAATAAAGAAGTAGAACACCAGACAACAGAAAAACAACAGACATGAGTGGCTTACCCAGGATTTGAACACTGGACCTTCCGTGCGACAACCCCGCCTAGCCATGCAAGCGAATCACACTATCCGCTCTGCCATCTACGCATCATCAAAAAATGATGTTTCAATGGCAGGTCAATAGTGCGAACCACAATACACGACACCAGAAGTCCTCCATGGGCAGTTCAGCCTATTAATGACGCAATCACTTCTGTTGTATTTCTATCAAGCAGTATAGGCCGAATCCAACAAGACCCTTAGGACCTTAATACTGTGTCCAGTAAATGATAGTAGACTAGAACAGTGAGAACAGGAGAGTGGGTAGGTTTGGTATTGTACAAACATTTATTACAAATAAGGGAGGGAAACCTGAGGCCTGTAAACAGTAAATTAATATGAAACAAATATAAAGGTATGTTATCAGGCACTCGCAGGAAATAAAGAAGTAGAACACCAGACAACAGAAAAACAACAGACATGAGTGGCTTACCCAGGATTTGAACACTGGACCTTCCGTGCGACAACCCCGCCTAGCCATGCAAGCGAATCACACTATCCGCTCTGCCATCTACGCATCATCAAAAATGATGTTTCAATGGCAGGTCAATAGTGCGAACCACAATACACGACACCAGAAGTCCTCCATGGGCAGTTCAGCCTATTAATGACGCAATCACTTCTGTTGTATTTCTATCAAGCAGTATAGGCCGAATCCAACAAGACCCTTAGGACCTTAATACTGTGTCCAGTAAATGATAGTAGACTAGAACAGTGAGAACAGGATAGTGGGTAGGTTTGGTATTGTACAAACATTTATTACAAATAAGGGAGGGAAACCTGAGGCCTGAAACAGTAAATTAATATGAAACAAATATAAAGGTATGTTATCAGGCACTCGCAGGAAATAAAGAAGTAGAACACCAGACAACAGAAAAACAACAGACATGAGTGGCTTACCCAGGATTTGAACACTGGACCTTCCGTGCGACAACCCCGCCTAGCCATGCAAGCGAATCACACTATCCGCTCTGCCATCTACGCATCATCAAAAAATGATGTTTCAATGGCAGGTCAATAGTGCGAACCACAATACACGACACCAGAAGTCCTCCATGGGCAGTTCAGCCTATTAATGACGCAATCACTTCTGTTGTATTTCTATCAAGCAGTATAGGCCGAATCCAACAAGACCCTTAGGACCTTAATACTGTGTCCAGTAAATGATAGTAGACTAGAACAGTGAGAACAGGATAGTGGGTAGGTTTGGTATTGTACAAACATTTATTACAAATAAGGGAGGGAAACCTGAGGCCTGTAAACAGTAAATTAATATGAAACAAATATAAAGGTATGTTATCAGGCACTCGCAGGAAATAAAGAGTAGAACACCAGACAACAGAAAAACAACAGACATGAGTGGCTTACCCAGGATTTGAACACTGGACCTTCCGTGCGACAACCCCGCCTAGCCATGCAAGCGAATCACACTATCCGCTCTGCCATCTACGCATCATCAAAAAAAATGATGTTTCAATGGCAGGTCAATAGTGCGAACCACAATACACGACACCAGAAGTCCTCCATGGGCAGTTCAGCCTATTAATGACGCAATCACTTCTGTTGTACTTCTATCAAGCAGTATAGGCCGAATCCAACAAGACCCTTAGGACCTTAATACTGTGTCCAGTAAATGATAGTAGACTAGAACAGTGAGAACAGGATAGTGGGTAGGTTTGGTATTGTACAAACATTTATTACAAATAAGGGAGGGAAACCTGAGGCCTGTAAACAGTAAATTAATATGAAACAAATATAAAGGTATGTTATCAGGCACTCGCAGGAAATAAAGAAGTAGAACACCAGACAACAGAAAAACAACAGACATGAGTGGCTTACCCAGGATTTGAACACTGGACCTTCCGTGCGACAACCCCGCCTAGCCATGCAAGCGAATCACACTATCCGCTCTGCCATCTACGCATCATCAAAAAATGATGTTTCAATGGCAGGTCAATAGTGCGAACCACAATACACGACACCAGAAGTCCTCCATGGGCAGTTCAGCCTATTAATGACGCAATCACTTCTGTTGTATTTCTATCAAGCAGTATAGGCCGAATCCAACAAGACCCTTAGGACCTTAATACTGTGTCCAGTAAATGATAGTAGACTAGAACAGTGAGAACAGGATAGTGGGTAGGTTTGGTATTGTACAAACATTTATTACAAATAAGGGGGGGAAACCTGAGGCCTGTAAACAGTAAATTAATATGAAACAAATATAAAGGTATGTTATCAGGCACTCGCAGGAAATAAAGAAGTAGAACACCAGACAACAGAAAAACAACAGACATGAGTGACTTACCCAGGATTTGAACACTGGACCTTCCGTGCGACAACCCCGCCTAGCCATGCAAGCGAATCACACTATCCGCTCTGCCATCTACGCATCATCAAAAAAATGATGTTTCAATGGCAGGTCAATAGTGCGAACCACAATACACGACACCAGAAGTCCTCCATGGGACGCAATCACTTCTGTTGTATTTCTATCAAGCAGTATAGGCCGAATCCAACAAGACCCTTAGGACCTTAATACTGTGTCCAGTAAATGATAGTAGACTAGAACAGTGAGAACAGGATAGTGGGTAGGTTTGGTATTGTACAAACATTTATTACAAATAAGGGGGGAAACCTGAGGCCTGTAAACAGTAAATTAATATGAAACAAATATAAAGGTATGTTATCAGGCACTCGCAGGAAATAAAGAAGTAGAACACCAGACAACAGAAAAACAACAGACATGAGTGGCTTACCCAGGATTTGAACACTGGACCTTCCGTGCGACAACCCCGCCTAGCCATGCAAGCGAATCACACTATCCGCTCTGCCATCTACGCATCATCAAAAAATGATGTTTCAATGGCAGGTCAATAGTGCGAACCACATACACGACACCAGAAGTCCTCCATGGGCAGTTCAGCCTATTAATGACGCAATCACTTCTGTTGTATTTCTATCAAGCAGTATAGGCCGAATCCAACAAGACCCTTAGGACCTTAATACTGTGTCCAGTAAATGATAGTAGACTAGAACAGTGAGAACAGGATAGTGGGTAGGTTTGGTATTGTACAAACATTTATTACAAATAAGGGAGGGAAACCTGAGGCCTGTAAACAGTAAATTAATATGAAACAAATAAACAAATATAAAGGTATGTTATCAGGCACTCGCAGGAAATAAAGAAGTAGAACACCAGACAACAGAAAAACAACAGACATGAGTGGCTTACCCAGGATTTGAACACTGGACCTTCCGTGCGACAACCCCGCCTAGCCATGCAAGCGAATCACACTATCCGCTCTGCCATCTACGCATCATCAAAAAAAATGATGTTTCAATGGCAGGTCAATAGTGCGAACCACAATACACGACACCAGAAGTCCTCCATGGGCAGTTCAGCCTATTAATGACGCAATCACTTCTGTTGTATTTCTATCAAGCAGTATAGGCCGAATCCAACAAGACCCTTAGGACCTTAATACTGTGTCCAGTAAATGATAGTAGACTAGAACAGTGAGAACAGGATAGTGGGTAGGTTTGGTATTGTACAAACATTTATTACAAATAAGGGAGGGAAACCTGAGGCCTGTAAACAGTAAATTAATAATGAAACAAATATAAAGGTATGTTATCAGGCACTCGCAGGAAATAAAGAAGTAGAACACCAGACAACAGAAAAACAACAGACATGATGGCTTACCCAGGATTTGAACACTGGACCTTCCGTGCGACAACCCCGCCTAGCCATGCAAGCGAATCACACTATCCGCTCTGCCATCTACGCATCATCAAAAATGATGTTTCAATGGCAGGTCAATAGTGCGAACCACAATACACGACACCAGAAGTCCTCCATGGGCAGTTCAGCCTATTAATGACGCAATCACTTCTGTTGTATTTCTATCAAGCAGTATAGGCCGAATCCAACAAGACCCTTAGGACCTTAATACTGTGTCCAGTAAATGATAGTAGACTAACAGTGAGAACAGGATAGTGGGTAGGTTTGGTATTGTACAAACATTTATTACAAATAAGGGAGGGAAACCTGAGGCCTGTAAACAGTAAATTAATATGAAACAAATATAAAGGTATGTTATCAGGCACTCGCAGGAAATAAAGAACTAGAACACCAGACAACAGAAAAACAACAGACATGAGTGGCTTACCCAGGATTTGAACACTGGACCTTCCGTGCGACAACCCCGCCTAGCCATGCAAGCGAATCCGCCCTGCCATCTACGCATCATCAAAAAATGATGTTTCAATGGCAGGTCAACAGTGCGAACCACAATACACGACACCAGAAGTCCTCCATGGGCAGTTCAGCCTATTAATGACGCAATCACTTCTGTTGTATTTCTATCAAGCAGTATAGGCCGAATCCAACAAGACCCTTAGGACCTTAATACTGTGTCCAGTAAATAGTAGACTAGAACAGTGAGAACAGGATAGTGGGTAGGTTTGGTATTGTACAAACATTTATTACAAATAAGGGAGGGAAACCTGAGGCCTGTAAACAGTAAATTAATATGAAACAAATATAAAGGTATGCTATCAGGCACTCGCAGGAAATAAAGAAGTAGAACACCAGACAACAGAAAAACAACAGACATGAGTGGCTTACCCAGGATTTGAACACTGGACCTTCCGTGCGACAACCCCGCCTAGCTATGCAAGCAAATCACACTATCCGCTCTGCCATCTACGCATCATCAAAAATGATGTTTCAATGGCAGGTCAATAGTGCGAACCACAATACACGACACCAGAAGTCCTCCATGGGCAGTTCAGCCTATTAATGACGCAATCACTTCTGTTGTATTTCTATCAAGCAGTATAGGCCGAATCCAACAAGACCCTTAGGACCTTAATACTGTGTCCAGTAAATGATAGTAGACTAGAACAGTGAGAACAGGATAGTGGGTAGGATTGGTATTGTACAAACATTTATTACAAATAAGGGAGGGAAACCTGCGGCCTGTAAACAGTAAATTAATATGAAACAAATATAAAGGTATGTTATCAGGCACTCGCAGGAAATAAAGAAGTAGAACACCAGACAACAGAAAAACAACAGACATGAGTGGCTTACCCAGGATTTGAACACTGGACCTTCCGTGCGACAACCCCGCCTAGCCATGCAAGCGAATCACACTATCCGCTCTGCCATCTACGCATCATCAAAAAATGTTGTTTCAATGGCAGGTCAATAGTGCGAACCACAATACACGACACCAGAAGTCCTCCATGGGCAGTTCAGCCTATTAATGACGCAATCACTTCTGTTGTATTTCTATCAAGCAGTATAGGCCGAATCCAACAAGACCCTTAGGACCTTAATACTGTGTCCAGTAAATGATAGTAGACTAGAACAGTGAGAACAGGATAGTGGGTAGGTTTGGTATTGTACAAACATTTATTACAAATAAGGGAGGGAAACCTGAGGCCTGTAAACAGTAAATTAATATGAAACAAAACAAATATAAAGGTATGTTATCAGGCACTCGCAGCAAAATAAAGAAGTAGAACACCAGACAACAGAAAAACAACAGACATGAGTGGCTTACCCAGGATTTGAACACTGGACCTTCCGTGCGACAACCCCGCCTAGCCATGCAAGCGAATCACACTATCCGCTCTGCCATCTACGCATCATCAAAAAAAAAAATGATGTTTCAATGGCAGGTCAATAGTGCGAACCACAATACACGACACCAGAAGTCCTCCATGGGCAGTTCAGCCTATTAATGACGCAATCACTTCTGTTGTATTTCTATCAAGCAGTATAGGCCGAATCCAACAAGACCCTTAGGACCTTAATACTGTGTCCAGTAAATGATAGTAGACTAGAACAGTGAGAACAGGATAGTGGGTAGGTTTGGTATTGTACAAACATTTATTACAAATAAGGGAGGGAAACCTGAGGCCTGTAAACAGTAAATTAATATGAAACAAATATAAAAGTATGTTATCAGGCACTCGCAGGAAATAAAGAAGTAGAACACCAGACAACAGAAAAACAACAGACATGAGTGGCTTACCCAGGATTTGAACACTGGACCTTCCGTGCGACAACCCCGCCTAGCCATGCAAGCGAATCACACTATCCGCTCCGCCATCTACGCATCAAAAAAATGATGTTTCAATGGCAGGTCAATAGTGCGAACCACAATACACGACACCAGAAGTCCTCCATGGGCAGTTCAGCCTATTAATGACGCAATCACTTCTGTTGTATTTCTATCAAGCAGTATAGGCCGAATCCAACAAGACCCTTAGGACCTTAATACTGTGTCCAGTAAATGATAGTAGACTAGAACAGTGAGAACAGGATAGTGGGTAGGTTTGGTATTGTACAAACATTTATTACAAATAAGGGAGGGAAACCTGAGGCCTGTAAACAGTAAATTAATATGAAATAATAAAACAAATATAAAGGTATGTTATCAGGCACTCGCAGGAAATAAAGAAGTAGAACACCAGACAACAGAAAAACAACAGACATGAGTGGCTTACCCAGGATTTGAACACTGGACCTTCCGTGCGACAACCCCGCCTAGCCATGCAAGCGAATCACACTATCCGCTCTGCCATCTACGCATCATCAAAAAATGATGTTTCAATGGCAGGTCAATAGTGCGAACCACAATCACGACACCAGAAGTCCTCCATGGGCAGTTCAGCCTATTAATGACGCAATCACTTCTGTTGTATTTCTATCAAGCAGTATAGGCCGAATCCAACAAGACCCTTAGGACCTTAATACTGTGTCCAGTAAATGATAGTAGACTAGAACAGTGAGAACAGGATAGTGGGTAGGTTTGGTATTGTACAAACATTTATTACAAATAAGGGAGGGAAACCTGAGGCCTGTAAACAGTAAATTAATATGAAACAAATATAAAGGTATGTTATCAGGCACTCGCAGGAAATAAAGAAGTAGAACACCAGACAACAGAAAAACAACAGACATGAGTGGCTTACCCAGGATTTGAACACTGGACCTTCCGTGCGACAACCCCGCCTAGCCATGCAAGCGAATCACACTATCCGCTCTGCCATCTACGCATCATCAAAAAAAATGATGTTTCAATGGCAGGTCAATAGTGCGAACCACAATACACGACACCAGAAGTCCTCCATGGGCAGTTCAGCCTATTAATGACGCAATCACTTCTGTTGTATTTCTATCAAGCAGTATAGGCCGAATCCAACAAGACCCTTAGGACCTTAATACTGTGTCCAGTAAATGATAGTAGACTAGAACAGTGAGAACAGGATAGTGGGTAGGTTTGGTATTGTACAAACATTTATTACAAATAAGGGGGGGAAACCTGAGGCCTGTAAACAGTAAATTAATATGAAACAAATATAAAGGTATGTTATCAGGCACTCGCAGGAAATAAAGAAGTAGAACACCAGACAACAGAAAAACAACAGACATGAGTGGCTTACCCAGGATTTGAACACTGGACCTTCCGTGCGACAACCCCGCCTAGCCATGCAAGCGAATCACACTATCCGCTCTGCCATCTACGCATCATCAAAAAAAATGATGTTTCAATGGCAGGTCAATAGTGCGAACCACAATACACGACACCAGAAGTCCTCCATGGGCAGTTCAGCCTATTAATGACGCAATCACTTCTGTTGTATTTCTATCAAGCAGTATAGGCCGAATCCAACAAGACCCTTAGACCTTAATACTGTGTCCAGTAAATGATAGTAGACTAGAACAGTGAGAACAGGATAGTGGGTAGGTTTGGTATTGTACAAACATTTATTACAAATAAGGGAGGGAAACCTGAGGCCTGTAAACAGTAAATTAATATGAAACAAATATAAAGGTATGTTATCAGGCACTCGCAGGAAATAAAGAAGTAAACACCAGACAACAGAAAAACAACAGACATGAGTGGCTTACCCAGGATTTGAACACTGGACCTTCCGTGCGACAACCCCGCCTAGCCATGCAAGCGAATCACACTATCCGCTCTGCCATCTACGCATCATCAAAAAAAATGATGTTTCAATGGCAGGTCAATAGTGCGAACCACAATACACGACACCAGAAGTCCTCCATGGGCAGTTCAGCCTATTAATGACGCAATCACTTCTGTTGTATTTCTATCAAGCAGTATAGGCCGAATCCAACAAGACCCTTAGGACCTTAATACTGTGTCCAGTAAATGATAGTAGACTAGAACAGTGAGAACAGGATATGGGTAGGTTTGGTATTGTACAAACATTTATTACAAATAAGGGAGGGAAACCTGAGGCCTGTAAACAGTAAATTAATATGAAACAAATATAAAGGTATGTTATCAGGCACTCGCAGGAAATAAAGAAGTAGAACACCAGACAACAGAAAAACAACAGACATGAGTGGCTTACCCAGGATTTGAACACTGGACCTTCCGTGCGACAACCCCGCCTAGCCATGCAAGCGAATCACACTATCCGCTCTGCCATCTACGCATCATCAAAAAAAAAATGTTTCAATGGCAGGTCAATAGTGCGAACCACAATACACGACACCAGAAGTCCTCCATGGGCAGTTCAGCCTATTAATGATGCAATCACTTCTGTTGTATTTCTATCAAGCAGTATAGGCCGAATCCAACAAGACCCTTAGGACCTTAATACTGTGTCCAGTAAATGATAGTAGACTAGAACAGTGAGAACAGGATAGTGGGTAGGTTTGGTATTGTACAAACATTTATTACAAATAAGGGAGGGAAACCTGAGGCCTGTAAACAGTAAATTAATATTAATATGAAACAAATATAAAGGTATGTTATCAGGCACTCGCAGGAAATAAAGAAGTAGAACACCAGACAACAGAAAAACAACAGACATGAGTGGCTTACCCAGGATTTGAACACTGGACCTTCCGTGCGACAACCCCGCCTAGCCATGCAAGCGAATCACACTATCCGCTCTGCCATCTACGCATCATCAAAAAAATGTGGTGTTTCAATGGCAGGTCAATAGTGCGCAACACAATACACGACACCAGAAGTCCTCCATGGGCAGTTCAGCCTATTAATGACGCAATCACTTCTGTTGTATTTCTATCAAGCAGTATAGGCCGAATCCAACAAGACCCTTAGGACCTTAATACTGTGTCCAGTAAATGATAGTAGACTAGAACAGTGAGAACAGGATAGTGGGTAGGTTTGGTATTGTACAAACATTTATTACAAATCAGGGAGGGAAACCTGAGGCCTGTAAACAGTAAATTAATATGAAACAAATATAAAGGTATGTTATCAGGCACTCGCAGGAAATAAAGAAGTAGAACACCAGACAACAGAAAAACAACAGACATGAGCGGCTTACCCAGGATTTGAACACTGGACCTTCCGTGCGACAACCCCGCCTAGCCATGCAAGCGAATCACACTATCCGCTCTGCCATCTACGCATCATCAAAAAAAAAATGCTTCCATGGCAGGTCAATAGTGCGAACCACAATACACGACACCAGAAGTCCTCCATGGGCAGTTCAGCCTATTAATGACGCAATCACTTCTGTTGTATTTCTATCAAGCAGTATAGGCCGAATCCAACAAGACCCTTAGGACCTTAATACTGTGTCCAGTAAATGATAGTAGACTAGAACAGTGAGAACAGGATAGTGGGTAGGTTTGGTATTGTACAAACATTTATTACAAATAAGGGAGGGAAACCTGAGGCCTGTAAACAGTAAATTAATATGAAATTAATATGAAATATATATAAAGGTATGTTATCAGGCACTCGCAGGAAATAAAGAAGTAGAACACCAGACAACAGAAAAACAACAACAGACATGAGTGGCTTACCCAGGATTTGAACACTGGACCTTCCGTGCGACAACCCCGCCTAGCCATGCAAGCGAATCACACTATCCGCTCTGCCATCTACGCATCATCAAAAAATGATGTTTCAATGGCAGGTCAATAGTGCGAACCTCAATACACGACACCAGAAGTCCTCCATGGGCAGTTCAGCCTATTAATGACGCAATCACTTCTGTTGTATTTCTATCAAGCAGTATAGGCCGAATCCAACAAGACCCTTAGGACCTTAATACTGTGTCCAGTAAATGATAGTAGACTAGAACAGTGAGAACAGGATAGTGGGTAGGTTTGGTATTGTACAAACATTTATTACAAATAAGGGAGGGAAACCTGAGGCCTGTAAACAGTAAATTAATATGAAACAAATATAAAGGTATGTTATCAGGCACTCGCAGGAAATAAAGAAGTAGAACACCAGACAACAGAAAAACAACAGACATGAGTGGCTTACCCAGGATTTGAACACTGGACCTTCCGTGCGACAACCCCGCCTAGCCATGCAAGCGAATCACACTATCCGCTCTGCCATCTACGCATCATCAAAAAATGATGTTTCAATGGCAGGTCAATAGTGCGAACCACAATACACGACACCAGAAGTCCTCCATGGGCAGTTCAGCCTATTAATGACGCAATCACTTCTGTTGTATTTCTATCAAGCAGTATAGGCCGAATCCAACAAGACCCTTAGGACCTTAATACTGTGTCCAGTAAATGATAGTAGACTAGAACAGTGAGAACAGGATAGTGGGTAGGTTTGGTATTGTACAAACATTTATTACAAATAAGGGAGGGAAACCTGAGGCCTGTAAACAGTAAATTAATATGAAAGTAATATGAAACAAATATAAAGGTATGTTATCAGGCACTCGCAGGAAATAAAGAAGTAGAACACCAGACAACAGAAAAACAACAGACATGAGTGGCTTACCCAGGATTTGAACACTGGACCTTCCGTGCGACAACCCCGCCTAGCCATGCAAGCGAATCACACTATCCGCTCTGCCATCTACGCATCATCAAAAAAAAATGATGTTTCAATGGCAGGTCAATAGTGCGAACCACAATACACGACACCAGAAGTCCTCCATGGGCAGTTCAGCCTATTAATGACGCAATCACTTCTGTTGTATTTCTATCAAGCAGTATAGGCCGAATCCAACAAGACCCTTAGGACCTTAATACTGTGTCCAGTAAATGATAGTAGACTAGAACAGTGAGAACAGGATAGTGGGTAGGTTTGGTATTGTACAAACATTTATTACAAATAAGGGAGGGAAACCTGAGGCCTGTAAACAGTAAATTAATATGAAACAAATATAAAGGTATGTTATCAGGCACTCGCAGGAAATAAAGAAGTAGAACACCAGACAACAGAAAAACAACAGACATGAGTGGCTTACCCAGGATTTGAACACTGGACCTTCCGTGCGACAACCCCGCCTAGCCATGCAAGCGAATCACACTATCCGCTCTGCCATCTACGCATCATCAAAAAATGATGTTTCAATGGCAGGTCAATAGTGCGAACCACAATACACGACACCAGAAGTCCTCCATGGGCAGTTCAGCCTATTAATGACGCAATCACTTCTGTTGTATTTCTCAAGCAGTATAGGCCGAATCCAACAAGACCCTTAGGACCTTAATACTGTGTCCAGTAAATGATAGTAGACTAGAACAGTGAGAACAGGATAGTGGGTAGGTTTGGTATTGTACAAACATTTATTACAAATAAGGGAGGGAAACCTGAGGCCTGTAAACAGTAAATTAATAAAATGAAACAAATATAAAGGTATGTTATCAGGCACTCGCAGGAAATAAAAGAAGTAAACACCAGACAACAGAAAAACAACAGACATGAGTGGCTTACCCAGGATTTGAACACTGGACCTTCCGTGCAACCCCGCCTAGCCATGCAAGCGAATCACACTATCCGCTCTGCCATCTACGCATCATCAAAAAATGATGTTTCAATGGCAGGTCAATAGTGCGAACCACAATACACGACACCAGAAGTCCTCCATGGGCAGTTCAGCCTATTAATGACGCAATCACTTCTGTTGTATTTCTATCAAGCAGTATAGGCCGAATCCAACAAGACCCTTAGGACCTTAATACTGTGTCCAATGATAGTAGACTAGAACAGTGAGAACAGGATAGTGGGTAGGTTTGGTATTGTACAAACATTTATTACAAATAAGGGAGGGAAACCTGAGGCCTGTAAACAGTAAATTAATATGAAACAAATATAAAGGTATGTTATCAGGCACTCGCAGGAAATAAAGAAGTAGAACACCAGACAACAGAAAAACAACAGACATGAGTGGCTTACCCAGGATTTGAACACTGGACCTTCCGTGCGACAACCCCGCCTAGCCATGCAAGCGAATCACACTATCCGCTCTGCCATCTACGCATCATCAAAAAATGATGTTTCAATGGCAGGTCAATAGTGCGAACCACAAGACACGACACCAGAAGTCCTCCATGGGCAGTTCAGCCTATTAATGACGCAATCACTTCTGTTGTATTTCTATCAAGCAGTATAGGCCGAATCCAACAAGACCCTTAGGACCTTAATACTGTGTCCAGTAAATGATAGTAGACTAGAACAGTGAGAACAGGATAGTGGGTAGGTTTGGTATTGTACAAACATTTATTACAAATAAGGGAGGGAAACCTGAGGCCTGTAAACAGTAAATTAATATGAAACAAATATAAAGGTATGTTATCAGGCACTCGCAGGAAATAAAGAAGTAGAACACCAGACAACAGAAAAAAAAACAGACATGAGTGGCTTACCCAGGATTTGAACACTGGACCTTCCGTGCGACAACCCCGCCTAGCCATGCAAGCGAATCACACTATCCGCTCTGCCATCTACGCATCATCAAAAAAAAATGATGTTTCAATGGCAGGTCAATAGTGCGAACCACAATACACGACACCAGAAGTCCTCCATGGGCAGTTCAGCCTATTAATGACGCAATCACTTCTGTTGGATTTCTATCAAGCAGTATAGGCCGAATCCAACAAGACCCTTAGGACCTTAATACTGTGTCCAGTAAATGATAGTAGACTAGAACAGTGAGAACAGGATAGTGGGTAGGTTTGGTATTGTACAAACATTTATTACAAATAAGGGAGGGAAACCTGAGGCCTCAGTAAATTAATATGAAACAAATATAAAGGTATGTTATCAGGCACTCGCAGGAAATAAAGAAGTAAACACCAGACAACAGAAAAACAACAGACATGAGTGGCTTACCCAGGATTTGAACACTGGACCTTCCGTGCGACAACCCCGCCTAGCCATGCAAGCGAATCACACTATCCGCTCTGCCATCTACGCATCATCAAAAAAAATGATGTTTCAATGGCAGGTCAATAGTGCGAACCACAATACACGACACCAGAAGTCCTCCATGGGCAGTTCAGCCTATTAATGACGCAATCACTTCTGTTGTATTTCTATCAAGCAGTATAGGCCGAATCCAACAAGACCCTTAGGACCTTAATACTGTGCAAATATAAAGGTATGTTATCAGGCACTCGCAGGAAATAAAGAAGTAGAAGTGCCTGATAACAACAAAAAACAACACTGTTTACAGAGTGGCTTACCCAGGATTTGAACACTGGACCTTCCGTGCGACAACCCCGCCTAGCCATGCAAGCGAATCACACTATCCGCTCTGCCATCTACGCATCATCAAAAAATGATGTTTCAATGGCAGGTCAATAGTGCGAACCACAATACACGACACCAGAAGTCCTCCATGGATTCGGCCTATACTGCTTGAATCACTTCTGTTGTATTTCTATCAAGCAGTATAGGCCGAATCCAACAAGACCCTTAGGCTGAACTGCCCAAGGAGGACTTCTGGTGTCGTGTATTGTGGTTCGCACTATTGACCTGCCATTGAAACATCATTTTTGATGATGCGTAGATGGCAGAGCGGATAGTGCCACTCATGTCTGTTGTTTTTTCTGTTGTCTGGTGTTCTACTTCTTTATTTCCTGCGAGTGCCTGATAACATACCTTTATATTTGTTTCATATTAATTTACTGTTTACAGGCCTCAGGTTTCCCTCCCTTATTTGTAATAAATGTTTGTACAATACCAAACCTACCCACTATCCTGTTCTCACTGTTCTAGTCTACTATCATTTACTGGACACAGTATTAAGGTCCTAAGGGTCTTGTTGGATTCGGCCTATACTGCTTGATAGAAATACAACAGAAGTGATTGCGTCATTAATAGGCTGAACTGCCCATGGAGGACTTCTGGTGTCGTGTATTGTGGTTCGCACTATTGACCTGCCATTGAAACATCATTTTTTGATGATGCGTAGATGGCAGAGCGGATAGTGTGATTCGCTTGCATGGCTAGGCGGGGTTGTCGCACGGAAGGTCCATGTTCAAATCCTGGGTAAGCATCACGTAATTAACAACAAAGATCCCTGACGAGAAATGAAAATTGCGAAAAAAAAAAGAAATAACAACAGCATCATCATTAAATGCCGTGTAAACCTACCTGGACGTGCAGCAACAGGAGCACAACAAAATTACACTGTCACCAGTTAGTTATTCGCTTTGATAATAAGTTCCCTGAGTTAGAGGGGAAGGGTATGCCAGGTAAAATGACTATCATGCCGAAACAATTCGTCCCTCTGAGAGATACCTCTAAACAACCACATTTTTCAACTGGGGTAATTAGAGCGCGGTACAACCCTGTTTTTTTCGAAACTAATGCTGTATCTTTTGGAGAGCGCTTAAACACACTACTTTTGAACCTCATGAACGCCCGTGTTATACTGGTGATTAAGGTATCCTCAGGCCTAACGGTCTTTCTTACAATATTTGGACCATCGTCACTAATACATAACCATCCAGGTAACGGGACACGTTCTCGCCAAAACGAGGCAAAACTTTAATTTTTTTTTTTTTAAACTGATAAAAAAACAAATTAATAATAACAATAACAATCATCATTTTTTTTTCCTTTGCTGTACGGAGCAAGGAGCCACACTGCAGCTCCCTTCCCCCTCCCCCCTTCCCCTGTCACAAGAATCCTGCACCAAAACAATCACACACTCCTGCATCAGGGGTTTCTGTACAGCACAGCAACTTTGACCATGAATGAAGGTTGCTAGTGCTATGCACAATCTCATATTAGTCCCACCTGTGTACGATCAGATTACCCAAGGGTACAGTAGGGACCTGTTTTCTTTCTTTGCCTCTTCCAAGGACCCCGGGTACGGTTCCACGAAAGCCGAGCCGGCATATTTCGACACGGAAAAACATCTGGGAGAATCAAGTTAAAAAGAACCATTTTACAAAACTAGATATGAACTATTGATGAAAACGTACTTTTATTTACATTTTGTATTGCAACCTCTTTCTTTTAAAATATATATTTTTACAGCAGCTAAGCTAACATGGTTTTTTTTTTTTTAGTCGAAACTAGACCTCCACAACCGTATTAGTAAATTCCGTTTTCAGTAAAATCTGTTTTCAGTCAGTTATTTTCACGTGGTTGTGTTCTGTACTTTGAGAAAAGTCCGTCCCATGAGTAACTAGAATTAAGCTAACTCACCAGTCCCAGTTTTAGCCAATTCACCTGAATTCCTAAATGTGTCTTCCTAAGCTGAACAATAGTAAGCTGTTGACTAACGGAGGGCCCGGGTCCGTTTTTGATTCGACGTCTCGATAACAGGATCTTAAGATTCCCGTTTGATCTGGAGAAAAAAAATTGCTGTCCTATGGCATTTTTTTCCACAATCAAGTGCTCGCCCTATCCTGCCGAGTCGTAAGAATGTATCAAGGCTAAAGGCATCCCGCTCCTGTGCGCCTTCCCTTGACTTTTCCATAAAGATGCACAGGTTTTTTCGATCCGGATATTTTCGGCCCAGTGGAAGTGGAAAAAAACAGAAACCATCCGCCTTTTCCTTCAAATTTCGCAAGTCCCCTGTCCAACCTGTCCCTTTTCTAACAGCAATGCTCCGCAAAAACCGTATGCCGACGGCAACACTTGGTGTGCCGCCGATTGTCTGCTGTTGTGCCCCGTTGAAACACGACGTTTTGTTTTGTTTTGGTTTGGTTTTAAGGACTTATCCTTCATTGCACACGGACTACTCCATCAGGTGGCTCCCGATCTTCCGTCCCTTAGATCACACAAGGAGATCTCAGCAAACAGTGGCACGAACACCGTAGCACCGCCGAGAATCCCAAAGTGTGTTATATAGGAATCAACGAACATTTCCCTAAATAAATAATATTTGGGTGTGCGTGGGTTTATAAATTTTTTTTTTTAATTTTGCCAGGGCACGCGTCTGATTAGAAGCTACTCTTTACCAATGTCCCAACTGCCCACGTGGGATTTTTTGAATGTTGCGCAACTTGCTCCACGGACCGCCTATTTTTGTTTCGCCCTTATCCGAGAAAGGCCCTAGGCATCCCGATCTCACATCCCAGGAGACGAGGGGAAATTTAACATCATTTAGAACCACTAGTCTGAACAAAAAATGTTCCATAAATTAATATTTCCTCAACTGGGAATCGAACTTCGGTAACACGACGTTAGAATAACACCAAATTAAATGGTATACATAGTTTATATGTTAGTCGTCAAAGTATTACGAAAAGAAAAAAAAAAAAAAAAATAAAAAAAAATCTCCACAACAACGAACATTTTTTAACAAAATAATAAGTAAAGTTTTATGGAATCATCGCACCAATTCGATCAAAAAACAAAAGATTTAGAGAGCGTTTTTGTCATAATGATATTTAAATACTGTAGTGTGCCGTGGAAAATTTGAAAGGAAATATGGTATGTAATGTCAACGGAATGAAAAAAGGTTTGCGGAGCCACTGGATTTGAGACAAAGTCAAATTTAAAATAAAATATAAAGAAAGCTCCACATAGCAAAAGTTACTACCTGTGGGGCAAGTGGAAGTTGTTTAGTGACTTTCAACTATCAACCTTTCGTCCCCAACTTTAATGGAAGTAGGGTTTCCAATTCCCTTTTCCTCGCTGGCCTTTTGCCTAACCTACACTCAAGACGGAGTCAATTACCCCATTTACTGGCTACATAGACCTGGAAGGCGTGGACGCCTACCCAAGGTTTTTTTAGTAGTCTCCCGGAATCCCTGTAATCTTTTGCCTGCCCCCAGAGGCCAAGCGCTTCCTAACGACGCTTTAGCCAATCAAAAGCTCGAAGAAAAAGCAAAATAAACACCTAAAAATTAAGAAACAACTTCACATCCGCAAATTGTAAAAGGAAAAGTAAATGGGATTCAAGAAGCAGTGGATGCCCAAGAACCGATTAATATAACCCAAAAAAAATTTTTGAAATCTATTGAAATAACCACTTTTTGAAGACCAAGGCTGACTACGAGGCACGTTTATTTTTAGTGTTTCGATGTATTAATGATAAGACCAAGGTTTTCTTAAACATTTTGTGTGGCCCTGATCTCTTTTTGATTGTGCCATGAAGATGAATGGACCTCTTTTTTTGAATTGTCTGAATGAAGGATATGGACACCTTTTAATTGTCCCGAATGAAGGAAACATGAACGCCTTTTTATGAATTGTCCGAATAAAGGCTAATGGACCCAATTTCTTTTTTAGATTGTTCTGAATGACGGATATGGGCAACGCTCTTTTGATAGTCCGTTGGAAGGATATGGAACCCAATTTGAATTGTCGAATGAAGGAAATGGACCCCTTTTGATTGTCCAATGAAGCGATGGACTCCTATTGATTGTCCAATGTAGACATGACTCCTTTGATTCCGATACTATATGACCTCTTCTTAGAAAAACATTTACATAAAACAAATAATTTAAAAACTTTAACTTACATTTTTCATGTTATTATTACATAACTTCCTAGAATCCATACATGAGCCCCAAAGATCTTGGCCACAGTTAAAAAACCTTGCTCTAATAATGGCTCGCAAATCACAGTTCGGTTCTCTCTGCATTCCACGACTACCACATACTGATTACGCAAACACAGTTTCCCGCTGCCAGTCCTGGACGGCATTTCTTCCATTCTTTCATTTTGTTTTGTTTACACTCAATGTCTGCACTATTGACCGTTCTGCCTTAGGCTACAACTACGTCCATAGTAAAAAATAAAAATGTCCATTTCAAAGGAATTGTCCTGTTTCTGTTATGGACTGAAGCGCGCGTATTTACTGGCCATTTTGTTTTTTTTAGGGTTTTTTTTTTCCTGGTCTGGTCGCAAAAAGATCGTGAACTTGGAAATTCCCTGAATATTGTTTCTCATATATTTTCCCAATAAATCACTCAGACTGAAGGCTCCGGTCAATAATTTTCATACTTTTGCTGCAATTTTTACTCTTGCTTTTCTCATACTAATCATAGAAATTACCGTCCGATTGTCTAGTAGTTAAAACCGCTGCCTCTCGAACAAAGTACTGGGTTCGAACAATAATAGCTTCATGCTACGTCCGACCCAGTTGCAAATGATACCTACGTTGCTCCTTGGTTTATGAAGGAAAAACTAAGAAAAAGGGAAACTCCCCACTCCCCCCCCCCACCTCTCGAAGCTGCACTAGTATATATTGATGTCGTATAACACTTCACGCCCCTCACTTGTATCTCGACGTTACCTTTACGGATTTTTTTTTTTAACCTGTGTGTGTTTTTTTTTTTTTTTTTTTTTTTAAACTGAAACATTAAATAAACGCACCACCTGTAAAAATCCAGTGTTTTTTTTTTTTTAATGTATTTTTTTTTTTTTTTTTTATTACTAGAGCCCTAGCATATTTGGAATCAGTGCAACCTTTTGCTCCTATGAATCCTAGCTGGTCATATAGTTTCGTACATCCCCATTGATGAGGCGAATTCATTGCATTCTGTACCGCAAACCGCGCAATGGCTCGACCCACCACAATGGTACCACAACTTCCTAAGGTTAAAGCGCCCCGTAATTGCATACACACTAATCACCCCTAGTTCCAGTCAAGAAAACCGTGTGCCTAAACACCATAGCTTCCCAATGGCTGCGCTCAATGGAACGCACAACGATCTCTTTTGTTAAATTCCTGGGAACTAAAGTCCCATTCACATTAAGAGCTTAGCTCGAGCTGTTGCACCGCCTTAGCTCGATATACATGCCTTGTAGATTCAATGCGCCCTAATTTGTTATTTTTTCTTTGCCTTAACACTATGTTATTAAATTGTCCTCGAGACAAATCTATGTGATAGGCATACAAATCAACTTGGATAGACAATGGTCTGCTGCTGTATATATGCTTGCTTAAGATGCATGCGGTTTGCCACGTGCGTTCTGCCTTGGGTAGCATTTCGAATCCCCTTTTCGTGGTTAATTTGTAAAGCACCTGCAAACAATGTGCCTCCGTCCAGAACCTCACCTCATGAAATTGCTACTAACAGCATTAACATCTCCACGGAAGTTTAACGGCGAGCCAAGCGATTGTGAAAACTGACACCCCCCCCCCAATGTGAAATACTGCCATGTCAAAAATCGTTGTTGCCTACGAACACAGCAATCCCAATATGCCTCTATCCACACTGTAACGCCAGAAACTTTACCTTTTTAAGGTTACTTGCACGTAACTGATTATGTTTAACGTTCCACAAAAGCTCTTGTCTGCGAAAAAAAAAAAATTCCTACAAACTGCAGTCTATAAAGTCGAGTATGACAAGTTTTTCACTGCCCATAATGCAACACTAAAAAGAAAACGATATCAAAAGTGAAATAAAAATGATGTTGGTTTCCAACTTTTTTTTTTTTTGTTTTAAGTTTTTTTAATTTCTGGGTTTTCGTAAAACTGTACATTCGAGATTTCCTGACCAAGTCTACTCCATCTGACGGTCGAAGTTTGAATGTTTGACTTGCCGAAAAAAGTTGAAAGAACAATGTGAAATTATAGAAAATAAGCACAATCCAGCGATCGTGCTTCATCTTAGCTTCAAGGGTACTATATCTCGTGGTTAGACCATTCTCGAACCGTTTATCCCGGGCACTGCCAGTGCTCCCGTAACGTTCATTGACTACATTTAAAGTGCTGTGCTTGGGCAGTATTCATCCTTCTGGCATACTCGCCCTGCTAGCAAAACATACGGTCTACCATCGTACCAATGGCCCCACTAAAAATGCTGCCCGTACGTTTTCATATACCCCCGTTGAAACCAATGTGTAACGAATCACATGTACTGGCCGTGTTTTGCCTACTACCCACCCTTAGATAAAAGTACTTATACTGCAATCAACGCGTACACTATGGTACTTGTATACCATAGCTAGTACTACGCACCGTATCACAAACTAATGTACATCATTTTCATTGTACTCATGATCAATGATGTACATTAAATCTTGTGTGATTTTTCAATCAAGAACTATCCATTCCGCAAAGTCCATAAACTGGACTACGATTGTCAACCGTCCTATGGTAAAAATAAATTTGGTAGAGAGATCCTTCCCACATCCTATTATTTTCCAGATTAAATTAACTGCATCTGTTTATACAATAGACCAATGCATTAGTTATTGTCCTTTTCCGCAAATTGAAAGATACAGCCGCCCAAACATAGAACTTGGGGATTCTTTTGTGAATATTACGAATTAGATTTAACGTACACTGTGGTACAATGTCGCTTTAGTCAGCAACCAGTGTTTCGATCATCGGTATCTGTCGTAGAATTTTAGATATGAGAATTAAGACCTGGTTTGTCCCCCCCTTCTGAATATGGTAGAATCGGTGATAGACACAGTTAGATTCTAAAAAAAAAAAAAACCAACAGAATTTTCCACAAGTGTGATGATAGACCTGTGATATAGAGCTATCTCTGAAGCGAAAAAAATCCGAGAAAATCTCTCTCGTCACCTATCCTCTACGACAGCTTTTACAGGCGTCAAAACAGTCCTAAACACGATATAATATATTTTACATTCTATATTTGATATCTAACTCACCAGGCACGCACATACACGTGACGACTAGTTTAAACACACAGACCGTGAAAAATCTATATAACAATGACTTAGAATATATATTCTAGAACCGGAGCTGACCAAACACGCTGATTATTCCAATGGAAATTTTAATTATCATTTAAAATGTCTTCATAACCACATAGAATTTACATCAAAACATATACAAATAGTCATAAAATATCACAAGAGAATGCTACAAGGTTGAATTAGCCCCGTTAGGATATTAACTCTAGGTTTTAGCCCACAGCCCCGTTATGAAACAGATGTATGGCCCTAAGAGTTCATAAATACATATGATTAAGATTCGAATATTGTGCCCCTCAGAAAGGAACAGATCCTAACTTTGACAGCAGTAACTATTCTAAATAACAAATTCCGTAAGCAAGCAAATCTTGCTAAAGAATGGAAAAATACAATCAAGTTAACAGTGCATTAAATCAAACGAACAAACTTCACTTCATCCACTTTCACTCGGTTCGTTCCATCAGGTACTCCTGGCACATACGTGGCTTACCCTAAAATAAACTTGATGTTTGTTCACCGTCTGGCGCAAACTCTTAGGACACTGCTCTACAGTGAATCTGTATTCTTTGATAAAGGCCGAATCCAAGCTCTACAATTTACAGTTGCTTCCACATGTTGTTTTCCGAGAGCCATTCCCGACTTCACCATTATGTTTTTTTAGATTACTGTTGCATGGTCACTTAGATCAGTTTAGGGTAAGCAAGTTTGAACGTGCACACTAGAGTCCAAAACACGAGGGTTCCTTCATTTGGGAAAACTCTGACCAGTGGACAACTTCTTTTAAACAGATAGTCCCTTGGTTCACTACAAACTTCTCCTCAATACTTGTCGGAAATATTAATGTTATTTCTTGTATATATTATCCTCGCCCGCCAGGCACTGTAATATTTGAGTTTTAATTGTGAAGAAATAAATAATAAACCCCTGGCTCAAAGGCCCATATAAACATTTAGTCCTTTAGAGAAAACCGTTAGTGGGATTGGTATTACTGTCTATCTCTGATGGCACCTGCACTGTCAGACCATGTTACTTGAAACAACCCACTGTGGTTAAGTTAAAGTTACGATAGAAAATGTCTATTCTTCTCACAAGTATGTCTCTTTACTACTAAACCCGGCAAGTTCTGGGTCACCCCAGTATTCACTACATAAAATGGAAAAAGCACATATAAAATAATTATACATACTATGTATAAGAATAATAACTTATATTTTAAACTTGCAGCGTTCGAGCTTATCATATTAACAACTTCCCGTGAAATAAGTTATATTATAAAATCAATTCATCATTGAATTTTGAAAGATACATCTAAAATTATATATCGTCAACCACTCATGAGGACATCTAGCAGTTATAAGTTAGTTAAGAAAAAATATACTCCGACTGAGTAGTTTTAGTCAGTTTAAATTAAATTGTTTTAATAGCCGCTGGGGTTTAGGCTAGAGCAATTAATAATTTATCTTGCTTACCACTGAAACTCGTCGATTTAAAAGAATATAACAAACTATTAAAAATAATCACTCTGCACACTGAACTAGTTTACAATGGCATGGCGATTTAAACCACTTTAATCACTTCACAAAATACTCAGAATCTTCATTTATATTTAATTATTTACCTCAAACAGAACTAGTGTCCACAAACGAAACTGAGACATCACTTCTACGTTTAAGTGTTCTAGAACGAAGTGACCAGTCTACTGTGAAATGGAGAATGAGTGAAGTTAGTTTCAAACTCGGGCAATATTTTAAAATTCGACTACGGGCCCAACTTCATTTCGCACAAGCGAAATTATCTCAACTACTACTCCCAACACTTACGTAACTGTCCATAAACTGCCACGTTTCTTACCGAGAGGGCGCGTGTCAGTTGCAACTCTGAAGACAACCCGTTGCATGTGCGGAGCGCAATTTCCCACTTCGTCGGACTATCCCGACAAAAACTCACGCAGTCGTTGCTGCAAAAGGTAGCACAATCCGTCTGCCTGCCATGTCCGAGCGGATGCGAAGTTCTCACACCCCAGAGGCTAGAAATCTGGTCCAGGCAAGCGGCTCTGCCCGGGGAAAACTGCAGACGCCTCTGTCCTGGCGAGAACCGTATATTCACAGCTATCGTTCGACCGGCAGAGACTGGACATCTACGTAATCAAGTTACTCTTCAGTACTGCGAAAGAAAAACGCTGATGGAAAGAAAAATATTTTTTCGCCATCGAACGAATGCGAAAATTATAGGAAAAAGGTAAAGAGAGATACTAAAAAAGAGACGGGACCACGGGTGGCAGGAAAGATGAGGATGTAGAAAAAATTTATAGATCAATAAATGATCTCTACGTGACCAATTATCTTCCAGAATAACAATCCGCCCAAAAAGTTCAAGAAGGAAATTGGTACTTCTTTGAGTCTGGACTGAATTGTGATTTGAGTACAAATTCGATGTTCACAGTCATATTACTTCACAAGATAATCCCATAACTGAAAATAAACATCTTTTATAATGATCTTGAAAACGTATGAATTGTTTACTGATTAAGTCAATCCTGTGATGAGAGCACATGTTGCTGGTTTGGTAAAAGATATGGATTTAACTAACAGGCTGATCAGTTTATCTTCCTTACCACTACTACCACGATCACCTTTCCACTATTATGATCACGAGCCATCAGTTCCTACAGGAGCTTGCCTACTATACTACTACACTGCCCAATAATGTCTCTTCACAACTTCCTGTTTTCAGTACCGTTTATAATACTTCTTCTCTCTTCTTATTTTCATCCCTCGTTCGTCCTGAAAGGAGTGGTTGCGTGTATTGCGTTGTTGTGTCCGTTTACAGCAAATGTGCAATATTTGCGCCTTTCGGCCGACACATCGGACTTCAGAGCGGCATTTTTTGGACTGGGTTTTACCTTCCCTCTTCGATCCGCTACTCTCTCGGTCAGTCTGCAGTGGATGCAGCCTGTTTCCAGGACCACCACTTGGAGTGGGAGTAGGGGTCTTGGTTCAGCTATGTTCGCTGACTGACGCAAGCCGTCAAAGCTATGGGTTTCGCTGAGTGCATTTATCACAGTTGCTGCGTCCTTCGTCGGTCCTGTATTTATCATTCTAAATGTTTGACATTCCTTGCAACAGGCCCTGGCGTCAAATAGTTCCAGTACCTTCTCTTCTCTTTTTGTCCGTCCTGTATCTCTCTATTTTTGTCGTCGTGTATTTCATTTTTCACTTTCAATCATTCCTTGTTTTTCACTATATTGTGCCAGCTTTCTTCTTCCTCATAACCTTGTCCCGAAAAACCCAGTAGATTCCTTCCTTATAAACAAGGAAGTGTATGCCTTCTTTAGCGCACGTTAAAATAAATTAATATTCAACATAAACTAAATGTATGATTCAGGACAATCGTACGAAATAAAGAAGTAGAAAACTAGAAAACAACAGGGGGGAAAAAAAAGAATTGAGTGGCCTACTGGAGAATCGATCCGAGGCCTGCTGAACAGGCACCACCGCCTAGCTTCGGAAGCGATTCACACTGTCCTCTCTGCCAACCATGGCACCAAAAAAGTGCTTTGGCTTTTTCCCAGGGACATCCTCATTATTCTTGTTTAATCCTGTTGATGATAATCTTAACAGTTTTCCGTGTGGCCACTAGTGCCTATTTTTCTATATATTTATTACTTTGTCCATGACTCACACTCCGCTACGTCAGTGTTGTTCTATATAGCAAATGAGAACGCCATTTCTTCTTACTGCCATTAACATATGAATACTAAACCCAAAAAAAAACAAAACACAAAAACGGATAGAGCTAAAATTGAAAAGATATCAAATTGTCATAGGACTTGATTAATTAAAGGTTCAGTAAACAAAATAACCATTTTGTAGCATAATGATATGGAAGTAGCTGAAACAGAAGAAGGAATATAAAAGCGATGATTGTTACAGTGTTGAAGAGAAGTTATGAAAAAAAAAATTCGGCTGGGACAAGTCATAAGAAGTAGGTTGGGAATAAAAAGAAGGAAAGGGGAATGCATTTAACTCGGCGATCCCTATTCGCCTGAAGCAGACCCAGCAAACAAAAACAACAAAAAAAACTCTTCATAAAGAGTCGGGGTTAGTTAACAAACAAACCAGATAAGGTCTACGTTCAAATTTTTAGTTGAACAGTCTGGATTTTTCTATAACACGATATATTTTGCTAAGGTCAAGATATTAATGACAATAAACATACACAAACACACAACCGATCTCACACACACACACACACACACACACACACACACACACCGCCATTAAGAAGATTAGGTCTATGTATGTATTTGTCTGCCGTGATATATTGGTTTTTTCAGTTTTTTTTAATTAACATTTCTGACATTGCCTCTTCAATGCTGTTAGTAGTCTTTCTAAAGTATGCATAGAATATCTTATTTATACGTGTTACTTTTTCTTGAATCGCATAGTTCATTTCGTTTCCTTGTTTTTTTTGTTTTGTTTTTGTGTGTCATGTGTTTTTCTTTAATACGTTCAACCCGTTTTCCTTATAAATGGTACAAACCACATCAATAAATGTTATCGTGACGCCCGAAAATATAACCAATTGGTTAACACGGGAACGCGCCTCGCCCAAAAATTTCTTTAAAAAAAAATAATTAAAATTAAATAAATATGCATATAATGAAGCAAAGTCATCTTTGCCTAGAAGCAAACAAAGGACCAGTGATCTGTGGCCGGTTAGTATATGGAAACTCACTTTGGCCATATTGCAAATTTTCTATTTGAATAGACGAGTCAGCCATGAAAATCTGCCTGTGACGGCAAAATATGTCCTCGTTCAATTTATTGTTCAAGGGTAAATAATTATATTTTATGTGTTTTTGTAACAACTGTAGGGTGTTGAATGCATTTAGTCTTAAAACACAAACATTCTCAACCTCTTTACATGGAGAAGAAACCCTTGAAATAAGTTTAAGGTCTCCTGGGAAACCCCTGCGTAAAAAATATTATATCTACTGTTTACCTAGTACTTTTGGCGAGATGAGTAAATTGTTAAATATCATAATCCAATAAAATTTGTCAATGCTGGTTTTCAGCCAGGGAATTGATTTTATTTTTAAATGTGGATCTGTTTTATTTTTGTCTACTCATTTTTTGTTAAATTTCCCCCCCTCCCTACAAAGAATATCAACTCAAATGCAAGTCGGTTGTGTAGGTAGAAAAGAATCTTCAGTTTTTCCTTTTTCCATTGTTTTTATATCTTTCTTGATTTTTTTTTTTACTTTATGAAAGTAGGCATAAAAAGGTCTTATCAAAAATGTCTCCAAGATTGCTAATGACATATGGTAGGTGCAAGAATAAACACGGTCCTATTGCGCACTGCCATACGGAGATGCTAAATCACTGTCCCATACCTACAATGCGCTAATATCGCCGGCGTGCCAAAGTTAAAAAAAAATGGACGTTTATTATATTTTATTAAATACGGGACTAACAACGTATTCCCAATAAGCCGCAATGGGCGCGTGTAGCGGGATCCTTTACCTTTACCTTCACCATTTTCTTTTCTTTGCTCAGTCACGTTCTAATCACGAAACCCCTGAGCAACTTCTCTCGGAAACCCATGGGTTCCGTGGACCCCCGGTTGAGAAAACTCTGGTCCCTAAAAGATAAAGTTTCTCTTTAGATCAGTAAATCTGAAAATCACTGAAAAGAAATCTTAGTAAACCCCCCCCCCCCCCCCCCCCCCCCCCCCCCCCCCCCCCCCCCCCGCCCCCCCCCCCCCCCCCCCCCCCCCCCCCCCTTTATTCTAATATTGCAGGGAGAGGTCACTCTGTTTTTTGAACTCTAAAGAATAACGTTCTAAATTATGTCTGATGCTGTCTTTATATAATATGTTTTCCACTGTAAACACCCGTCAAAGTTACGGGGGTCTCGAGGAAGACGGACATAGGATCAGCATTAGTCCTCCATCCGGCACCTAATTATGAGAGTGTGGTGGGGTTACAACATCATGTCAAAACAAATGCTACATTGATCACCGCTGCAAGAGTACAATAATGGTTTGCTGGCAGGCATCCTGGAAGGGGTTTTCGGCTACTGTTAATGGCTATATGCTCCACAAACGTAGCAACATGGGAACTTACGATGATTATTGTAAACATCATGAATGGGTGTCACGGCATTTCCTCCCCTTTGCGCTCTGCAGTGGCCCAGGTTCAACAGTGGCCAAAACTTCAGAATTATCTACTGAGGTTCCTTCAAGGGATCACACCTTTTTAGCTCAAGATTACCCCTACGCAGGAGATGTGAATTGAAGGAATGGTGAATCAATTCTAGGGGGGAGCATGGTAGGTAAATTTTAAGAAATCGAATACTAACGGATGAATAGGAAACAGGCCAGTGTCTTCCCCCCCAGACCTTCTATGAGGAGAAAGAAGTTTGCTCGCTTTGATAAAGCCCCCAACTGATCTAAATCAGTAAAATATTACTTCATAGCTCTTGCTTAATTTATTTAGAATGACATGAGCCATAGGAGTGCAGTTCCACTCAAAATGATTAAATCCAAATATAAATTTGTTATTAAAAAACAGATAAAAAATTTAAATAATCGATTATAGGTTAACCATGTAAAAAAAAAAAAATTTTTATTTTTTTAATAAGGGTGCGTGTGTTATAAGGACATTTATTTCTTTCAAGATTCATCACTGGTGGTGATCTTGACATTTTAGAGAATTTCGTATATTAGAGTTCACTTGGCAGCTTTCAAGTGGGTACTGAAGCTGCCAGTAAGATGTCTGTTGGTTTCTGCTCCAGTCGTATGCTTGTTTCCTTGCAAATTGTAGCTGGTTCTACTCGTCACTGGGTCAAGTCCCTGGTTCGCCGCAACAACGTTGCCGGGATTAACTCACCTTGCTCTGCAGTTGTGGATCCAACAATGGCCAAAATTCAGGTATCTACTTTGAGGGTCTTTCAAAATTAGTCTACCTTTAGCTCAAGCTACTCATGGAACGATGTGAATTGAAGAATGATGCTTCCAATTGTAGGGAGCCTCATTGGGAATTTAAGAAATCAAGTCCTACGGTGATAGGGGATTCACGCCGTGTAAAACTTTTATTATCTTCCCAGAACTTCCGATGGTAAGGATTTTGGCTCGTTCTGATGGCCCCATAACTGATTTTTTAACTCAGTAAAAATATTGCTTTAATAGCTCTTGTATACAGTTATTTCCGAATGACTGAGACATAAACGGGTGCCACTCACTCAAAAAATAATTAAATCACCTATAACTTTGTATATTTTACAGATAAACGATTTATTAATCTATTATCGTTAACAGTTTTTGTAAAAGTAAATAATGGGTTGGGGTGAATTAGATATAGAGTCTTTAAAATGTCATCACGGAGGATGAATCTGGATAGTGTGTTTTCTATTTCTATTTTAAATTTTTTAAAAAGCGTTTCATGTTAGTTGGCAGTTTAACGTGGGTCCCTTAGCTGCCAGTAAGATGTCGGTGGGTTTCTGCTCCAGCCTGTCATGCTTGTTTCTTTTGAAGGTTATGGGACTGTTTCACTCTCGTCACTGGTCAAGTCTGTTTGGCCACAACACGTCCCTCGTTGTATGTGGAGGTAAATACGATAGGTGATTCCAGCGTCTTATTAAGATTGCGTGATATGTCTGCTGGTTGGTGTCTCGCTCTGACTGTTCTTCTTCCTTCTTCTACGTCTTCTTCCGTCCTTAGCCAACCACGCGTCAAAGCAGTCAGTGGCCATTACGCCTCGTGGCGTTCTTGGGCAACAGCAAGTTTAGGTTTTCTTTGCCAGTAGTTTCCATCACGAGCTTCTGGGACTAGTACGGCCACTTATTATCATTCTGACTTGTTTCCACAAGGATATCACAATCAAAATGGTAACCACCAACTAAGTACCATGAAATAAGAGAGAAACAAATACCATTTCATGTGTATTGGGTTTTTTTCCTGACTCACAAAAAACGATGTTGCTCCCCCCCCCCCCCCCCCCCCTCTTCTTCTCTCACTTTCATTTCACTATTCCTACCTGGCCTCAGTACTTGTACCCTCTCTGCGGCATTAATGTTAAGTCCCCTGTGAGCGGAAAAATTTCCATTGAATTTATATTGAACACGTGTACATTTACATATGCACTAGTTGACTAAGGTTAATATAAAAAGTATTTACATCAGTTCTATCATCATTCACTCCCCTGCTCCATATGGAACTAGAAATACATCTGCTTTTGGTTTCAATGAGAAACCGCATATAAAGTAGTCCACCAGCTTCTTGCAGTAGTGTGGTTCGTGAAACCATCATTCTATATGTCTGAGGTTGCCAGACTCGTATTGCTTGGACCATCACTATTGCAATTTTTCACATGTTAGTCAAAATGCAAAATATATAGAATCTATTAATACAATGAGATGTTCATGGCTTAGCACAGGGCCGAAACTTATGAGCAGGTGATGTCATTTTTCTGATCGATCATCAGGAGAGCCCCGTTGGTGATGACCCCCAGCAATAAAAGGGCATCCACGAGAGTCACCCTAAAGAAAATGATCCACCCTGACACTGAACCCACAGTACCGAAGGCACACAAGCACCCACAAAAATGGACTCAACACCCAACTCACCAGGATCAACGTAAGGCAGAAAACTGAGGCAATTTCAGCCCAGTAGGGAAATGGAGGGCGATGGTGCAAATCGTGCAAAACCGACACGCATTTCCACATCGGACTGTACTGAGGCGAAAACAGGACCAAATAATGGTTGCAATGCCTGCTGAAGAAGGTCGACAGGAAAACAATGACCTCCAGACATACCATAAACACCCCAGTCCATCCCCTCTCTAGTGGAGCAAGTAAATGCGGGCACCTACCGAACCTTGAACTTTGTTTTATTTGATACAGGCTAGAATACCCAGCTGAAAGTCCTCACCATCTTTGGAGAAGGATCCCCATGTACACTGGTGAAACTGTAGAAAAATACAGGGGCACAGGAGAGTATAGCGCCTATGACTGTACAATGAAAGCATTCAGCATTGTTTCTTGACTTCTGAATATCTTGTGAATACTCCTTCGCGGTCTAGAAGCATCATCATCCTTCTATTTGTATCTCTGCCAGGAGTAATCTCGTGCGAAGGGTCGATACTTTGTAAGACCCACAATAGATCTCTAGGTTTGGCCATTGCTGAACCCATCACTGCAGAGCAAAAGGGGGAGCAACCCGTTACAGGTTGAACATGTTAATATAATAATTATGTAACAATTATTTCTGTCATCATCCACTCCTTACTCTATAATAGAACTTGGGACTAAACGTTCTGCTTTTGGTTCTCTATGCGAAACCCACATGAAGCAGTCACCAGCTCTTGCAGTGGTGGTTCATGAAACAATCATTATATATGCTAAGGTTGTCAGCTAAGCCTCGTATGGACCTTTGAACATTCGCATAAAAAAAAAAAAAACCAATTTTCACAAGTTAATAAAGCAAAATATAGAATGTTCAAAATGTACAACTCACCCCAAAATAACTTTGGGAAATACCGAACTCACTGACTCAGAGGAAATAGATTCAGTACCGTTGGATAAGATACCTCCTTACGCGTCAGTGGGATATTACTCTTTGCAGTAGAAAACCCACTCTGGACTTTAGTGTTCAGATTCCTAGGATTCATGGCTTTTCTGTATTAATAAAGGTTGAGTTTTCTTGCGGTGGTAAATTCCAAAAGATGCTCAAACACGGTGTCCGGTCCTTTAAAGTAAATCCTGGATTCTCTTTCTTATTCTGGCTTATCTGACTGTCTTCTTGACGGTTGAATTATCCAGGTGCCTTAAGACTCAGTTTGTGCTAGATTATAAGCAACATTCGGCTCACGCGTCCACATTGGTAATATATGACAAAGGCTCCAGTCAGAAGAAAGAAATGTGTATTTTAACATCTCTATGCCAAACCAATAGCATTCAACTTGAGCATTTTGGTAGGCGGTATATTTCCCACTAACCTTTTCTTAGAAAAATCCCTGCGTTCACATATAAAATGCTATTTTTTTTTCAAATCACTCCTATATAAAGGTCTTCCTCTCTTTCCGCTGATATTTGATCATGTTTACCACCATTATCACAGATCTATCCCAGATTAACATCTTCTATGTTGGCCAACCTATCATTAACTAATTGCCTTCAACGTATCATGCCCGGGATGTCACGGGTTTGCCATCCCAGAGCTCTGCGGTAGTGGTCCAACAGTGGCCCAAAAAAACCTAGATTAAACTAATGTGGGTCTTCCCAAAGGGTTGTTCTACCTTCGCCTCAAGATTACTCATGGCAGAGTTTTTGGGTAGACGGATAACGATTGGCTAACTTCCTCAAGGTGTTTCCACAAGCTATTCCGAAAATCGAGAAACAATGCGGCATGAGGCTGAGCACATGTTAACTCTTGTATCGCCGTCAAAAGTTTGTGAAGGATTGGGGTTTTCCTGATAATTCGTTAGTCGTTCAAGCCCCAAGCTGAGTTAATTGTCCTTTTGACAACGAGTTGAATTTCACCAGTGCTTTAAACTCAAAAGTGTCAAGTTACTCTTCCCTTTTCGTGCCGGCCATGTGTTGCTTACTAATTAGGCAAGGCTCCAATCGGAAATGTATGTTATGTTTACATCTCGAGTGCCGGCCAATAGTTATAATCATGCGTGGTTTGATGGCGTCTATTCAGAAACTTTCCGTCATAGGAAAATTCTGCATGTTATTTTAAAGGTCACGTCTCCAAATATGGACGTGAAACCTATGAATTATTCTCGTCAGTGATTACAAATACACTCTCTTACGTTTAATATCAAGTGATCTCTTCCGTAATAATTCTGCCAGGAAAGCTTATTACGAACATTTCCGCTCAGGTATGTCAAACTGATAAATTAATCGGTCCCATTCCTTGTTGCAAAACTACAAATTCATCGTAGTACCATCTGGGCTTAGACGTCACACTAGTCTTATCGGCGAATAATTCAACCTTTGCTGGCCCGTTTTCAGATGTGAAAGAGGCGCCCAACTTCTGGTATAACGAGAATGTCTACCAAGGATTGTCGGTAAGGTTTGTATACATTCCGCCCTACTCTTAACACAGGTCAAGTGGGCCAAACAAAAAATTTTAACTATTACTGAAAGGAGTGTTTTGGTGATATGAAATACCAAAGATATGCTTGGATAGAAGAGAAAGAAATGTGCCGACCACGGAATTTCACGTAATTAGTACTGCCACAAAAAATTTAACTTGAATACAACGGAAGACGACACGAGATGACTCTTACAAAATTATGAGACGCGGAGAGGATTATACTCATTTCGTGCGTGTCTATAATCCTATCACCAGGCTGATATTGTCGGACACCGTTACCTGTGTAAACATGCGCTATCAAGCAAACACGGCCAGACAGAAAAGTAATCATCAGTGACAGGGACAGTGACTGTGGCCATCTCTGCTTTGTTTTACATATTAATATTCCAGTGTGCTCCATTCCACTGTCTGGTTGGAAATGCGTTTAATCGCACTCGTAAACAATATTGTGCACTCTACAGATCGGGAGTCAGTATGGGTTGAAGACGAAAGTCGCTGATTAAACTAATCAGTAAAGATTGGTCGAATGAAGCCCAGACATGGGACTTGAAATTGAAGGAGATGGTAATTTTAAACAACAGTGTTGACGCCAATAGTTTAGTACGGCAAAATGAGAGGTATACGAATAATGTCGGCCGAGAAACAATGTGACGCGAGGCAAAGAGAACGGCAATTCTGTCACAAGGGTTAGACAGATTGCTCTTCCTGCAAGTGTACGCCTCTCTTCTCTGTGCTAAGGTTGCGCTTCTCTCCCCACTGTATCAAGTTGATGCTTCTCTCTTCTGTGTCCAATTGTACCATCCCTCTTCTCTGTGCCACGTTTTCGTTTTCATCATCTGTGTAAAAGTTACGTCTCTCCTCCTCTATATCAAGTTACGTTTCTCTCCTCTGTTATCAAGTTACGTCTTTCTTCTCTGTGGCAAGTTACGTACTCTCTTCTCTGTATCAAAGTAATGTCTCTTTCTCCTCTGTATCAAGTGGCTTCTTTCTTCTCTGTGTCAAGTAGTCTTTCTTCTCAGTGTCAATGTTACGTCCTCTTCACCTCTGTGTCCGTTTATGTTCCCTTATGGACAGTTGCTTCGTCATTACGGTTATTTTATTGGCTGCACATGGGACAGATGTAGGAAGGACGATCAGTTTTTGTAGTTAGGCCTTACGGGTCCGCTGTCTACCGTGTGGAATCGGAGTTGGAAAAGTCGGTAGTCAGTCGTGGAGTTGGTCCCATATTTTAGTGGAGTCCGGATGTCGGTCAAAATTGTCCGGACTCCGCAATTTTAAGAGGACTTAAGCCCAGGGATCCAGTATAGTAAGCACAAACTCAGTAAAAAACAACACAAATTATCATATTTTAATTGTTTTTGAAGTTTTTGTAGTTTGCTATTGATAGTACCGAATTAATGAATTAGTTTTTAATTATTGACCTCTTCTAAAAGCCCACGTTTTCAATGTATACCCACACATACCATACTTATACATTATAACTTCCACTATACCACCCCCCGCGGCACCTAACCCTACCACCTCTCCCCCCCTCCCCCCATTCCCCCCCCCCCTCCCACACAACCCTACCCCCAAACCCCCCACCGTACTTCCAGCCTGTAGTCGGATTCAGGCGTGGGACTCCTAAAATGTCCAGGAGTTGGAAAAATTCGTTAGACAATTGGACAGTGCTGATGTCTAACGAGGGCGTACACTTAGTAAAAGTGGAATTTCTTGGCCCTATTGTTCAGCATGGAAGAAACTATACCCTCTGCGATAAGTCATCTCTTTCATTCACTTTTTCGTGCTCATGCGAAGTGGTACCTTCACTGCAGTTGGTCCCTGTGTAGGACGCCAGCACCTGAGGTAGTTCCATTGTTCCGTCTTTCTTCTCTGTGTCCCAGTATTACGTCTTTCCTTCTCTATGTCAAGTTTACGTTCTTGTCTTCCTCAGTGTCAAGTTATATATCCGCTCCTCTGTGTCCGTTAGATTATGTAGCAGTTTGCATAATTTCGCCATTATCGCTCTCGGAAAAATCTCACCTTAGGGAACGACTGGTTCAATTCTTTTTTTTTTCTTTTTTTTTTTATCAGAACCCCACGTGTAACGAGAGATGGTAATGCAGTCGACACTGAATAGTCATTTATAGTTATGGATGCACAGTGAAAGCGAAAAATCCTCAGTTACTATCTGTTCTTGTTTGGCAGTTTTCCAAGTTAGCACAATTATTATGTGGCTCATTTACAAAATGGCATTTTTTTTTTCACGCAATCTGATTCCCCCATAGATAAATATCTGGGCCTTCTTAACATGAATTCTGTGGATATATAGAAGAATGGGGCGTGTATCTCATGGAAAGAGAGAGAAGAGAAATAGGAGGTCCATAGAAAACCTAGGTATGAAAAAAAGAGAATTAATGAAGAGATCAAAAATAGGCAGCTAAATATTTTTTACCACATAAAAAGGCATAACACCTTGCAGAAGACCATAACAGAAGGGAGAGTTGAAGGCAATCGTGCAATGGGAAGACAGCGCTATAAGTGGGAGATAACATCAAGAGATGGACAGGAAAGACGAGTCATCAGCACAAACCATCAAGAACAAAAGACGGAAGACGTATGGAGATCCCTTACAGCCCAACCTTCGTTGTAGAGATGGCAAGCTTATGCTGATAACACCTTAAATCTTGACACGTTTAAAGACTTCTTCTCTGAATGGTCAAGTCTGTTTAACTTTCTTTTGCTTGTTTTCCAAGACGAATAGAACAATCCTTACTTGCGCTGCTTGGTCTGTCCGTACTTGACTAACAGCCATTATAGTCAGTACTTTTTCTTTCCTTTTCCCGAGTCAGTCTTCATAACATTTTCATTACAGCCTCATGGAATTAACGCCACATGATCATCACCAAGAACATCCGATTGGCTAAGCTGGTTAAATCGCTTTCCTCTCGCGGCTCAGTTACCGAATTCACGGGATCGCACTAGGTAACGTTGCGGCTTCAGTCTACTCAGACTGTTCATGGGAACATTGCCCTTTTTTAGGGGAAAGCAAAAAAACATTGCTTGGAAAGAAGAAAACTGGTCCACTCCAACTGATAAAAAATACTGGACCAAGTATACTGAAGTCTTTAAACACTTCACTTCTCAACGGCAGTTTCTGCTATAGGCCTACCTTTTGGCATTTTTTACCATTCCAATCATTCCCAAGCACGACAATCCTCTAATACCGTTGTGCTTATAGTCATTCAATGACGAGGGAATAATCCCTCTAATTCGTAGTTGTTATAGTCTTTTTTTCAATGAGAGGATAATCCTCTACATTCGTTGTGTTTATAGTCATCCCAATGGACGAGTGACTAATCCTCTAATTGCTATTGTTATAATCTTCAATCGAGGAAGAAAGAATCTGTTCTTCTTGTTTAAATTTCGTACTGTTATAATCTTTAGTGAGAAGAAAGATTCCTCCTAACTCGCACTGTATAAGTCTCCAATGACACAGGGCGAATCCACCATCTCGTTTTGTTTTAGTCTTCAAAAACTAAAAAATTATTTCTTTAATTCGGACCTGTTTAGTCTTCAATGACACTCTCGGAAAAACCCTCGAATTGCAATCGGTTATAGTTCTTCCAATGACAAAAGAATAATCCTTTTAAATTCTACGGTTTATAGTTTGCATGTGCCAAAGGATAAAATCTAATTCGTACTGTTTTGTTTTAATAACGAGAACAATCCTCTTATTTCGTACTGTTACAGTCTTTAATTCGAAAGAAAAAATCCTCTTAACTCCCGCCACCCCCACTGTTGATAGCCATTCAGTAAACCAGAAAGAACTCTCTAATTCGAACTTTGGTATAGTCACAATGGACAATGATAGAATTCCCTAATCCCGTAATGTTATAGTCTCCAATGACAAATAAAGAATTCCTAAATCCGTATTGTTTTAGTATCCAGTGACAAAGGAGTCTCCTCATGATTCGTACTGTTATAGTTTTCAATACCAAAGGGAAACGGTCCTCTAATTCGTACTGTTGATAATCTTTAATTGACAAAGGAAGATCCTTGTTATGGTACTGTTATATTCCGTCAATGACGAGAAAATATCTTCTCTTATATAACATCAATTCCGCAATTGGTTACAATTTTCAATTACACATGTTTTATTGAAGCCCGATAGATAGCAGCTAATACATAATTTCAGTTTGCAGTGAGTAAAAACGATCCCTTCAATCTGAATGAGATATGTCAGATCTGTCTATCACAGTTATTCCTATTTTTGATTTGCTGTGGTATCGAGTGACCTTGATCTCTTCATTTGAAAGTTATTTAGTTGACCCGTTCTATTCCCGGTTTTCTTAACCTGTTATCAAGAGACCCCTTGTAATACATGGAAATAGATTCTTTGGAGGTCAGGTGTATATAACCCAAAAATTAAAATTTTAAGGTTTTTCTTTTAATTATAAATTGGGCAATCAAAAGGGTCCAGGGCACACAACATCAAGGTTTTTTAATGAAACCCTGGTCTCTTCAGAGTCAGGTCCACACAGCGTTTATACAACAAGAGATATTATAGATGAGCTTTGTGTTCCTGTAATAACTAGCTAAAAATTATTGTATCACGAGATCCAATAAAGTGGAAATGAATGGCGAGAACCAGACAAGTGCAGTGATAGAGATGAGAAGAAGACGATTGTTAATGTCTCAACCACATTTGGACGTCTTCCCCTAGTACAGCACAAACCACCAAATTAAGACGGTATGAGAACTGTGTGTACTTTTCTGTGCCTTTCATCTTGGTTGCGGAATGCTGTGAGAGTAACACAGGAGAAGTAAAAATGTCGAAACTGTCCTCCCCTCCACACAATCTGCCCTAAGGAAAATTATCCGAATCTGTTGGGCCGAATACCATCAGCAACCAAAGACTACTTATTCGAAATAAAAAATACAGGAGAGACATGGCACACCATCATAACAAAGTGGCAGACGCTGGAGTTGGGTTGGCCACGTCCTCAGACGGGACCACTGATATCAGAGTGACCCTGCTGGAAACGCATTACCAAGACTGTCCTGGTTCAGAAATCCCCCAGGTCAAAGTAAGCAGGGATGGACCCAAAAACGCACGGAGAAGAAGAACTTGAAACAGGAACGGAAAATTGTGGTAAGACAAAAGAAATGCCTGGCGTTGATGGCAGGGACAGGGAAACAAAACCTGGTATAACGTTTATAGAAGATCGATGCTCCTATGGGGATTTGAAGGGTGGCGTACAAGTGAAGAAGCGGAACGTTAAAATTTCTTTCTGTCACCACAGTCACAGCACCTTATTTCTCTGGGCCAGTGTTTTCTCATGCGGTGAGCCGCGGCACAATAGTTGAGCGCCACGCCTATCACAGTGTTGCCGCAAAACATTTTTAAAATTTACTACATGAATATATATTTTCAGTTGATCATTAATATAAACTGATCTTATAGCTTGAATTTATGCAATAATAATTTGGACTATAACTGTTTGGAACCAAAAATATATATACTTCTCAAAATTAATTTAATTAACAATTAAGAAAAAAATCAAAATGGGAGATTTTTTATATATATTCTAAATGTACTCACAGAGATATTTATTATTTATTCATTTATTATATCACTTGGATTATTGTATTATTTTTTATTTGTTAGGGCGCGGAACAATATGAGGTGTGCCGCAATTTTTTAAAAATTGAAAAGTTATGCCGTTGAACACAAAAAATTAGAGAGAAAACTGGCTCTAGGCAGTAAAACGGCATCCATTAATTTGACAAATCAGAAAACAAATACACTTAATTATTAATCTTTTATGGACAGCGCGGATCCCATCAATTTGAGAATGAAACAGAACCAAAAGTATTTGCAACATGGTTTAAAAAAAAAATAATGCCAAAACCAACCGCCCCCCCAAAAGAAGAAAAACAAACTTGACTTTTGAATTATTATGATTATTATTATTCACTTTATCTAAAAAAACCCCTTAAATGAATCCTGAATCTTTATACCAAGCTTAACGACTGGTAGTCCTGGCAATTTCTAGTAAGACAACAGAAAACTAGCACTACCCTCCCCTCGACATTTTACACAAACTGACTAATACGTGGGTTGCGGGTGGACATGGCATCCCAACATAGCAAAACTAATTTGCACAGGAACTACGGCTGCTAGAACTAAAAAAAATCCTTTGGTGCAACCCAACTGCAGAGGAAACAGCCAAGGGTCTTGGGCACATGTTCCAACAGGAAATTATGAAAATTAAATTACTTATCTTTTTCGTTAACACCTTCTACCCTCTGGGTTATTTTTTCTGCCATTAATGAGCCAACTATCCTTTATTTTAAAATTCTAGCTCCTGGCCTTTTGGATGCATTTTGGTCCTTTAGAATTCTAATTGTTTTAATATAATTGATACTCTGTTTCATCACTTGGAAGGTCTAGATCCCTGACTATTTATATACTTTTTTTTTTTATTTTTCCCCATATTAGCTCTCCTTTTCTTTCCCGTTAATACTCATAATATTCAGAAATGGTAGTGCGTAATCCGTTGCCAGTTTCTTTACGATCAATCCTATTTTCTCGACTGTCGTTTATAAAAATCGAACGATAGAAGAATGGCTCAGCAATCTAAAACCGAGGACAAACTTAATTTATTTATTAAACGAAAAATTAATTCACTGAGCCATTCAAGACAAAAAATCCCTCTAAATAAATCGACAATGAGTTGGACTGCTAACTCCAAAATTGTTTTTCTCCCTGAAAATCTCCAGGAATTGAACAGATAAATTCCTCTAATCGAACCAAGGAAGGAACTGCGCTGACAGTAAAAATGAATTAGGAAATTGACATTCTGGATCTGTAGAAACAATTGGAAGGGGCATAGAAAGGAAAAACTAAAACCAGGGCATAATAGTGCTCTTCTCATAGCCGTAAAAAGAACAGCGCATTTGTATTGAATCTTCTAATATTTCTGTCAAGGCCGCACAGAAAGCGTTTATAAAATAGGACGACGAGACCCAGAAATTTGGCACAAGTAATATCAGCGAATTATTAAAATCGAAATTGCTAATGTAAATTTCAGTGCAATTTACCCAAATCCCGATCAAATGTTAAAAAAAAAAAAAAAAAAAAAAAGAACTTTAAATTAAATTTTATTTTTTTTAAAAAGTATGCCAAATTTTGAATAGCCTACAAAACTAAGAAAGACTTTGCCTCGGTCCTGATTATGTTACCATACGGAACCCGGGACTACATTTTAGGATAACAAATTTCTTCATGATTGACTTGAGGAAAACTTCTCTATGATTTTTTTATTAAATTAATTGCTTCAGATACTGTTTGTTGTGAAATGTTGGCTGTTTTAAATTGATGACATGATGGAATGCGATAGATGCATAATCCAGTAGTAGCCATTGGCAAACTGTCTTGTTTTCATCAAAAATAGAAAAGCTCTTCTCACTTCTTAAGTAAGTACGACAGTGTTTTTATTTAACTTTGGAATCCTTTCACATACTTTTCCCCTCTATAAAAAGAACCTATTTCTTGGCTCAAGGAGACTAGATCCAGTTTGGAATTACAACCACGGCCATAAAAAATTGAGCGGGAAATCCTTCAATCTGAAGTACTGCAGACACAATAACACAACAACACAACACGCCTCCCTAATTCTTCTGAGCAGAAATAGGCATTTCCATTTTAAATGTCTCATTTTGAATTGCTCTCAAAGTCCATCGACCTCGAGACTTCGTATTAATAATGCAGGGCGGATCCGCCCAAATTGACTGTCAGGCTTGCCCAACCAGACTAAATTCTTTTACTTAATACCATGTTTAACCGCAAACATGGGACACTTCGGTCGCTTCAGAATGTGATTCCTTGGTACATGTCTAGAGAATTTCCTTTTTTTTTTTTTTTGAAGGTGATCATTGGTAAACACTGATAAAAAAGTAGTACGAGGGGTAGTGATTACCGTATGTAACTTTTCTTATATGAACCGTTCTTGTAACCAACAATGAAACAATCCCCTTCGCACGTTTTTTGGAAAAAATACGAAACGCGCGCGTTGATGACTTGCACCTCGAAAGAATTTTGAAAATCAGTGCATCCATTAAAAGAACATCGGATTGACCCAAATAACATGTTTCAAGAATTTTAGCTTTTGGTCAATGGTAAATTGACCTTTGCCAAACGAAAGCTAAATTGAAAAAACCATAGAAAAGAAACATGTATCTTTACAAACATTTATTTTTTTTAAATTTCCCATTAAAAATTTGATTTGACCGTTGACCAAATCGTAAAAACAAAATTATGATAATTACTG
>JAMPIV010001645.1:47500-70000 GCA_024509875.1 Oreohelix idahoensis | reverse complement strand
CCGCTAGGACTTGTCATAATTAAACAAGATAAACAATGGGTTGGCTTGTGGACACGAAATAAAATTAGTTGTTTTTCGGGGATGTACACTCATTGAAAAAGATAATATCGGTAAATAATGATGAAAAAAAATTACAAAAGGACAACAGAGCCAAAGTTGAATAAGCGAATAGATATAACCGCATCTGTCACAAACTTTTGATAGTTCATCTGACACACACAAATTTTTTAAGACTGACAGTGTAATCTAACTGTAATGAATAGTACACTTTAAACAGGAATTCTTTAGATCTAAGCGAACTCACAGATAACCCCAGTTTAAACTAGACATGTACTATGGGGGTGTACCCTTCTCTGACACAGGCAGACTCGTTTGGTTACTTATCATGTGTTCTTGACTTCGCTGATTCATTTTTTCGAACAGATTGTCTCCTTATACGGTAGTATCCGGTCAACTATTTCTTGGAATGATTGAAACTAGGGTTGAAGTTTTATTCCCCATCGTCCAGACTACAGACAGACGTGATTGACCCAGACACATGCTTTGTAAAGGTTCTGACTTTCAGACGTTTCGTTGCTGCACAGATAGTCAGACGTATGGTTTCTGCGCTGTCTAAACTTTCAGATAGTCCAATCTGTCCATCCGCAGTCTGTTGGTACCCCCTATGGTACTGAGCATGTGGAATGGACGCTGCTGCTGTCTGTGATTTTTGTATAGGAATTCTATATGTCCTCTCCTTGATGTTATTGTAAGCTAACGTAGCTTTCCCCGTATGGTACTATTCAGTAAACCGCCGGAGGCTAAGATGTTTGTATGGTGACATTGGTTGAAGTATAATACCCTCCTCCCGTATTGAACTCTGTATCTACCTAGATGTTAGACATTGTGTCGATCTCTGCTCTCTGTGTGTTACAAATGTTAAGGTTCCCTCTTACTAGAAATGTTCACCACGGTAGCTTTATACCTGATATATCGTATATATTGTATATAATATATATATACGATATATATATAGATATATATAGATATATATATATATATATATATATATATAAATATAAATATATATATATACAAGTTATCGCGCTCTAGGCCCACAAACAAAATTTCTGATTTCTAGAGGATTCGCTATGCCAGCGATTGCACATCTGTCGAAGGTTAACTTAGGGACGCTAATAATGGTCAGCTTGTACCTTGTACTCCTGAATGCGTATTCCTGTGCGGACAATAATAGACTTATTTGTACATCGATCTGCAGCATCAGAGTAGGAGTATTGATGTATTTATTTAATGAATGCATTGATGATATGCAGTGGACACAGTTGCAGGATTTTTGAATGAACCTTAATGTATGCGAATCCATGAAGAAACTTTTCAGAATGCTAATACATTAAACTAATATGTCCTACGTATTACTCATGTAATATCTGTACTTTGGCTGGCTCAATTAAATGATGAAACATCCAGAGCAGTTTACCTTTTTATGACTTCGCATGTCATATTTCATGTTCTGTAACTCTGTGAACTACCTCACTACTATACACACAGCAACCACAACATAAACCAGATAAGACACCCTACACTTCAACTATAATATACCTGGTGTCGATAGGGGTGGTATTTGACAGAGCTGAAGATTTACAACGTACTTGGACTTATACTTGCAACGTCCACAGTGGCCAGACAGTGTCGCCTTATCATCACTGAGAAGTCAGCCTAAATCCACCCATATACTCCTATCCCAATATTTTGAAGTTTTCCAGTTATAGGGCTCCCCTCCTACTCTAGGTCAGAGGGTCATTTGAGGAACAGTGTGCAAGAACATGGACGTTCTACTTCGTCAGGCAAGTCGCATGAGGCGACAAACATGAAGATATTTATGGGGCTGGCAAACCTCATCATATAAAAGAAATTACTACAGAAACAATTACTGCAACGACACATGAATGCGTTGGCGGCGCTGGCTTCCAGCAAGGGGGCAGATGCAGGGGAAGCCTATGCTCCATCACCATTTTCCTTTGCGCTTCTCACAGTGAATGGAGCCACTAAGGTTGCCACTGAAGTTCTAGAAATAAACCCAGATTTTCTTCTTAAAAAACCCAGAAATACCCAGATTATTGTATGCCTCAAATACACGTGATAGACGATGCTTACACAAGCTTTTAGTGCAACTTTAGCACAAATAAGCTGTGTGGTACCAATGTTTATGTATTTCTTAATTTTTATTTTATTTTTTTATTACCGAAAATTCACAATTATATAAAAATGATTTTATTAACACCCTAATATATAAACTCTTGAAAATTAGATATTTTAACAGTAACATACTTCCTCAAATCAAATATTAAATGTTAGTTGTAACTTGTTACTGTTGAAAATTGTCACTTGTCAGCCACTCGACATCCATGTCGACAACTTCTCCTTCGTCAAGATCATATGCATGAATTGACAACGTGGAATCTTGATTGTGGAGTTCCAAAATCATTGCATATCTCTGCCGAAAAAAATGTCCGTCACCATCATCCGTCAACCCCTTTTTACTAGGATTAAACTTATGATCAAACTCCATTCTTAGGCAACTGCTAGCTTGGCTAGTATTCGATTGCACTGTTTCACACAAAGCTTGTTGGTTTATTTAGTTTTTAAACTAAGTACACCGCAAAAAACACTCTTTCGAAGCCATGCTGAGGATGTGTGGTAGTGACCATAACGTGCTCATGAGGTGTTACCGGATATTATACGCCACCAACGAAATGTTATGTTCCTATATTTATTGTGGACCACTACAAATGTTAAAGGTGGAATTTGGGTATGATATGTAAACTAAACAATCTCTTCTGTGTACCTGTTGTAGTCCGTCCGACCTGGGCCAAGCAGCTTTGTTATGCATGAATAGCTCACCAGTTGAGCGCGCTAGAAAAGGGTGTCATGTTTTGATATTCGAAAATCACCATTTCTTGTATGTAAGGTACTCGAAGATTGTGTGGTTGACAAGTGAGGTGGGTGTGTAGAGACACGAATGCGTATAGGATCTTTGAAATGTAAACAAGGCACCCACTCACTCACATGCCGGACCCTAGTAGTCAGTAATTGTAAGAAAACTGCTGGAATTTTCAACCATTTAATTACTTGACCAGTGACATTCAACAGGGTACAGTCAAATGGACCGAGGAATCAATACACATCATGTATATTGGATATGACTGGCAAAACATCTGGTAAATAAAGCTTGAACCATTCATCTATACGGACGTTATCGACAATGGCCTGTCCTTTAACAACTGTTCATAGGTGGTAATAATTAATAACATCGAACATCATCAGTTCTGTATAGCTTGTAGGTATGATGCTAATAACGCTGGCTTGACAACCCATTCTTTTCCTACTGTAACTCAGGGACCCCTGACTGAACGCGTCAGGTAGTCCTTAAACAAATATAACTGCTTAATATGGAAGTCTGTGAACTTGATAATACAGTCAAGACTTTATCTGGCTTCACCTTTCAGGTACTTCTTCTTCTGCTCAAAGTTATAGGCCGTAATGACGGGCCTTATAATGGTTGATAAACAACTGTACATTTTTCCATAGGCATGTATTATCTTTCATGCTGAAACGTACCGCCATCCTGCGGGTTTCATAAAAATATATGGTTATTGTGCTTCTATAAAGTACTTCATCGAATAGACCTAACTTGCTACGTCAAGCACACATAATGGTCTCTGGATCACAAGAACTGTGAGCGCTACTCACAGGTTCATACTAAATATTCTGCAAACTTTGCGTAATAATAAAGTAATTTTACCGTGGACAGAATTCCAAAAACTACACAAATAACACCTGTCGTCATTCCAGACGAACAGAATAACTCTGGGGAAATCACAAATATGACAAGACTATCTTTTCCCCAGATAATGCAGAAGAAGAACAACGGACATCTTCGTCCGGCAGAAAACCAGCTCATAACTCCCAGACGGAAGTCTGTTCGGTTCGCGCTAAAAGCTAGCGCATACGTAGACAGAACAGATTTGAGAACAGTTAACTATCCCGTCTTAAGAAAGAATAAACACAGGGAAGGTAACCCCTAATCAACCTGTGTCAGGGAGTTAACATACAGTTCTGTACCTTCGATTATCAAAAATATAAAATAGATTTACATCTTCTGGAACCGACAAAAATGACACCCCCTCCGGATAAAAAAAAACTGATACTTTTTTTTGAAATACGTCAATGAGCGAGATGCAACAAGCTCATAACGCATGAATGATGCGCCGATGAAAGGATCAATAAATATAATGACATAATGTCAGACTTAATCAACGCACAATAGCTCGTCTAGTGAGAACAAAAGTTCACCACACAAAAGAAGAGAAAATATTTTCTCCAAGTAAAATATATCCGGGAGGTACCATCAAATAAATATCTGGCGATGCTAACAAAAATCACATACATATAAAAAAAATGCAATGTTATGCGAATGATAACATATCTTGCAAAGTCATACAAACATATCTATAAAAGTATCATGTTATATAATGACTATCATATAATGGATGGACATAATCAAAATTTGTAAAGTTATTCTATATATACATGTGACAATTCAAGTGTATACTCTAACAAAATAGAAGATGACATCCACAAAGTATAAATCAATTCTGTATGTCGTTTTTTTTTCCTTAACCATTGGCACTTGGGCTTTCAGCCCTTCGTCCCAATGACATGTCATTGCGAGGCTGGGGAACCTGAGGACTTACCTTCCAACCCGGTCAGGAGCTTCGCTCCTTCCCATCCACAGAGGGTTTATCACAGGAGCCGTTCAGGCTATTCAGTCAAATTTCCGGCCGTAAACATTTCTTCAAACGCTGACGCCCGGGTTTGAACCATGAACACCTGGTCGCCAGTACAACGTCGAAGCCATTACACCAGCACGGCTCCCATTCTGTATGTCGTAGATCATGTAAGCAGCATCGTCATGATTCTCAAAAGCACTCCATACCTGGTACTAGTTTGCGCTGAGAACCATATAAATAACACAATTAGCAACATGCTATAATGTACTATAATTACTAATACATGTTACTTGTGGCCGCATTAATTTTTTTCGACCTTTATATTATGTCAACTCAACCTTCTCCATTACACTAAAGATGTTAATAGAGAAAGAAAACAATTAATTTATACCTCTAAGTTGACAACAAATGTGTTAATATATATATGTATAGTGAAGATACATATATCTAACAGTGTAACCAAGAAAAGCTAGGACACAGGACTTAAGTGGACTCATGTGGGCATCTAGACAGTATGTCTGCCATCACATTATCCAGACCACGGATAGCTCGCACCGTGAAATGAAAAGGTTGAAGAGCAATAGCATATCCAGTAGATCTCGAGCTCTTCAAATTCTTACACTGAATAGCTGTAAGAGCTTTTTGGTCTGTTTCCACAATGAAATGCGCACCAAGAAGGAATCTTTGTAATTTAAGGATTGACCAAACCATAGCCAACAACTCACGGTCTAAAACCGAGTAATTCCTTTCTGCCGCATTCAGTTTCCTAGAAATATACATTACATGATGCAGAGTTCCTGAATACTCTTGCATTAGTGCCGCTCCGATCCCTGTGGATGAGGCGTCACTACGAAGAACAAAAGTCTTATCAGCAATAGGTAGTCTTAAGATAGGTGGGGATGAGAACAAATTCTTAATCTGATCCAATGAAGCTTGACATTCTTGAGACCAGCGCACCATGTTAGGAGACCCTTTCTTCAATAGGGTTGAGAGTGGTGCCATGATAGAGGATAGATTCTTAATTAATCTTCCGTAGAATTTATTAATCCCAAAAGACTACGTACTTGTTTCTTTGTTTTAGACACAGAGATATTTAATATCTTAGAAATGTTTTGGTCCTCTGTCTTCAATAGACCACGACCAACTCGATGACCCAGGAAAGAAATTTCGCTAAACCCCACAAAGGTTTTAGACAGTAATTCATTTAACCCCACATAGTGATCTTCCCAAGAATTACTGAAAAGACAGATGTCATCTAAGTATGCTATGACATCTGAACGATATGAGAGAATTCGACGCATCATGCGTACGAAAGTAGCCGGGGCGTTCATAAGCCCGAAAGGCATAAAATTCCACTGAAACAAACCCCTAGGTGTTGAGAAAGCAGTGAAAGGTTTGGCGTGTTCAGTTAACGGAACTTGCCAATAGCCTTTTGATAAGTCAAGCTTAGTAAAGAATCGAGAGTTAGAAAGTCTAATAAGTAGATCTTCTAATAAAGGCATAGGTTCAGCATCGAACTTCGTAACTTGGTTTTTAGTTTGCGTAATCTACGCAAAAGCGTGTTGTTATTGTCTTTCTTTTGAACAATAACCATGGATGAAGAGTATGCTGAGGTGGATGGTTCAATTATCTTCAATTGTATCATTTCCTCCAATTCTTTCTCGCCTTGTGCTTGAAAATTAATACGAATAGGATATGGTCTTACTCTGATCGGAGTATGATCAGTAAGTATAATGTCATGCTCAATGACATGTGTGTGTCCAGGAATGTCGGTAAGGACATCCTGAAATACTTGTAGCGTAGAAGATATTTGTCGCTGTTCTTCAAAAGACAAATTAGAAGAAAAATTGACGTTTCTCCATGATTCCGTAGAAGTAAGTGGAATCATAGGAAGAGGTAGGTTAACATCCGAAAAAGTAGTTTCCTCATCCTGTATAACCGACAGGGATGAGATATGACCTTGTTGGACTGGAGAATCGTCCGTCGCCTGAAAAATAGGCTGCAAATAGTCTGGTCGCTCATGATATTCCGTAAGCATATTTATATGGAAGGTTTTATGCCTTCCATCAATATCGACAACATAGTTGACATCGGAAATCTTCGAGACTATAGTATATGGACCTTTCCATGTAATAAGCAGTCTGTTCTCCCTAGAAGGAAGTAAAACAAACGCTTTGTCTCCAGGACAAAGTTGACGTAGGCGTCTCTTCTTATTAGCAAATAGCCTTGCCTTTTCCTTAGCAAATTCGGATGATGAAGTTGCTAGCTTGCATGCATGAATAATTTTTTTTTCGGAGAGCCATGACATACATATATGAAGGTTGTGTGTCATTGTCGATATTATCAGCAGTTATAAGATCATGCAGCAAAGACATAGGACCGCGCGGTCGCGCGCCAAAGACAAGTTCAAAAGGAGAAAATCCTGTATGTTCGTTGGGGACCTCCCTATAGGCAAAGAGAGCCGCGGGTAGGACTCTGTCCCAATCCTGAGGATGATCCTCAGTTATCTTCCCCAGTAAGTTCTTGAGTGTTCTATTGAGACGCTCAACTAACCCATTAGACATTGGGTGATAAATACTACTCAGAGATCTTTTAATGTGCAGCGTAGACATTACCTGCGACATTGTCTCTGATATCAATTGTGTGCCAAGGTCTGACAATATTTCCCCAGGACAACCTAAACGAGAAAATATAAGCCAAAGAGCGTCTGAGATATCAGCAGTGGAAATGCTCTTAAGAGGAATAGCCTCTGGCCAACGCGTGCACATATCAACGCACGTAAGGATAAATTGATGTCCCCTGGCCGATTTAGTCTTAAAAGGGCCAATGATATCTATGGCCATCTTCTGAAACGGCCGGATGAGAATGTCTGCAGCCTGAATAGGCGCAGCATGCCGTGGACCTCTAGACTTTACCTCTTGACATATTTTGCAAGATCGGCAATAAATTCGTATGTCTTTATTGACAAATGGCCAAAAGAAAGATCCCAGAACTCTCGACTTAGTTCGGGAAAAACCCATGTGTCCAGCACACTGAGAATCGTGTGCATGTTGAAGAATTAAAGCTCTCATACTTTTGGGCACGAGAATTTGAGAATGCATAGTCGCGTCTGAGTGTTGTACCATACGCACTAGTATACCATTCTTCATAGTGATATATGATTTACGATTTGTATTCTGATTCGGATCACCGTTTTTAGCGAGAAGAAAGAATTTCTTTAAAGAAGGATCTTTTTCTTGTAGTTTCACAAACGAGTCATGCGAAATCTCCAAGTGATCATCTTGGCTAACTACTTCATTAACTTCAGTAGATGAAGTTTGAGGAATAAGAGCTTGTGCTCTTGTTAACACAGCATTGGCTGTTTCCATATTCTGTTCTTCCCAGGCAGCAATTTGTTGCGGGGTGCATTCCTTAACCCCGTGAATACGCCCGATTATAAGATCCGCAATAGGGTTAGGTAGAAGACACGCGTGGACAAGTCCCGTAAAGAAAGGAGTAGCAATGTGAATAATAGCGGTCGAGTACTTTTCAACTGTGCCACCAAATGTTACACATTTAACTATTTTCCCTGTGGCACAGCGAGGATCTATAAGCGATTGCTTAACCCCAATAGTAGTGCACCCAGAATCAAATAGTAATGAGACTGGGTTACCATCCACGAGACCTCTATGCAAGATAAGCGATCCTCTCCCGTCACGCGCAATTGCAGCAGGGAGAGCGGGCAGAGGGTGACCACAACTCAAAGTAGTTACCGTGGTTGGTTCAAATAATGTTGAGCATTGAGTGCATTTAGATGCTCTCCCAAAGTCAAAAGCAGCACAAGTGACAGCATTAGAATTTTTATTATCGTTCACTTGATTATTGGCACCATGAGACTCTTGTTGTACAGAGTTTCCCTGGTGATGTGATCTTTTTTCTTGTACTGAGATCTACCACGATTATTATTCCCTCTGAAATTATCATAGTTTGATCTACCTTGACCACCGCTCTGGTTCGAATCCCAGTTTCCATAATCACTATTGTCATTACCCCAATGATCAAAGTGTTTACCTGTTTGGTTACGATGCCCCCGCGAAGGATAGCCTTGAACGTGTCTATAGTGACTACCTCTCCGCAAATTTCCATAATTATAGGACCCGAAATAACGAGGACTATCAGATCGCCTCCAGTTCTTTGAAGAAGACCCATTATGTGATGGGTTACCCTGATTCTGATCATAATTACGATTGCTCTTCTTACTGAAGTTGTGTTGAGCACCTTGGAATTTATTCATAAAATTAGGGCCATATGGTGCTGTAGAAGCAACCGGTAATTCTTCTTTCACCCTAGCATTGCTAACAGTAGCATGGGGATGTGCAGTTACATACTGGCAACAGTATTCTTCCATGTCTTTTATGTCTTTAGGTTTACGCTCATGAATAAAAGCAAGGAAAGACTCATTGACCGATGACATAACTTTATCTCGAAGTAATAAGTCCATAAGGGCTTCATATGTTTTTTTCTGTTTTAGACAGCTCAATCCATCGTGTGAATGTAAGACGAATCTTAGTAATAAAGTCAGAGAACTCTACTCCAGTTTCTGGTAGCATTGTCTTAAAACGAAGACGATAATCTTCTTCTTTTAATTGATATCTCTTAAGTAATGTTGCCCTGACAACATCATAATTAGTTCTAACAGTTTCCTCTACTGCCATTACAGTACTCAATGGTTCACCTGAAAGTAACCCCATCAGTTGTTCGACATATTATTTCTTTATCTACCTTATGCGCTACGCATGTTAATTGGAATCTATCCAGGTAGAAGGTTATGTCGTCCTTTAGAGGGTCGAAAGGAGGTAATTTAACCTTGTAAGTATTCTCCTTTATCTTACCCGAAGTTGATTGAGGAGCACTCATATTCATCACCTTTAATTTCTCCAACTCCAAAACTAATAGTTTTTCCTCATGTTCCATTTTTGCTTTCCTTTCCTCAGCAGCAGCTTGAAGTTTTCTCTCCTCAGCAGCAGCCTCAGCTTGAAGTTTTCTCTCCTCGGCAGCAGCTTGAAGTTTTCTCTCCTCAGCAGCAGCCTCAGCTTGAGGTATTCTCTCTTCAGCAGCAGCTTGAATTTTTCTCTCTTCAGCAGCAGCTTGAAGTTTTCTCTCTTCAGCAGCAGCTTCTCTTTCTAATCTTTTATTTTCAGCTTCCGCAGCAGCTTGAAATTTTCTCTCTTTAGCTTCTCTTTGTTGATGTATTCTTCTATCTTCAGCTTCTCTGTCCAACTGCATTTGCATCGTTTTCTCTTCAGCCTTCTATGCCTTGGTATATTGAGCAAGTGCAAACTCTTCCAATTTGTCACCAGTTTTGCCAAGGGATTTCCCTTGCTCAATAAAGACATCTAATGTAGACATCCTGTCAATAATATGAGATTACACCTGAAAAATTGAACAAATTACTTATCCCAACCTCAATGGGAGACAAGTCTGTAATCCTAGACGTGTATACTCACTTCACTTTATTCTGTCCCAATCTCCGTGGGAGACAAGTCTTTTAATCAAAACTTGTATGATCACCTTGTTTCCTTATAATAATATGATCATAAATAACCTCTATCTGAAAAGTGTATCATATCAACAATAATAGTCCATGACCAAGTATATATATAGACTGTGTATGATAAACAAGTAAACGAAAACAATACAAAGACAAGAATGTATAACAACCGAAAACGTTCGCAGAAGTCAAATGATAAATAAAGCTTAACTAAATCGAATGTTGCAAAAAATTACAATGATAACTGCGAAAAATCAAAACAAATCACAACACTATTATAAACAAAAAGGGTGTATACAAATAAATGAAAGGAAGGAGAGGCGTACAGATACAAACAAAACAAATCGAAAATCAAAGAATGGAAAAAAAAATTAACGAAAACGACACTAACACATCTCGTCACAGCTAAGAAAAAAAATGAAAAAGTAGCAACACGCGTCGCTCGCAATTCCCGCTGTGGGAAATATGCGCCGTCCCTACAGAAAACGCTCTCGATAGAACCTCTGTTTACGTGGTATCTTCTAACGGAGTCACCTGCCCAACCAGCCCGGGAAACACACACTAACATAACATGTAAACAAAGAACATGTAAACAAATAATGCATTAATAAAGTGTGTTGAAAGAAGGCTCAGTTATTTATAATATAACGGTACCAAGTTTCAAAAAATAACCGCCACTTATCTTAGATATAATCCTGGCCTTAATCAACAATGATGTTTGACAATATACAGCAATGCGAGGAAGCTCCACCGTTGACAATTACAGTGATGAGAATTGTCACAACAGCTTAACTTGAATGTAAACGCGAGTCGTGATCGTTCACAATGAAGGTCATCGACGAGTTTCAAACTGTTGAAGGTGTGTTGCTGTTATGTGTTGAACAGTATAAATGAGCTTGTCCAGTTTCCAATGTGTAGTTCATCATCAAATAATGTTCTCACTCAGTCCAATGAACAGCTTTAGACCCACTGATCTGGCCTACCACATTTCTTGTATGTAAGGTACTCGAAGATTGTATGGTTGACAAGTGAGGTGGGTGTGTAGAGACACGATTGCGTATAGGATCTTTGAAATGTAAACAAGGCACCCACTCACTCACATGCAGTAGTCAGTAATTGTAGAAAACTGCTGGAACTTTCAACCATTTAATTACGTGACACAGTGACATCAACAGGTACAGTCAAATGGACGAGAATCAATACACATCATGTATATTGGATATGACTGGCAAAACATCTGGTAAATAAAGCTTGAACCACTCATCTATACGGACGTTATCGACAATGGCCTGTCCTTTAACAACTGTTCATAGGTGGTAATAATTAATAACATCGAACATCATCAGTTCTGTATAGCTTGTAGGTATGATGCTAATAACGCTGGCTTGACAACCCATTCTTTTCCTACTGTAACTCAGGGACCCCTGACTGAACGCGTCAGGTAGTCCTTAAACAAATATAACTGCTTAATATGGAAGTCTGTGAACTTGATAATACAGTCAAGACTTTATCTGGCTTCACCTTTCAGGTACTTCTTCTTCTGCTCAAAGTTATAGGCCGTAATGACGGGCCTTATAATGGTTGATAAACAACTGTACATTTTTCCATAGGCATGTATTATCTTTCATGCTGAAACGTACCGCCATCCTGCGGGTTTCATAAAAATATATGGTTATTGTGCTTCTATAAAGTACTTCATCGAATAGACCTAACTGGCTACGTCAAGCACACATAATGACTCTGGATCACAAGAACTGTGAGCGCTACTCACAGGTTCATACTTAATGTTCTGCAAACTTTGCGTAATAATAAAGTAATTTTACCTTGGACAGAATTCCAAACACTACACAAATAACACCTGTCGTCATTCCAGACGAACAGAATAACTCTGGGGAAATCACAAATATGACAAGACTATCTTTTCCTCAGATAATGCAGAAGAAGAACAACGGACATCTTCGTCCGGCAGAAAACCAGCTCATAACTCCCAGACGGAAGTCTGTTCGGTTCGCGCTAAAAGCTAGCGCATGCGTAGACAGAACAGATTTGAGAACAGTTAACTATCCCGTCTTAAGAAAGAATAAACACAGGGAAGGTAACCCCTAATCAACCTGTGTCAAGGAGTTAACATACAGTTCTGTACCTTCGATTATCAAAAATATAAAATAGATTTACATCTTCTGGAACCGACAAAAATGACGGTAACAGAGGTCAGCCAAAACATCAAATTTCTTCTGGTTATTAGCATTATCTGTTACTTATTGCAGTCCCAGCCAGAGTGCGGGCGGATCCTCATCCATCAGATGCCCAAGATCGCTTCGGTACGATGCCAGTTCTTGCCATTGATTAGACAGACAATCAAGGCTCTCTTCTGACACAACTGTTGGGAGCTGCTCTGCTAATGGAATGACAGAAGGTTTGTTTATCTCGAGAGCTTGCTTTGGATCCAACAGCTGCATTTGCGCCAGAACACTGTTTTGTCTAAGTGGGAACCTGCGCCGTATTTGAGTACAAAGTTCAATCAGGTATGCCAATACATCCTTGCGAAACTGGACTTCTTTATCTCCTAACGGTTGTCGGATTAACTGCGCTTCACATCGTCCACCCAGCTCAGTGTAATTCAGCTTGCGGAAACGCAACATTATGTTGTGTCATGAAAGCCGACAACAGTATCTACGCTTTAGCAATTTTGTGTTGGAGACAGGGCTCTTTTGGTTTGATGAAAAACTTGTTAATATTCAGAGTTTTGCTTTTGGCTTCGAAGTTTTTCGTATGCTTCTGTGTGCTTTTATGTGGCAATAAAGCTGTTTTGTTGGCATTAGTTAATGTACAGGAACAGACCGTACAAATCACAGCATAGCGATTGCCAGAGTCCGGCTTTATCCAGTCCTTCAGTTCGCTGTCTGTTAGCTGTCTGTTAGCGATTCCTCACAAAAAGCCTGCTGATACCATGGCTTCACTTTTTTACGCGGTGGCGTGTGTGTCAGCATGCTGCTACAACTACCTAGCGTACCTTCATCATCGCAAACGTCTAAAATTAAAAAAAAAAATTCTTCAAAACACATCGCAAAAATGACTGAGTATTGTAGATGACAGCCATTAACAGAATAACAGGAATTAGAAAGCTGATGTAAACGAGTCAAAAAACGTCATTGATGTGGTCAAAAACAATAATTAAGTTTAAGTGGAATAAAAAGTGTGTAGCACATAATTTTTTACATTTAATTATAATATATATAAATATAATGTATAATGCTCAGTGCACAGAATATACATACATTGTAAATGCCAATTGTCAAATATACCCAGATTAATGAAGATTTTGAAGAAAAAAAATACCCAGATACCCAAACGGCAGCCAAAAAACCCAGATCTAGTAAAAAATACCCAGCTGTGGCAACACTAGGAGCCACCCTGCAGCCGGCACTCTTAACGGAAGCCTACACCAGCTCTCTTGTTTTTGTAAAGGCGGTTTCTGTAGCAATTTCTTTAACACGCACAGCATCATGATAGTCGCCTTGCACGACACACCCGAGGATGCAGAGGTTTTTTTTTTTTTTTTTTTGGTCTCTTCAGAGACCCCTGGGTGTCTACACGGAGCCCATGCTCCATAGGGAACAAAAATAAGGAAATCTCGAACAGGGCTATCATCTTCTCGCCATTCTGACTCTGTTATTCGTTCTATTATAATTTTCAACTAGATGTCGCCTCTTTAGATGTTTTCATTGTCTCATTTCGATGTCTTTCATTATTTCCTACTTCATTCTGAGTTTCTAGGATCTGTTTGTTTTATTGCTACTAGTAATAATAATATTATAATTTACTAAAATCACCTCTGAGCGTCCGATTGATAGAGTGGTTAGAGCGCTGGTCTGTCGCGGTAAAGGTGCCAGCTTCGATTCAAGGTATCGACACGCTTCAGTCTACTCCAGCGGTAAATGATTTTTTTCACTAATTCGTTCAGGACGTCTGTGAAAATGACTAAAAATCTACTTGTTTATATACTCCGAAAACGAGCTAAGAAAAGGTTTTGGAAATATGTTTTGTCGGTAAATTAATATAACGCAATGTCCAATTTCAAATTTAAAATATCGTACGTTTTAAAACGCTTTAGTACTAGTGTTATTCCACCTAAATTTTAGGTCACAAAATGATGTAACACTTTTTTCTCGCTTCCCACGCAGAAATCGTATCGCGCTTGAATTTTAAAACAGCGCCGTCCGTATTAGAAAATAAAGAGAGGAATGGCCGGATTCCCCACCGTACTGGTCTGATGCAATTTTTATAACACATTTGTCAAATATGTGCGATTCAAATATTATGAGCGACAAGACCTTGATCGTTGTATCACAGTTAGGGTGGGGGGAAAATCAGCGAGGAAGGATATGGTCTTCCACCTCCCAATGCTGGGCCTAATATCGTGAAGTCTCTAACACTTCCATACTCTACGGCAGTATGGGCTATGGAACTACTTTTACCTTTTACAATCACCTCTACGAATTCTAAATACTACTATTGCATTAGCTGCACCTACAACGGCTGCAGTAGCAACGACAATACGGGGAAAATCCATTCCGACACTTTTTTTATCCATCTTCTTGGCATCAGTATATATAATAGTGGTGCGTTTTTAATGTGCTTCAGTGTGTATATATATATATATAAAATATCTGACTCATACGTTTTTTTTTCATACAAATAAAAAGACTGAAGTGACTATGATTGTTTAGTTTGTAAACAACATGTAACAATTTTAATAATGAATTAGTCTTTAACAGTTATAATAAATATGGGAAGATTGGTGAAATTTAGATAAAAGTTTTCGTCAGGGAGACGTAGTTGAGGATTTATCAAAAGCCGTTGCTTTCGCCTATTTTACAAGAAACTTAACTCTTGAGTCCTGCAGCTGGGGTTGATCAATTATGTGATGACGAGAGCCTTCTCCACACTCTCTTCCACTGTAGGCGGTTAGGGTGGATGCTGTTCTCTCACACTAGCGGCGTTAGTACCACAAATCGTCTGATGGCTTGTAACCACGAACTTTAGAAAAATAGAAAAACAAATGCCTTCTATTAAGTACATTTGTTTGGAGCACTCTAACAGGCTCACGTTCCCGTTGTCCGCCCACCAATGTTAAACTCTCAGAAGAATTTAATTCTCGAGCACGCACAACGTAACTCCGAGAAGATGGTTAAAATTCACCAATATTACTCTGAGGATTAACGGGTAACATGTGTCTGGACAGTGAGAATATGATTTCTGCCTGAACTAACGCTACCGAGTTACATACGTCTCAAAAATGATATGCTACACTTGAGGTACACATGATGTAATCATCACTCATTACTGCTCCAGTCGGAGTCATGGGGTCAGCTCTGCTGTCGGTTTTTTTCCGCATGACTAGTCCGAAACAATCACCAACTCTTGCAGTAGTGGTTCATGCATATACTGTTTTCATATGTTGAGGTTGCCAGCCTCATATATAACCACTTAGAAAGAAACCTGTAAAATTTGCATTAGTTAATCAATTGTTTACACTTACCCCAAAATTTTGGGAATACACAATCTCCTTGCACAGATTTACACTGGACACGGCTCTGTATTAGATGCTTCGAAATCACTTAGGTCTGGAAATTAGAGTTAATTCCTCTGACGGCGGGGGTTCTGCGAAATCCTGGCCTGTGAAAACTTTTGTTTAATTTATCTATGACTTGTGATCAAATTCCTAAGTTTCTAGTCTTGTATTAAAAATGCGGGTTCACTTGTAAATTCCTAAGTTGCCCAATACTCGATCTGTTACTTATAGTTGTGGAATTTCTAAGTCCAATGTCTCGTTTTTTTCTTTCTGGCTTTTAGGAGTCGCTAGTTTGACGTTTACGCTGCAGTGTGTGCACTGACTACAATTTCATTACATTATATTTCACAATCCTCAGTTAAAATTCCAGCTGCGTTTCCGCTAATTCTCCAGTGAGATACATTGTATATTCCGGCCTCTCAAATCAACCAATTCAATCGAATCTCGTTCAGCACTACGTGGGTAGGGGTGTTTCAAATTCAAAAAATACCTTGACGTGTTTCAAAATATTAAATTTAATATCCACGCATGACCTCTTCATATCGTTGCGTCAGACTTCCGCCGGCATCTTGTGCTATCTTCACAAACAAATGTTGTGCACTGATACTGCTCCGATGCTATCGTCTGCAAATCTGGAGTTACCAGACAGGTTTATCTGTAATCTCGATACAGAACGTACATCGGAAGCGATTACCTCATTATCTCCCGTTTTGTGCAAACATAGGGAGAGTCGCTCGCCAGCTGGAGTCCAGTGACGGACCGTCACGTTCAAAGGGATCAAAAGAGATGACCGTCTCTATCCAATGTGGCCAGACGAATGAAGCGAAAACTTACCAGTCGCTGATCGGTCAAATTACATGGCGTCATTACAGTTCTGTCTGAGATCGGCTCAAAGCAAACATGTGAAAATTAAAGATAATCCCGTTGCCGATACTTCCGTAGGGGTGTGGAGTGTTAGAGACTTCACCCTACTAGATTCGGCATTGAGAGTAAAATAATGGTGCATAAAATATGTCACATAATAATGACAGGGGAGAAAAAAATTAAGAAAATATCACTCGCACGGGAATGTAATGCAATCCTGCCGAAGTGGACTTGAGATCGCACAACCGCATCGTCACAGTAGTTTGTTGTTGTTCTCCATGTTTCACAGCCGTACAAAAGCACTAACTTTGACATTTGAGCTGAAGATTCGTATTTTTAGAAACGATATAGAACAAGTGTAATTTGATGTTAAGAAATTTAGATTCAAATTTTCTGCGTTTCTCATGAAAAATAATAATGATTATTTAATGATGTTTTTTCGTATAAATGACGAGGAAGACATGAAAAGAATGAGCAATGGCACGCGACAGGTGGCACATGACAGGTGGCACACGTTTGTTGAAGACCTATGTACCTTTGGAAGATGAGGGTAATGAGTTGAGTTAATGGAGACAACTTTCAATACTGCTTTTAGGAGGGAAGCCTACAATGTCACTAAAATTCTGAGACAGGTGCGCTTTTACTATAAGAGGAAAAATAAAAATCGAGAGAAAATTCGAATCGCCTGTCGGAAGCACCTATTCCAGACGATTACCCTCCATTAAATTGACCGGCTCCAAATTGATATTTCGGGTCTACAAAGAAAACCGGGGTCAAACGAGTCCTTAATCTGCGTTAAGAGCCATTTCATGGTTCGAATTTGGACTTAGCATTCATTAGATTGGTCTCAGCAGATAAGTGCCAGTGCGTGCTAAGTTTACTTTGACTGCATCGTTTGGGTTTTCGCAGTCCCATTTCTCCATTAATTCAACATTTTCGCATGTTGCTGAATAGCCTTCTCTTAGTTACTCTCCATTCCCACCCTTCTGATCCAGCTTCCCATTATTATTACTTTCAATTATTATTTTATTCCGTTTAATATGTTTTTGTTCTACTAAATTTTCACCATGTCTAGTATTATTATATATATATATATATTTTTTATATCCTTTATTTATTTTATATATATAGTGGTCATATTTCTTTTATATATATATATATATATATATATATATATATATATATATATATATATATATATATATATATATATATATATATATATAATATATATATATATATATATATATATATATATATATATATATATATATATATATATATATATATATCATAAAGTTGAATGTCTGTGACGGTATTGCCTCCTCTGCTTTGCAGTTGTGGTCCAACAGTGGCCGAAACTTAAGAGTATCTAATATGGGCTTCATATGTGTCTACCTTCGCACAAGATTACTCTTCGCAGAGATGTAAATAGAAGAAACAAAACGCTTCTATCTCCAGGGAGTCTTCACAAGATATTCAGAATAAGCGAGAAGAATACTGCTTTGGCTGAGTATGTTAACTCTGTAATTCTGCCGACACTTTTGTGAAGGATTTAAGCATTTATTAATTTCAGCTCGTTCAAGCCCCCACACCTGATTTACTCAGTGGAATTCTATTATTCTAGTATAGATCTGTTTAGAGTGTCTGCAGTAAATTGACTGAGACAAATATGCAGTAACTTCAAAATGATTAAACCGAATTTAAGTTTGTATAATTACAAATAACAAAATTTAATAATCACTTAAGTTTTAACAGTTGGAAAATAATTTGAATAGTTATGGATCAAGAAAAGTTATCATCACGGTCTTTATGAATTGTGAGATGTTGCAAGAAGTTCAAGTGGCAGCATAGATTTGAACTTAGCTGCCAATGACGGTTCTGCTCCTGCTTATGTGTTGGTTCTTTTCAGACTGCTCACGCTCGTCTCTGGTCAAGGTTGTCGGGTGTAGCTCGTTTCCTAGAAAGGACAAGGAGAGTCTACCACGTGGGTCCTTCGTCTTAAAGCTTAGGCCACTGTTCCCTTCTTGTTCTAGAGATAGTACTTTCTGCTGGTACCACCAATAAGCCAATCCTGGCTCACAGGCTTTTTGCTCAGATGAATAAAAGAGACTTGAATCGGCCTCCTACACGCGTCTGGGGTGTCGTTAATTTAATAAGTTCTCTCTGTGACTTCGTGTGTGATCCTTAAGTTTTCTCAGTCCCGGTTTCCTTATTTAATATGAAAGAGATTTCCTGGGCTATGAAAGTCCATCCAAATTCTCCAATAAAAGGTGTCCGGTATGTTTAAGAAGGAATTCTGAATTCCAATTCTTCAGTCTAGCAAGGTCTGGTATCTTGGCGAGCGGTTTCTCAAGTGAAATAGCTTGAAAAAATGGTCAGATTATATTCACTGCCTTCCCACGCGTTCGTTATGCACGCCTCAAAGGATCAGCCAATCTGATTTGAATATGTTGCATGACTCAGCTAATGCAAAATTTCAAACATAACTTTTCTGAAAAAGTGCGGTAAACATCCGGTTGCCCTGTGTACCAACTTACAAACACGTCGATAAACTCATATGTAAACGTGTTCCCAATATAACAATCATTACTTTATCAGAAAGCAATCTCGTATCTGTGTCTGTCCATCAGTTGTCTCCCCGTATTCCAAGTTTTGATGATGAGCTCACTCGTGTCTTATCAGTGATTAAGCACTGCGCTGAGGCGATAGCCAACATGGTTAGGTCGCTGCCACTCCTTGCAACGGAGGGAGAAATGGATAATAACCAGCCATGTCTACTTATCCCTGAGAAGGGTCTAAGAATAAAAATACATAATGTCTGCTACACATAGCAGAAAAAGAAAGAAAGAAAGTGCGACAATTGAAAGCACGCAAAGTAATCAGTATATAACAATGTAACAGATTACTGACGGAGTGAAAGAGAGATCGATAGGAGCCTCAGACTTTTCTTATCATCAAACAGTCTTCCTTTCAACGATATCAGTGAAGTCAATACTGTCAATCTACTCCTCTCACGAAGTTGACATTCTGGGGGGGGGGGGGGCGCATGTTTCACTCTTACTTGGTCCCCCACTTACTTGGTCCCCACATTAATATCATATATATATATATATATATATATATTTATATATATATATATATATATAATATTATATATATATATATATATATAGAAAAAAATATATCTTTGCCCGATTTGTAATTTAATAAACATAAAGTACTTGAGTCTACAGTGGCCAGTTCTCAGTCCAAAAATTAATATCATTTTCGCATGTGCAAAATTACCCACGGCAACAGGACCTATCTTAAGGGTCAGACCTATGATCTCTGGCAGTGAAGTACCTATGCTTCAGCTGGACTGTGGTTTATTTATCATACAGCCGAGAGCATCGCTATTATAGTCTCTAGCAACGGCAGGTGGCCGTGAGACTGGTTTCAATTGCGTACAGCCGGAAATCAAGGCTGTGTTTTTTTTCTCTAACTCCGGAGCGGGTTAAAAGAGGGAAGCTATTCAGCAGCAGAGAAGTTTTGTCGACAGTTCATCAAGTACCTCATGCTTGACGCCAGAACTTCATCATCATCATCGCAGAATTCAGGAACAGGTGACAGGGTTACCATACCTAGGTCCTGAAAGTAACGAGAGAAGAGTGTAACGGAGACGCCGCATCATCAATCGTCGAGTGTTAGAGAGACACTGAGACCAAGAGAGAGAGATAGAGAGAGAGAGGAGGAGGGAGAAAATAGACAGGACCGGTAGGGTCTGTTCAGTATCCACTTGACGGATAGATACTGAGCCCTTGTGTTACTCCCAAGTCTATTATTTGTAGCATTTACAGTGGTGTTAGTTATCGGCGCATATCGCCTAACAAGTAGAAAGCTGTGTAGCCATTCGTTGAGGAAAAATCACCAGGACTGAAACAGTAGAAATTTATTAGTGTTAGAGAGTGGCAGCTAGAGTTGACAGCCCCACCATATTAGAGTTGTTTTAATCACTAACCATTTTATTGTTCCTCAGCAGGGTGACAGGAAGAGTGAATGCGCGTGGGGTTTTTTTTGTTGTTGTCTCTCTATCTAATTGAATGTGTACTTTAGTTTTTTTTCCAGGCCGTGCTACAGCGCACGCTATTTATGGGATTGCTTGATGATGACATTTTAATGCTTTATTGTTGTAAATAAATATATATACATATATTTACTGGATCAGATTCTACTCTTTACTATACTTACTTTACGTCGTCTGTATAGTGGTGTCTGTGGTCGTATTTATACACCTTATCTCCTTGTGTTTCAAGGCAGTCAGAGGCGGGGAGACTATAGCAATTTTTTTAGTCACGAAGCGACAGGGGGAGATTCAAATCCTGGGTCTATCTCTTGAGCCAATAGTCTCACCTGTCCACAGGCATGTCATTTTCCATCTAAATTCTATCTTCTCAGACTTTCTCATACTAGGGTCTTGCTTTCATTCAGGCAAACTCTATAAACCTAAATCCACTTCGTGACAAGTGGGCGGCAATCGTCCGGTGGATCATTCTGTGGAGATCAATTCTGTGATCTAGATTCATAGAGTGTCTCTAGAAACTTTTCTGAGAATAGAATTTCTTTAAATATCCCCTAGACTTGAGCTATTAGAACTGATCCAGTTATAGGTTTTTCCACAGGTTGCAGTCTAGTAGATTTTGTGGTATTTTTGATTTATATGACTAAGAGGTAATTGATGGCATACCGACATATTTTTCTTTAACAGGAAGGTAATTTCGGGTTTTCGGTAGATTCTTAACTAAATTTTTTTCAGGTTATTATTCAGACTTGGTGCTAGTCTGAGGTCGGGTTTTTGGAACAGCGGTTAAAGAGGGAGTATTTTATATTACGTAACAGGTTGTTCCTTCTCTTTTCCTTTTCTGTCATTTCTCGGTATTTGTGAACTTACAGCAGTTTACAGGTAAGATGGCGGATATGGCCAAGTTACGAGCTGCCTGGCGAGAAGCTGCTCAGGACATGGGAATGGATAAGGAGGAGACTAAGGCCTACCTGATAAGGGAAACTGATAGGCATAATCAGCGAGAGAAAGAGAAAGAGGATAGGGCAGCCGCCGCAGAAGCAGCGAAAGAGGAAAGGGCAGCCGCCGCAGAAGCAGCAAAAGAGGAAAGGATAGCCGCCGCAGAAGCAGCGGAGAGGCAAGCAGAAAGGGAAGCAGTGGAGAAGGCAGCAGAGAGACAGCATGAACTTGCCCTGCGTTCTCTGGAACTGCAGTACCGATCTTCGGAAGGCAGTTCAGCTAATGGAGATTCTCCCGGAGTAAGAGCGAGAGACACCTCAGGAAATGGAGGGCCCCGAATGGCAGCCATGAGCTTCCCATTTGACTCGTTCCCTAACGGGAATGAAAAGATTGACGTGTTCTTGGAGAAATTTCAAAGAATGGCAAAGGCATACGGGTTTGATGAGAGTCTTTGGTGTCTGAAATTATCACAATCGCTCAAAGGTCATGCGTATGAAGTTTACAACAAGCTGCTCATAGATGATCAGAACAACTTCGAGGCACTGCGAAATGCTTTATTGCAAAGATTTCAGTGGACACCCCTAAAATGCCAAACCATGTTCAGATCTTATACTATAACTCTCTCCCTCCTTTTGTGTATAAATATTGTATTTTTGTACGATTTGTTTGCCGACAAAACATTTCCTTCAACTGTATTATAATCAAACCTTACCACGAATACGCACATATAATAGGAAGCAGG
>JAMPIV010001645.1:0-42500 GCA_024509875.1 Oreohelix idahoensis | reverse complement strand
CACCATGAAGAGGTGGAGTGCAGTGTTAGAGACTTTACTAGGGTCACCATCAAGAGGTGGGGGTGAAGTGTTAGAGACGTCACTATAGCAGGGCCAGCAGGAAGAGTGGGGGGTGAAGTGTTAGAGACTTGGCTATACCATTTTTGTGTAGATATTCTTGCGTGTTGTTGTATTGTGTATGACTCGGCATTGTGTTGTCTTTTTATACAATATTTATACAATATGTATTTTACAACAGATATTAATATATACACACGATATTTATACATACCATATTTAGAAAGCATAGATAACATGTCATCACTTCTTTTGATGTACACCCAGTTGGTGGGAACAGGGGAAGTCATCTTAAGTGAGGTGTAAGTATCTGTCGTTATCACACCACCGCTTCAGTAAAGTATGAACGTGAGTGTCTGGGCCTTGGTCTTCCAAGTGTCTAGTTATATCAAGGAATATCAGTTTAATCTGGTTTTCGAAACGTGTTTAGACTTGTTTCGCGCTAGTCAGGGCATGATTATTGGAAAAACTAGCGATACTTGACGCGTTGTCGATGTGAAACATTTTTTTCTTTTTGTGTATGTTATCCAAGTTTAGGTATAGGGACACTGTCCAAAAGTGAGCTCATCAGAACTTTGTTATCTATGTGGATGAGTTGTAGTCTTGTTACAAACAGCAAGCTGATTTAGAAGTAGCTTTAACATTTTTATTGGAAGGAGTTGTGCTTGTACCCTTTTACACGAATATAACAACCGATTTGTTCTAAAACCTTCTGTCTTAGATTATATCAAAAACAGAAATGTCTCTCACATATGCAGCGCGCATGCGTGATCGATAATTTCAGAGCTCGAGCGCGCGGTTTTGTTCCATGTGACCATCCGTTATCGACAATGTGATTCAACAGCAAAGACACGAACTTTAATTGCGCACAACTGTTCATACATAATTAATTGTGTATCAATGAGACCAGCGTTTTTACGAGTGAACATAAAACTAGAGGTCTTTATTTGTGATAGTGTTTTGTTAATGTGACAGTATATGCAGAACTTAACATGGTACCAAAAAAAAATGATATCTTTAAAGACCTATCTTTAAATAGCACATGTTATATATGGGGTGTTGACTAAAAAATAATGTGGCATAAACAAACGAGTGATATTTGAAAGAGTATCGAGTGGTGCAAATCAACCAGACTTGTGTGTTTTGTTCGCAGGGATTCTCACGTTGTTGATAACAGGGAGTCTCACGTTGTGTAGGGTCTTAGATATAAAATAACTGCGTGTGAGTGTAATTTAAATCTATTCACCCCAATGACCAGCTAGAGCTATGTAAGTGACCCCGCACATAGCCATAGTCTCCAACATAAAAAATAATGTCAAACACTGGACAAGGCCAAATAGACAGTTTATTGAACACAACCGTAGAGATACATGTCACAGGCAGACTACTTTATGGTACCAACTAGATCCTCCTTAGTGTTGCAGTCTGTAACTCGAACAATCTCGAGGTCAGTTTCATTCATTTTTAATAAAGTTCAAACACGAGCTTTTACCCTCCCTTGTTTTGGAACCAGATCGATGATCCGAGCAAAACATCGCGTGTAAGTTTCTGTTCACGTCACAAGTTCAAAACACAATCGAGCAATAGTAGAAATTTATAAAAGAAACATTCAGTCGTTCTTGTGTTCGAATCCCCGCTACTAAAGGTTTCACTTTTTTCACACGGGCGACATCTGGTAATAGGTATTTTATTGTCTCCCAAGCGGTTCAAACATGCGGCGACCACGGAAATGTAGTACATTAAATAAATGTAACTAAGTATTTGTTCCAGTTATCAAACGGGTATCTATGTTTTGTCCTGCAGTTTTCAAACTTTAGTAAAAGCTTTTATTCCATGCAGCAAAGAGGGTCCCAAAATTTTTCGCCCAGGCCTGCGCAAAGGATCCAACCTGTTGGTAAATAGATAAACTGGCAAATACTTCTTTAAATATTTCTTACCGGTGTCAAAATGTTTCTTACCGTTAAGCTTTTTTAGTCTATTTTCCATTTCATAATTTTTTTTGTGGCACGCCATTCACACTGCCATTTCTTACTTTTGGTATCACAGTTTTCGTCTTTCCATTTCTTAGTTTTGGTATCACAATTTTTGTATTTCCATTTCTTAAGTTTGGTCTCACAATTTACATATTTCCATTTCTTAATTTTGGTATCACAGTTTTCATATTTCATAATTTTTCCATCACAACACTCACACTTTTCATTTTTCATAACTTTTGTATCACAGTTTTGATATTTCTTACTTTTGGTAGCACAATTTTCGAATTTCCATGTCTTAATTTTGATCTCACAATTTTCATATTTCCATTTCTTAATTTTGGTATCACAGTTTTCATATTTCATAATTTCTGCATCACAACACTCACACTTTCATTTCATAATTTTTGTATCACAGTTTTTTTCATATTTCTTACTTTTGGTATCACAGTTTTCATATTGCCATTTCTTAATTTTGGTGCCGTGAGGTGATAGAAATGTGACAACCGGTTTTGGTAGGAAACTTTAGATATGACTCACCAAAGTATTTTCGCACGTGTAACAAAGGCTGACCTAGGTAAAAACATACAGTTGCGGTCTTCAGCCCGCTCTCCGACGGTTAAGCATTTCATCACTTCTTGTCATATACACCCAGTTGGTGGGAACAAGGGAAACCACCTTCAACGAGGTATGAGGGTTAGTGTCTGTCGTTATCACACCACATCTTCAGTAAAGTATGACCATGAGTTGTGCGTCTGTGAGTGTGTGTGTGCGTGCGTGTGTGTGTGTGTGTGTGTGGTTTGTGTTGTGGTGTGTTGTATTGTATTGTGATATGTGTTGTTTATTTATACAACAGTTATACGTACATATTACAATACATATTTTACAAACAGTTATAACATCTAGAGTAGGGAGTGAAGTGTTAGAGACATGACCAGAGCCAGCCTCGAGAGGTGGGAGGGAAGTGTTAGAGACTTGACAAGGTCTAGCCTTGAGTAATAAAATCTACTCACCCCAATGTCCAGCTAGTGATATGTAAATGACCCGTACACAGTCGAGGTTTCCAACATAAAAAAATAATAGCAAAGGCCAGGTTGGACAAGGCCAAATAGACAGTTTTATTGAACACAACCGTAGAGATATATGTCACAGGCAGACTAGATTATGGCGCCAACTAGATACTCCTTAGTGTTACAGGTTGCAAGCGGGACAACATTGAGGCCAGTTTCAACCATGTTAAGAAAACCCAACACGCACGTTCTGTTTACCACTCGTTGTTAAACTCGATCGATGGTCTGCGCTCGCGAGGAAAACACTATCAAATGTAAGCGATGAATGAGTCATACTGCTTGTACTCGGTTAGAGTCGGTGACATCAGCGGTAAATATAGACTATCGGAAACAAGTTTATGTTCTTTTCATCGTGTATTATTATTTTATTATATATTTGTATAACATGTCTAAATAACACACCCAACATCACACAAAATGTCCCCTAACCTAACCCCGCCCACTACATTACACCCATGCATCGTCACCCCCTTCTTTGTTACCTATGTATGTATAACTGTTGTAATATATGTCTATATGTATAACTAACTATAATTTTATTTGAAAACACACCACCCGTCTTCCAATAAAAATATATACGAGGGGGGCGTTCAGAAAGTAATGCACCACATCGTTTTTCTCAGCTAATAATGAAGATAGAAGCATGAAATTTTGCACACTTCAAATATGGCATGTGCCAATTGTGTGCACCAAATTGCACCGCAAAGGGCTAAATAATGCGGCTGCCCTAAACCGTTGAAATGGAGCGTGTTAGCAACTTGCGTTATAAGCAGCGAATTGTGATAGAATTTCTCGTTGCAGAGAAGGAAACTGTTGTGAACATTCACAAGCGTCTATGTGATGTGTATGGAAGTTTTGCAGTCGACAGGAGTACAGTCAGTCGCTGGGTTTAGAGAATCAAAGAATCAGGAAGAGGAGATACAGAGCTGCTTGATCGGCCGCGCTGTGGACGTCCTGCCACAGCCACCAACGCAGAAATGTTGAAATGCTCTGATGCATTATTCTTACTGATAGGCGAATCACTACTCAACAATTGGCCTTACAGCTGTCAGTCGGCATTGGTAGTGCAAATGCAGTTATACAAACTCTCGGATTTTTTAAGGTTTGCGCAAGATGGGTTCCTCGAAGTCTCACAAATGACCACCGATTGCAAAGGTAAGCAATTTCTTCTGAATTGTTGGAGCGTTTCAATGCTGATGGAGAGAACTTTTTGGCTAAGATCGTTACAGGTGACAAAACCTGGGCACATCATTTTGAACCTGAGACAAAAAGACAGTCAATGGAGTGGCATCAACCGCAATCACCACGAAGAAAGAAATTCAAGACAATTCCTTCAGCTGGAAAGGTCATGATCACTGTCTTTTGGGACATTGAAGGTGTGATTCTTGTGGACGTTATGCCAAGAGGAGAGACAATCAATTAGCAAGCTAACATTAAGACATTGAAAAACTCAATCAACGTTTTCGCAGAGTTCGACCGCACAAGAATCCAGCAGACCTGCTTCTCCTTCACGACAATGCGCGACCTTACACCAGTCTGGCAACACGGGAAGCAATCACCAAATTGGGTTGGATTGTACTACCCCATCCACCCTATAGTCCCGATTTGGCACCGTCTGATTTTCATCTATTTGGTCCACTTAAAGACGCACTCCGTGGGACAAGGTTTGAAGATTATGAAGGAGTGATTCATGCAGCGAAGAAATTGCTACATGATCAAGACAAAATCTGGTACGGGCTAGGAATACATGCACTTGTTTCGCGCTGGCATAAAGCCGTACAAGCTGATGGGGATTATGTTGAATAATACCAATGTTTACGTGACATATCCATGTATATTGTGTATAAATTTCATGCTTTTTGAATAAACAGCTCCTGAGAAAAACGATATATATATATATTATACAATGCCACTATATGATAATGTTATATGAACAATAAAATATATTAACTAACATCTTTGTTATCTATGTCTATATACCTGTTGTAATATATGTCTAACTGTTGTATGTCTAAATATCGTCTTCCTGTTGTGATATATGTATAAATACATCGTCTAACTGATGTAATATATGTATAAGTGTTGTATAAATATCGTATAACTAACTGTAATATATAACTAAATGTTGTAAAATATATATTGTGATACACAACACACAACCTACCAGGACGCCAGCTGCTCGTCACCTCACCTAAAATATATCTCTATATAAAAAGTCACGCTCCTCCTGCCGCTCCTCCTAATTTTCCTTATATAAAAAGTATCGCTCCTCCTGTCGCTCCTCCTGCGCTCCTCCTGATTTTCCTTATATAAAAATGCCCCGCTCCTCCTGCCGCTCCTCTTGCGCTCCTCCTGAATGCGACCTGGTTCCTCCATGACATACTACTCCTGTCCTATATTTGGGTCCTAATATTCCGTGTTCCTGCCTGTCAATGATTTCTTGTTGGTGAAACTGGAAGTCAAGGAATTAGTCTTACAATGCTATAGAATATAATCGAAATTTCCGCCTGCACATCCAGATTGTAACTTGGAAGAGAAGTCCAACCAGAAGCAGTCTATCTTAACATCTCAAACGCCAAACACAATATATGGCTTGGCAGCGTTGTAGATAGAAGGAAAATGATGCTTCTATCTCGAGGAAGTGTTCAAGGATAGTTCAGAAGTCAAGAACAATGCTGATTGAGAATGAGTACGTTAACTTTGTATCTGACCCGCTGCCTTTTGTGAAGATGGGTTATATGATAATTAGCTCGTTCAAGCCCCCAGCTGATTTAATTGAACGAAATCTTAATTTAGTAGCGCTATATTAAGTGTATTTAAGATGACTGAGACATACGGGTGCGCACATTCAAAATGATTAAATCAACTTTAAATTTGTATGTACACAAATAACAAATTTAATAATCAATTATGTTTAACAGTTTAAACAATGAATCATTCTTTTAAAAACAGATAATCATCACAGGGTGATGTTATGAATTTGGAGGAAATGGTCTGACAGTTCACTTGGCAGCTTTCATGTTTGTACTTGGCTGCCAATAAGTTTGATTGTTTCTGTTCCAGCTGATGTTTTGTTCTTTGCAGACAGATGACTGGTTCAATTGTCACTAGTCAAGTCTTAAAGTTGTGACACGTTCCAAGAAGTATCAGGGAGTAATCACAAAGCTGCTCTAGCGTCTCTAAAAATCGTCTAATGATGGTGTCTAGCGTCGACTTCAGGCCACTTATACTCTCACTTGTCCCAGAGATAGTACCCTTAATTGGTACCACCGACTAGTGTCACAAAAGAAGAGAACAAATACCCTCCTGAGTATTGAGTTTTCCTGACACACACTCATGTGCCCCCTCTTTTCATTCCACCATCCCATCTACCTCAGAACTTTACCCTCTCTGAGAATTAATCTTAATCCCAGTGAGCGGAAAACTTTCATTACATTTAGATTGAATAGGTTTACATTAACCTCTACATTGGTTGGAAAGGTTAAAAATACGAGTATAATAAGTGTGTACATCATTTCTCTCATCTTTCACTCCCTGCTCCATATGGAAATTGGGACTACTTCTGATTTTGGTTCTCTATAAGAAACTCGCATAAAGCAGTCACCAACCCTTGCAGTGGTGGTTCATGAAATCATCATTCTATATGCTGAGGTTACCAGCCTCGTATGACTTGGACATCCACTAGCAATTTTCACATATTAATATTTACTTGTCAACATAGACATATTATTTCACGTGTTAATAATACAAAATATAGAATTATAAATGTACACCTCATACCAAATTGTCTTTGAGATCACAGACTTCTAGCTCCGAGAAATAGTTAAGGCAGCTTGTTTAAGATGCCACTTCCACGTGTTCTGGGGTGTTACTTTACAATAAGCTCCCACTCTGACTTCGTGTTCAGATTCCTAGAATTCCGGTTTTCCGTGTTAATGAAGGTAGAGTTTTCCTGGGATATAAGTCCTCAAGATGTTCAAACAAGGTCCAGCCCGATAAATGAAATTCTGATCCTATTCTTTATTCTGGCTGTCTGACTGGTATCTTGACGAGTTGAATTTTCACAGTGCTTTCAACCGACGAAAGTGTAAGGTTTACAACTTTCGTCCCACGCACGTTGTTGTTTATTATTAGAAAAGGCTGCAATCAGAAATGTTGTTATGTTTACATCTCGAATGCAGCCACTAGATTCAGTCATGCGTGTTATGATGGGGTTTATTAAAAAATTTCCTCATAGGAAAGTTCTGAGTGTTATTTAAAAAGGTCACTTTCCAAATATGGAATTGTTATATCCGTCGATTCGCGGTTATGATTGCAACTACAACTCCCTACATTATCACAAATAATGTCTTCGTAACAATTCTGTCCGGAAGCTATTGAAACATTCCGTCTTTCAGGTGCATGTGTGTAGTATGTCCGCGGTACTTATCTCCCCGTACTTGTGCAAATACCGACCATCGTTTGACCATCTGGGCTGTGACACTTCACGATAGTAATAAGAAGGTCACGCCAGCCATATCAGCGATAAGCAAGCTCGCTTGGATATTTTCGTGTGAATCCGGCGCCCAATGTCTGGTACACAAGAATGTTACCAACAGGACTGTCGGTCAAGATTGCATCATCCGTTTCCTCTTTCAGCAACGATGAACAGGTAAACAGAATTATTACAGGAAGAAGTGCAAACAATGACTCGAAAATACCAATTACCTGTCGGAAGATTAGGGGAAGAAAATGTGCCGACCATTGAACAGTGCATAAAATTTGCACGCCCTATAAAGGTAGCTAAATACTGCCAGAGCGGACAAGAGATCGACCGAAATTATGTGACAATCCATGTTAGGAAACGTGAACAACATAGTTTGGGGCAATGATCTGCTACCGATGTTTCCATATAAACCATTTGTTCAATCAACCCGTCTCGCTACTTACGGCCACCTTTTCTGTCGGCCGGAAGCTATTACATAATTTAGTGCACAAACAGCTTCCTCCTGCAACAAATAAGAGTCAATATTGTTTTAGTAACAGGTCAAACGTATAGGTAATAGTAAGGCAGCGACAAGACAGAATAAGAAAACCTTGAACGATGAAAGCACGTAAAAGGAAAGAGAGAGTAATAATACCGGAGAGGACTGAAGACCAGAAAAAGAGAAAGAACATATGTCGTGACAGTAGAAAAGCTCTAATCTCTGTTCAAAGTAAAAAAAAACTCGTTCTTGTGTGGCCATTTCATTCCTGTTTATTTCATTTCAATTTCACTGAATCTTTGTAGCCAAACATATCACGATTTGTGGTCAATGGTCAATGTACAATGAAAAAATTGAAAGGTCTACGTGCTCTTGTAATGGGTGTTCAGTTAGCTTACATGGTGCATTGCGCGCCTTTCTCCATATTTTCCCGAAACTGCGCCATGAAAAGATTGCAAGGCATGCTCGTTCTGTTAATGGCCGTTCAATTGATCTTGCACGATGCAATAACCACTTTTCCTTATTTCCCCGAAAAGCTTTCGAGATTTTTTAACGTTGTTAGTTACAGACGTTTCAATAAGATAATTAGTATACACCAATCCCCCGGTCTTACGCTGTTCGATTCGCACTTTTTCGATATAACGCTGTTTGTATGTTATGCCATGTTTCTGTTATACGCTTCAAAAAATTTGATCTTACGCTGACCGCTAAACTCCATGTATAACTGTCACACCCTCATTAAGTTCATTCAAGGTGGTGAGATGGCCAAGAAGCATTGTCATTTCTAGGATAATGAAGCTTGACCGAAAAATGGAATGCAGTTTAATGTTACTTCGTAACATAGAACAAAATATTAATTACTACAAGGTGTTTTTTGAAGAGGTAAAGAAGGTGGAAAAGCAAGCTCGATTTTTTTTTCTAAAGCCTCCAGAATATCTTCTGCCCCCATTGACCAGACAACTGTGCCTTCTACATCTGGAGCCAGAAAAACATTTTCAGCACCTACAAAACCTTCTGCTAGCCAGTCGTCTGATGATGAAGACAGCTCTGTCGTGACAACTGTAGCCACAAGAGACGGAAGTAGCAGCAATTAAAATCCTATTATATTTTTTTTAAGTACAGTACATACGTAATATTTCGTTTGTGTTCAGTATGTCTGATAATGATATGTAGTTAATAAATATTGTTAACTAGTTTTAAATCACTTTTTACTTAATGTTGATACAGCTTTCTGGGCATCGGGAAGGAATTAATTTTATTCATATTAATTCTGATGGGACATCAGTTTTCGTTTAACGCATATTGCGTTAGCGCTCGAGCTTTCGAGAACGAATTAACAGCGCTAAGCGGGGGATTGCTGTCTATAGGGTTATTTTTTTTTCTTCTTTTAACTCGCACATCACTCAGTCACGCTCTCTAAGGAACTAAAACTTATGAAAGAGAAGTGAGATGTTCTGGTGAGGTCAAGGAATGACAGATTCCAGTTTGAAATAGCCCTTACTTTAATACATTTTAACACCTTCCTCGCCCAGAGCATTTGCTATGTTACAGGTTTGTGATAAGGAATTTGTCATCAAGGCATGTAAGGAGAGAACAAGAAAGTATTCAGTGGGGTACTGGAAGATGAAACAGGTCTGTATTTCAGAGCTGGCATTTGCTGATGATGTTGCCCTGATTGCTAAATCAGAGGCACATCTCCAATCCAACCTGCAAGTCTGGAAGGAAAAGCTGGAGAAGAGAGGGGTGGTCATAAGCAGCTCTAAAACAAAATCCATGGTGATATCACGAGAAGAAAGAAGACATCAGATTAAGCTGGGAGAACAGGTCCTGAAGCAGGTCGACCACTTTAAATACCTCGGAGCTATTAATACCGAAAGGGAGGCATCAAAGAAGAGTTGGCCACTCGAAAAGCAGCAGCTGGGAGACTTTTTCAGGCCATAAATCGTGGATTCCTCAGCAAGAGAGAAGCTGGAAAGAAAACGAAGATGGCTTACCGCTCCACCTATGTCCCAGTCTTAACATATGGATGCGAGTCATGGACAATGACTACAACCCAGAAAAGCCAGATCCAAACCTCAGAAATGAGGTATCTGAGGAAGGTGGTTGAAGTAACAAAAAGAGACATGGTCCGCAACCAGACGATACGTCAAGGCCTAAAATCGCACCTCCTGCAGACCCAAGTAGAACAGTCCCAACTAAGATGGTTTGGCCATGTCTGCTGAATGGGAGAAGATCGGCTACCACGACAAGCATGGGAAACAAAGAGCCAGGGATCCAGACCCCCAGGACGACCCAGAGTCCGCTGGGAGGACAACATTAGACAATCTTTGAAGGACCGAGGACTAGAATGGAACCAGGCCAGGAGGAAGACAGCCGATAGGATAGTCTGGCGCTCTCTTTTCCAAACCTCTACACCTCACGGTAGAAGGGGAACGACTAAGTAAGTAAGATAAGGAATTTGGCAAGTATGGTCAACAAAAATAAATTATTTGGTTGCAACTTTTCAGTATTTTTATTAAATTTTCAGGACGATGTTGCCTTATTACCAGTTAAATAAATAAAGTTCTTATTGTGTTTTTTTTAATGTTCCTTATGATTTATTAAATAATTTATCAAATTGTTCGAAATTGATCGATTAATCTTCATTTAAAGAAATTCTATTAATCTATTAAGAATTTTTTAAATTCCACCCCAGCCCTAAAGATAATCGATACTCGAAAGAAAATTTCTCTCTTTTTTTTATTCTTCAAGTGCCAAGCCAGCAGGCCTTGTGGCCATGTCTCTCTACAACCTCCTATCCCCGGTATTGTTAATCAATCATTTTGATGAAATACATTAACTCTTAAACTACATTGTGGTTTTACTAAATTTGACGCACGGAATTTTTTGTTACTCTGAGTTTCAAACAGTGTTAAAAGTGTAAGGGTCGGTTCTTTAAATTTTTTTATGAAACCTTGGTAATGGTATACATAGTTAGTTTTAAAGGAAACTAAATGGGGATTTCATAAAATATAAAAGTGGGACAAAATGAAACAAAATGGAATTTGATATAATATAAAAGTGGGACAAAATGAAACTAAATGGGATTTCATAAAATACAAAAGTGAGACAAAATGAAACTAAATGGGATTTCATAAAATACAAAAGTGAGACAAAATGAAACTAAATGGGATTTCATAAAATATAAAAGTGGGACAAAATGAAACTAAATAGGATTTCATAACATATAAACGTGGGACAAAATGAAACTAAATGGGATTTCATAAAATATCAACGTGGGACAAGATGAAACAAAACGTAGTTCACATATGCCAGCCCCAAAACCTGATCTCCAGGCACGAGCGCATGGGAAAATCAGACAACGAATACTGACCTCTCAAACGTTATGAGTTAATAAACCTCTTCATTCATTCCACTTTTCTCAATTTTGAAGGCTCCTGTGGATTGGTCTCCAGAGAATTTCATTTTATTTGTGGCTGTCAAGAGTTTATACTGTTTCACGCATTCTCAATCTTCAAAATTGTCCTCAAGTGATGATCAATATCTAAAGGATCCATGTGACCTATATCTGTAGGACACCGGCTTTGCCTATCCATCATCATCTCTTATTTGATGGTATATTTTAGCTTTAAATTTCTTCTCTAATGTTTATTTCCTCTTTCTATATTGATCTCAACGTACACCATCTGGGGGCTGCTTCCTCTTTATATCATTGTCTCAATATTCACCTTTCTTACTATAATGCATGTTTCTCTTTATATTATATTCTCAATATCCACTTTATATTTATCATTCTCTCAACATCTGTCATCTCCTATTATGAGATATGTTTTCTCTTCACATTTTTCTCTCATTTTTCACTACGACTTTATATTTATTTCCCTTAACATCAATCATTTCCTATTCTGAGTTATCCTTTCTCTTTATATTTTTCCAGTATCCACTTCGTATTTATATTATATTATTCTCTCGGCTTCCACCATCGCCTACTCTTATGTATGTTTCCTCGTTATATGAGAGGCACAATGTCTACAATCTTCTTCCATCATAAAAAATATATATTCGTTCTCCACACCCCAGGGTAGAAGAGGAACGACTAAGTGGTAGTAGTAGTGGTAGTAGTATTAGTAGTGATGGTGGTGGTGGTGGTGTGATGTCAAACTGTCCAGTATCTTCTTTCTTTGTCGTCCTCTAACTCTTTTTCCTTCTATACTTGGTGGCGGCGGTGGCAGTGGTAGTGGTGGTAGTAGTAGTAGTAGTCATCGTTGTTGTCGTAGTCGTAGTCGTCGTTTTCCACACCTCGTTAAAAGATATGGCAAAATAATTTTAAAGCCTCACAAACCACGCAATGAATGACAGACTGAAAAGCTAAGGTCCAGACAGACTCCAGAGAAGCTGCTTTCCACAAAAAGCAAAAGAGCATGCCCCTACTGCACCAGACCTTGTACAGACAAACACAGAGCTCATAACGACTAGCAGCACGTTTCTAACGTGGAAGAAAACAAGGTTCCCAGAGCTGATCGATAGCATACCAAAAGTGAAGAAAAAATGCAGTCAGACAGACGCAGAGAGGAAACACCTACCTATGGAATACATCAGAAAGACTTACCAAACCACCGAATGGACCCACATATTTACAGATGGCTCAGCAACAAGAGTTACAAACAATTGAGTTTGAGGTATATTCACATAATTAAAGTATGGACAGGAAATACTCAGTGGCTACTGGAAAATTCTCGAAGAACTTTAAAGCAGCGGCAGAAGCACTAAAATCAGCAGCAATTACCATAAACGAAAATAAAGATGTTGCTGGAGACAAGATAATGCTCCTTCCAGACTTATTATAAGTCATTACAGCCCTCTGGAACAATAAAAACAACGAATTAGACAGCCTGGCAGAAGCACTTATGGAAAACAGCTATGAATTCTGTCACGAGTGGTGATATAGAGAGTCTGTCTAAGTAAGATATAAATGTAGATAGATAGAAAATACATACTATAACTGCAAGATGGTAGGAATTATTTAAAAAATCACTCCAACAAAGTATGAGTCACTATAAATAAACACAAAAATAACAACGTACAACAACCTGATTTTGGTTTATAATCCAAACTGGCACCAAGTTGTACAGACAAAAAGTAACTCCACGAATTAACCCAATAGAAAAAGACCCACACTGGGTACTAAAAATAATCACCACCCACTTCTAATCTGTGTCCCCGTCTTCCAATCTCCAGCCTCAAATAGAGGCGATTGCGACTAGGCTACACAAACACGAAGAAAACGTAAACACCCCACATCAAAAGAATACACCACCAATAGGTAAACCACAAGGGTTACAAAAGAAATTAATAAACACCCAATTCTAGCCCAACCAGTACTTCACACACAAAAAACCCAGTAATTACTGTCCACTACAAGTTCTGATGGGTGTTAACGTCCCCTGCATGTCGGTGCAGCAGTATCCAGCACTTTTGACCCGAATTACTTGCAGATTCGTACCTTTCCGACGAAGTGAGAATTTACTTAAATCCACGATTGACAAAGCCAGAGGGAAATATCCTTTCAGCGACTAAATGATAATGAACCCTGATATTGTGACCGTACCAGTGGATGTGCACATATTTGAGAGAGAGTGTTGTATTATCGTATTGTTCGTTTCACTACCCAACAGAAGGCAGTCAGTTAGATCGTGTATAGTTAATTTAACCACTTAATGATTCTCCACAGTGCTGACGAACACATAGGATGATGATGATGTTACATTTAGATGTATAGACCACACGCTAACATTGGCTGAACCAAATCAAGCTTTATTTACATAAAAAGTCAATTCACCCCAACGCTGGGTGGCCGACCTTTACTTGGTGGCACCTTTCAACAATAATGGCTGCTGTACATAATGATACTGGCATTTTCTTTTCTCTCATTTATCGTCTGTCGCTACTTCTTGATTTACAGTTGTTATGTCAGTGGTTAGCATATATGACTACTTGCGAAGTCACTGTTGTCTATCCACTGCTTGATCTTTACAATGTTGTTATTATTCGTTGTTCTAACTCTGATCTCATTCCTGTCCGACATAAAATTCTATAATTCTTTCTTTCTCTGTTAGAGTAGTATGGGGTATCTATATTAAACTGGTCTAATACCTGGGCTGACAGTTTATACCAAGTCTCTTTCTCCTATAATTCTCTAGAGTCTCTTTTCTTCTGTGCTGTCTTAAAGTTCACCTTAATCTACGCGATGTATATTACTTGCTAGTTTTGACATACCTGTAAATTCTCGCCTTGGGCTGCTCATCAAAATACTTGACAGGCAACACTGCTTTTCTTGCTCGATGAATAAACAAACACCATAGCAGAAACCTGCACCTACATCTATCAAGGTGGCTAAATGGAACGGCTTGATGGCTAGGAAACATAGTTTTTCTGTACAACACAGAAGCCAACCACCTCCAGTGGCCTATTCGCCCCAGTGCACCATCCAAACTTTCGCTGGGCCTACTTTCTTCGCTACTTCGCGCTCAAAAATCAGACCCTTAATCTTTTTCCCGATTTAACATTTTGACCATTCTTTGCTAAAATGTGTTCACATTCGCAAAACTTTCTCGTGCGTGTATATTTTGATCACTCACCAAAACCTTTCAAGGGACATAATTTAAATTCGTCTCTCTTTGCTGATTAAGCTCAAACCCCATAAATCTTTCTTTAACCCTATCAATAAAGCATCACTATGCAAATCAGTCACACAATAATTGAGAACTAACAGAAATACTAAACCAAAATACCGAGTTAAATCTCCCAAAAGGGGATTTACGGAGTTACCTCCCTTCCCTCAAACCACCCTCTTGCTCCTTTTACTTCCCCTTAAAAAAGTCATATAGTCTATTAACAACTCTATTTAACTTTCTTACACCATTATTTTGTACTCTCTTTCATTCTTAAAGTCCCAAGCTGCCGTTTATCCTGTGGGTTAGAATGAGTCCAACCTCGAGTTTTCGCAAGCGATGCGCCTTAATATACCTGTGAGACGCGGCCAGTTCGATGGTAACTGTGCGTATAAAGAAAGGGCCCACCAGTCTATACTTAAAGACGGGATGGGCGCGCTATTCTGCAGATTGTTAAGCTTGAATATTACTGGGATCAGAGGTTAAGCAGCTCCAGGAGCTGAGGGTACCTGGAGCTGGGTTACTTAAGTCTGCCTTCCTGGTAATGGGTTTTTTTTAGGATTTAACCCAAACCGTTCTCAACTCGAGAACTCTGTCAAGGATGTGTTGATAAGACCAGAGGTGTGACGAAGTGCTTGGTTCCAGGTCCCCACATCGATGGTGCGTGAAAGTTTCCTTCTCTGCTGCAAAAAATATTAAAAATTACAAGCCATAGGATAGTCGCCTAAATTAGGGTCCCCTAGCTAAAATACATACACACGAACACTCAACGCCTCCCACACTCCCCCATCCAAATTATCGTAAAGCGTCAAACAGGTTTGTGCCGGCTGATTAAGCACGTTCGTTTGTTTCTTATAAGGAAGGGAAACCCGAGGCCTGTACACAGTAAATAAATATTAGACAAACATAAAGGTATGTTTTCAGGCACTCGTAAGAAATAAAGAAGTAGAACACTAGACAACAGAAAAACCACAGACGTGAGTGGCTTACCCAAGATTCGAACCCCGGACCTTCCGTACGACAACACCGCCTAGCTATAAAAGCAAATCACACTATCCTCCCGGCCAGCTAGGCATCCCCAAAAAAGATGCTTTACTGACCGGTCATTAGTGCGAAACACAAGACAACACTGGAAGTTTACAATGGGCAGCTTAGCCTTATTAATGACGCAATCACTTCTGTCGTTCCCCTATTATACAGTATATGTCAGTCCACACAAGACAAAGACCTTGATACTGTGTCTAGTAAATAATAGAAGACTTAAGAACAGTAGTATAGAATAGAGGGTAGGTTTCTGGTATTGTATAAACATTTATAACATACAAGGAAGGGAAACCCGAGGCCTGTAAACAGTGAATAAATATTAGACAAACATAAAGGTATGTTTTCAGGCACTCGTAAGAAATAAAGAAGTAGAACACTAGACAACAGAAAAACAACAGACGTGAGTGGCTTACCCAGGATTCGAACCCCGGACCTTCCGTACGACAAAACCGCCTAGCTATACAAGCAAATCACACTATCCTCCCGGCCAGCTAGGCATCACCAAAAAATGCTTTACTGACCGGTCATTAGTGCGAAACACAAGACAACACAGGTGTCCTGGCTACCTGCGTTTTCGAGTGACTCTTTTCGCCGGGTTGCATGTAACATGACGCAACTTCTACAGAATCCCGTGACTAGTTTCCCCGTATGGCGTTGACGAAAAAGCCGTGCTAAAAGAGAGGGACCGCCATTGCTAAGCGTAATCGGGTCTCCCCGTGGACACATGAAAGGCGATGGCTTTCCCTGGTGTCAAAGGAACAGAGAGGTTATCCGCTCGTCTCTCAGAAACCGAGTGCCAGGCTTTAGCTCGTGGTCAAATAACTTTAAAAGGATGCCGCTTCCCGCGACAGAGAGTACTGGGCGCGTCAATTATTTCACCTACCAACGTAAAAGAAAAGGGGAGTAAACTTGTCCGATTTTAAAGTGGCAGGCCAGTTACCCCCACTTTACAACTACAGGGACCAAAAGAAATGAAATTGGCGGGTCAAAAGTCAAAAATAATTTAGGGGAGTGGCTGAGCTCCAGGATTGTTCCTGAGCTCCAGAATTGTGTCAAAATGTTCGATCCAGCGTCACAAATTCAAAAAAATAGAAGTACCGTGGATCCCTGTCCACCACTACAAGATATATAGAAATGAGATGGCAAATAAACTCGCCTCTCGCGATTTGACCGTAAATTAAATTTGAATTGCCCAATCCGTCCCTGCCCCTCTCCTGTCATTTCCCTTTAAATTGTTAAGGGCCAGTCACTTTACAATTATTTTTTTCTGTTCTTGCCTGCTATGCGACCTCTAACAGAACTAATGATCGCAGTCTGACGTCAAGTTTTGTGCCTTAGTGGTTTCTTACTCGTCTATTTAGTATATGTCAGAGCTTAGTGGCATCCAATATATCATTCAACGCAGCTTCACCAGCATAATTGCAATTTTAGTACCAGGTTCTTGAACTGAGTAAAGAGCTCAACCAGAATCTCCGGATTACGCATCGAGTTCCAGATACAGGGCACGTCAGTTTTGATTCACGGCGCAAGGATAGTAGCACAAAGATTACACCTGCCCTGGGCTGACCTCGACTTATTATGTCTTCTGGTCAGTACAACACCTGCCTGTATTAATTGTCAGAGGGATTACAGGAGTAAAACTGACAGTCCCTACCTAGGTTTAGGCTATATCCGTTTTGTGAAAACGGCGCAAGGATAAGCGTCTCCAGTGGACGTATAACTTTCCTCCTCAGCTTAGGGGCAGAAATAAAAAGACACTGACTCGGGGTTTTTTTTTCACAAGCAGCTGAACGATGTTTAGCTCTCTCTGTTTATTTTTCTGTCGTTGTCTTACAGGATGGTTTTGTTTCCTTGATAAATGTATTGATGTAATTGTTAACTTTGTTATTTGATCAGTTGTTATTTGCTGAGATTTTATTCTGTTTTTTTTTAACAACCTAAAAGAATTTTAATAAATTGTAACCTTTTTGTGAATGCGCTAGTTAAAGACTTTCATCCATATCTGTTATTTAACGACTTCGTAAGCTCTTACTATTTCTCTGTCTACTAGTGAGAAAGAAGAGAGAGCAGGTGATACTTCAGAATACATAAGTGAGTTGTGGGACTTGGAAAGAGAGATGGCTTTAATAGATCTTCTTCCAGGCTATCTTTAAATTCTCCTTAATTTCGCACATTATCTGTGTTTCTCTACTATAAATCTTTCATTTTACTAGAGTTATATACTTACTTACTTACTTAGTCGTTCCCCTTCTACCGTGAGGTGTAGAGGTTTGGAAGAGAGAGCGCCAGACCATTCTATCAGCTGTCTTCTTCCTGGCCTGGTTCCATTCTAGTCCTCGGTCCTTCAAAGATTGTCTAATGTTGTCCTCCCAGCGGACTCTGGGTCGTCCTGGAGGTCTGGATCCCTGGCTCTTTGTTTCCCATGCTTGTCGTGGTAGCCGATCTTCTCCCATTCTGCAGACATGGCCAAACCATCTTAGTTGGGACTGTTCTATTTGGGTCTGCAGCGGATGGGATTTTAGGCCTTGACGGATCGTCTGGTTGCGGACCATGTCTCTTCTTGTTACTTCAACCACTTTCCTCAGATTCCTCATTTCTGAGGTTTGGATCTGGCTTTTGTGGGTTGTAGTCATTGCCCACGACTCGCATCCATATGTCAAGACTGGGACATAGGTGGAGCGGTATACAGCCATCTTCGTTTTCTTACCAACCTCTTTCTTGCTGAGGAATCCACAATTTATGGCCTGAAAAACATCATCAGCAAATGCCAGCTCCGAAATATAGACCTGTCTCATCTTCCAGTACCCCACTGAATACTTTCTTGTTCTCTCCTTACATGCCTTGATGACATCGTCCATAAGGAGTATGAAGAGGTAAGGTGATAGGATATCACCTTGTCTTACACCAGTGGTGGTCCTGAACTCTTCTGACTTATGGTTTGCTGTCCTCACATAATTTCTGCAAGACTTGTAGAAGCTCTGTATAGCATGAATCAGAGGTGCTGGAATATTCTTCCTTGCCAAACAGTCCCAAAGTTTGCTCCAGGGGACCCTGTCAAACGCCTTTTCCAGATCTATGAAACAAAGATGGACTAGAGTTATATACCTCAACAAACTACCTCTAAACGCAACTCCCGACATTGTCAAAGAAGGAGGAAAGAAAATTCAGAAATAAAACAGGGCTACACATAAAGAGATAAAAGCAATAATGAAATATAACTATAGAGAACAATGGCATAAGGAACATTCAGAGTCCGATACTGCAGAACGATTACTAAATAGAGATCAAGTGATAATTTTAAGACTAAGAACCCGCCATTGCAGACTAGGTTCAACAAACTGAAAATCGACAGACAGATCTGTGTCCATGTGGAGAGGAATAACAGACAGATATGTGTCCATGTGGAGAGGACAAACAGACAGATATGTGCCCATGTGGAGAGGACAAACAGACAGATATGTGTCCATGTGGAGAGTACAAATAGACAGATATGTGGAGAGGACATACAGACAGATATGTGTCCATGTGGAGAGGACAAACAGACAGATATGTGTCTATGTGGAGAGGACAAACAGACAGATATATGTCCATGTGGAGAGGACAAACAGACAGATATGTGTCCATGTGGAGAGGACAAACACACAGATATGTGTCCATGTGGAGAAGACAAACAGACAGATATGTGTCCATGTGGAGAGGACAAACAGACATATATGTGTCCATGCTGAGAGGACAAACAGTCAGATATATGTCCATGTGGAGAGGACAAACGGACATATATGTGTCCACGTGGAAAGGACAAAGAGACAGATATGTGTCCCTGTGGAGAGGACAAACAGACAGATATGTGCCCATGTGGAGAGGACAAACAGACAGATATGTGTTCATGTGGAGAGGACAAACAGACAGATATGTGTCCATGTGGAGAGGACAGACACATATGTGGCCATGTGGAGAGGACAAACAGACAGATATGTGTCCATGTGGAGAGGACAAACAGACAGATATGTGTCCATGTGGAGAGGACAAAAAGATAGATATGTGTCCATGTGGAGAGAACAAACAGACAGATATGTGTCCATGTGGAGAGGACAAACAGACAGATTTGTGTCCATGTGGAAAGGACAAACAGACAGATATGTGTCCATGTAGAGAGAACAAACAGACAGATATGTGTCCATGTGGAGAAGATAAACAGACAGATATGTGTCCATGTGGAGAGGACAAACAGACAGACATGTGTCCATGTGGAGAGGACAAACAGACAGATATGTGTCCATGTGGAGAAGACAAACAGACAGATATGTGTCCATGTGGAGAGGACAAACAGACAGATATGTGTCCATGTGGAGAGGACAAACAGACAGATATGTGTCCATGTGGAGAGGACAAACAGACAGACATGTGTCCATGTGGAGAGGACAAACAGACAGTAGAAAATGTACTCTAAAACGGTCGGCTCCATGAGATTAGCAGGCTGGCAGCGTAACCTCCAATCCTGCCATTTGGTGACAAGAGAAGCCTGAGACAGACTGCCAGCTTTATAATAGAGTTTGACGTGTATTCAAAAGCGAAAGATGACGAAGAAGAAGAAGAGAATTATAAGATATAACAATTAAAATATATCATGTACTTCCTCCACACCTCGTTAACAAATATAACAATTAAAATATATTATGTGTCGTCCTCCAAACCTCGTTAAAAGATATAACAATGAAAACAGAATCTGTATCGTCCTGCACACCTCGTTAAAAGATATAACAATGAAAACAGATTCCGTATCGTCTTCCACACCTCGTTAAAAGATATAACAATAAAAAATGATCTGAATTTGTTTACCCTGGCATTGATATTCTCGTTTATTTGTCTTATTTTGTCGATGTTACTTCTTACGCAAGTAACTTCTTAAGTCATCTGACCAATGATCTTTACCGAATCTGTTTGCCTATTTTTTATTCAGTGTTATGTGAGCTGCTCCATTCCATATTATTTTTGGCACTCTCAACAGTCTCATGATGTAGCGTCTCATTCCCTCTGCCACTTGTGCTGTTTTTCCACTTTCATACAGCTTTCTCATATTTCAAGTAACGTGTCTAAATTTTGTTTTCGTCGACAAAAGATTTTTTAGCAGGCTAATTACCAGAACTGGCTTTCCTTGGGTCATAAATCTCCCTTATGACTATTATCTTATACTCCGCCTGGCAGTTACTAGAGTTTTTATTTTGACTTGGGTTGTCTGCACTCTTTGTCTGGCCTCTTCTCCGTGACGAATTCGAAAATCTACTGCGCTGAAGATATATTTTTTTTTAAAGCAACTTTAAAACGCATAAATTCTCGTGTTCTCTTGAGAAAAAAAAAAAAGAAAAATAAAGACAGAATCCGTGCAGTAAAATTATATATATATATATATATATATATATATATATATATATATATATATATATATACCATATATATATTATAATGATATACCTCCTTTTGGCTGCTAAAATCCCTCCCGCATTCTCTTCAACAGCAGAAGCCTGTGATAGGACAGCTTTCCATCTTCTTGCTTTCGTACCAAGCCATATATAATTTCACAAAACCAGAATGGCAGTCTTTTGTTATATATATAAAAACGAATTGTAAAATGCTTTTTTTTTGCTTCGCATTTAGTAAAGTAATACAAATGTGCAAATTATAACATAAAATTATTGTACGGTACAGTCCTGTACTGCGATAAATAATGAAACATAAGTGTTCAGTACTTCTAAGATGACCGTCGTATGTACTTTTTCTTTCTTTTCTTTGATCCTTAGCCGCCGACCGTCAAAGCAGTCAGTGGCCATCACGCCTGGTGGCTTCTTGTAGGGCAACAACAAATTGATTCCACTTTGCTAGGTCGGTGGCCATCCTTCGTACAGTGTCCCAACTCTGGTTCATTCTTTGCATCTCAGCCTCCACAGTCCTCCGCCAAGTTGTTTTTGGTCGGCCTCTCTTTCGTTTTCCTTCAGGGGTCCATAGCATAGGTGTTCTTGTGATGGCATCGAGGTCTCTTCTGAGGACATGGCCAACCCAGCTCCAGCGTCTGCCAGCTATGATGGTGTGCATGTCCTCTTGCTTGCTCCGAGTAAGCAGATCTTGGTTGGTGGTGGTATTCGGCCAAAAGATTCGGAGAAATTTTCTTAGGCATGTTGTATGAAAAGAGGACGATTCCGACATTTCCTTCTCTGTAACTCTCCAGCATTCCGCACCATAGAGAAGCACAGAAAGCACACAGCTCTGATATAATCTTAATTTTGTGCTTGTGCTGTACTGAGAGGACTCGTCGTAAGTACGAGTGATCGTAAGTGGCATACGTCGTAAGTCAAGGACTACGTATTTTGTCATTTGTGATTCAAAGAAGTCTTTATTTTTCCCCCCTTAATATCTCTGGAGATGGACTGGTTACTGAAATCTTAATAATCAGCAGAATTAGTTATACAACCATGCAAGCTCGTCGTCACTGTAGAAGATATACATAAAGACCAGATTTCGGCAACCGGTCGATCTTGATCAGCCGGTCGATCTTGATCAACCGGTAATCCCATGTAATCATTTGAAAGATCTCTACACGACAAAGGGAGACAAAGATTTTGTCTTTTCACCTAGGTAAAATGCGGACCGAGCGTCCGATTGACATAGTGGTTAGAGCGCTGGTCTCTTTGCGACAAAGGTACCGGGTTCAAATCACGCTACCGACATGCTTCAGTCTACCCAGCTGTAAATGGGTACCAGGCTTTGAGTTAGGAAAGGAAAAGGCAGCGAGGAAGGGGACTGATCACTCCACCTCACGATGCTGGACCTAGTACGGGGAAGTCTCTTAACACTTCACTCCCCTACGGCAGTATCTACTATGGGACAACCTTGACCTTTTTTTTAAATGTGGACTAGCCCTTTCTTTCCTGTTCTTAAGGTACAGTATCCTCATGTTTCGCTGGCGATAGATAGGACACACACACTGAGGAGACCTGTTGATAGCATTACAAGGCAGTCCTTGTTCTGGAATCCACAGGGAAAGAGAGGCAGAGGTAGACCAAAAAACACATGGAGAAAAGAGCTGGATACAGAGGTGAAAATGATGAGGGAAACATGGAAAGAACATGTGCGGATGGCACAGGACAGGAAGATTTGGCATGTGTTTGTTAAAGGCCTATGCTCCTCGGGGAGCTAAAGGGTATAGATTGATTGATCCTCGTGTTTAAAGGTCTTTACAATATTCCCAGTGAAATCCCGTAAGCTAGGTTGGTACAATTCACTCTAAACCAGCGTGGTCTCAAATATGGCCGGCGTAAAATAGTTTAGTGGTCCGTGCTCATACAAAAAAAAACAATTCTTTAATTATATGGTATGATTAATACTTTTGAGATTAGACTCAAACCGTCCGGTGCAAAGCAATGTTTTACTGCATGCAGTCAGCATCTGAAAACGTTCGATTGACAATGATATCGAGACTGGGGTTACTGGACCCCCCCCCCTTCTCTCTACTACTCCCCCCCCCCCCCCCCCCCCCCCCCCCCCCCCCCCCCCCCCCCCCAAAACAAACCCCCCAACCCCCACCCCAACCACAACCACCACCCCCCCGCCCCCCCCCCCCTCCTCCCCCCCCCCCCCCCCCCCCCCCCCAAACGTTCCATTAGAAAGTAAGAATAAAAGTAAAATTATTTTAAAAGAAATTCAATGCTCATGGTAAATTTTTTTTTTTTTGCATTTCATTTTTAACTTCGCACTCTTCGATTGTCATCCATTTTTCACAGAGCTTTTATTTTATATATATATATATATATATATATATATATATATATATATATATATATATATATATATATATATATATATATATATATATATATATATATATATATTTTTTTTTTTTTTTTTTTTTTCAATCATGAATGGAATTTAAATTTTAGGTTTATGTGGCCCCGTGGTAGAATAAGTTGGACTACCTTGCTCTATCCGATAGGAAACGATCTTTTGTTTGAAGTGAAGTTAACATTCGGTAAAATATCATTTGGTTTGAATTTTCTACAACTATGTCATGGAATAACAGGAAGCAGATCTTCCGCCACAGATAACAGCTACAACAAAGCTCCAGTTATTACAAATTCTAAATACCCCGAAACCTGAAAACAGACATGGTTTTATCAAAGTAGATCTTTAGAGAACTCGGTTTTTCTATAGTAGATCCTTACAGCTTGTGGATTGCCGACCGCTGATGTGAAAAATTTTTTTTAATGTTTCGCTTGTGAAAGAAAACAAAATTAATTCAAAGCATCAAAGAAGAGGATGTTTTGAAATAATGACATACCACAGCTAAACATAGAAATATGTCACTACTAGAAAATATACCTGTCAAAATAATGACGGGGGAAGAGCTCATGCAAACGCCTTAACCTTTAAGCATCTGCAGCACATTTAGAAGACTGGAGAACTCATTATGTTGATTCTGAATGAAGTTATTTTACCCATCCTTGTAAAGTTTTGAGAAAAATATTTATATTTACTTTTTTTTTCAAGGGACGTAATTCATCCCCTTCCCTGTCGAAGGGGAATAAAAATATTATGTTGGCTTTTTCAAAGGATATAATTTATCATCTGTCAAAGGGAAACAATCAAACGGCAAAAAAATCAATAACAATAAAATATATTGTATATTTTTTGACACTTTACTACATGTTTTCTTTTTTTATTTAAAACGTACTTGCAAATAATTTTGAGCGAAAAAAGATACGTGCAATGTTAAGCATGCAATTTAGTGCAAAGGCTGTAAGCGCTCGACTTTTATGTAATTTATAGACTACGAGTTTGTGTGGGATGGGACGGACGTTCTTAGAGAATTATATAGTTTTATTATAATATAATAAACACGTTCGAAGCTGACTTTGCCTAATGGGGTCTTCTTGTGTTGGGACATGTGGTCTTGACCAGAGCCGGGTTTGGTCGGGGCCAATGCGACCTCATGCGAGGAAAAAATATGCGACCTCATGCGAGGAAACAAAAAAAAAAACAAAAAAAAACACAACGTTAATTTGTAGAAAAAAATAATGGGAGAGTTAAACACTAAAAACTTAGTGTAACTTAACTGAGCCCTACTTTAGCTTTGCCAGAATGACTAGAGTGAAAAGCATCATTACTGTGCAGAGCTGGAAGCTGGTTAGAAAATTTGGAAGTAGCAGTTTACACAAGCCACTTACAGAGGAATCCATCGACTAGTATATCCGTTAAAGACCCTTGGGGTTTATATCGATCACTTTGAGAACCCCAGTTCCATAATTGATACTGCTGTAGGGGAATGAAATGTCAGAGACTTCACTATACTACGTCCAGCTTCGAGAGGTGGATTGACCAGTTCCCTTCCTCGTTGTCTGTGCCTTTCGTAACTCAAAAGCAGAATCCTGTACGTTGACAGAATTTTCCGTTATCTTTTCCTAGCATTCATGTTTATCGCCGACATTATTGCGCCACGTCTCATTTTCTGAACTTAATTATTGTTTACACTCCCTTCTCTCAGTTCTTGTCATGTCGGGACTTCAGCGACCATCTTTTGTTGAGTAGAGTAGTCAATCACTTTCGTTTGAACCCATATTGACACCTGAATCTGTGGAGTGAAAGGTCGTAACACATTTCCGAGCAGACAGTGTGTAGGAGCGACGAGATTAGTGAGTAAACAACTGTCAATCTTCACCGCTCTACTTTTCCAACATCTTTCTTATTTTATTTTCTCCCACATTGTGCTCTTTCATCGGTGTTAAAGTCCACCTTGTGCTCTATCATCGGTGTTAAAGTAATCTTTATTACTCGCGACTTGTAGCTAAAGTGTAACTTAAATCTCCTTTGATTCAGTTTCCCACATTGTTAAGCACATCTGGTTTCATCATAATCTTGGGAAACACACGTGGCTATAGAACGATTTCTTTTGATACATAGGTCCCTGTGCATATATCGTCAGACATACCACCTTGGAGTATTGAATATTTTGGAAGACACGCGGCTGACACCACATGGTAGTCTATTCATGGCTCAGCCACTGTTTAAACAAATGACGGTCATCGCGCACAATACAATGGACGAACGCGAATAATAGACTCCGGGCGTGGGACACCAAAGGCCCGTGACACGGATTGCAACCTTTGTTTCCAGATGGTAGCCGGCGGTAGAAGGATAGTAATCTTAGACATGAAACAGGGAGATTAAAGGGTCGCCACATGCATGGGACAACAAAGTTTACACGGAGAGTTTTGTGACAGTTAGAGGGCAGGTGATTTTTTGCATTGGCCAGCCAATTGTCAAACTCCGGTTTGCCATGCCGCACGGCATTGAAAGCTTGTGGCGAATAGCCCACTCACTTTTAGATAAGAGAGATCCTAGGGCTGAGCAACAAGATGGAGGCCTAACTATTGGTTTTATCGGCGGAGTTGTACGTCACATGCCAACTGGACCCACCTGGGACGGGTTAGAGATATAATGTAGCGTAATGTTCATCAGAGATCAGTACAGTTTCAGTACAGCGTAATGTAGAACATTTCCCAGAAGCCAAGGCTTATTAAACGTGATTAATTCCTGTGTATATATTGAAATTCATATATGTGGAATTTTTAGTGTTTAAGGAATTTGCGAAAGGGAAAAGGAGGTATGTGAATCTTTTAAAAACTTTTAATAATTGTTCTTAGCCTTTAGTTAAGATCACTTCTGCACTTAGCATCATAGCTAAATGTGCGGAAGACAGAATTTCGATTAATCCTTCTCATAAATGATTAATTAAATCAGAAGATTTTCCTCTAAGATGATAGAATGAAATTGATAGTTCATACTTCACCTCCATCTAAATTGCTAGATCATCATTACACACTTGTCATATGCATTTTATGTCATACATAATTACTAGAGAATTGAACTCATCCTTATCGAGTTAAAAAGAGTATAAAAGAAAGTCAACCATTGATATTAAGTGTGAAAACCTACGAAGACTTTTGTGTGTCTTCAGTCCAACAGAAGTTTGAGTCGACGTATTAAGAGTTGAACGTCTGACCATAAAGAAGCTAGCAAAGTGTACGTCTGGATAGCAGAATTCGCCTTTAGGACATCCTTAACTTCCTCAGTTAAGAAGGAAGAATTCTCGCCCACGTTTACAAGGTGGTCGTAGCATTTTTATTCACCTGTTATAGCAAGTTCAGCTCCCTCGAAAGCTTACCACCAGAGTCAAGCTAAAGAGCTCAAAAGTTGATTCTCATATTTATACCAAGTGCAACGCACTCTTAAGCGCAGTTTATAAAGCAGACTCTGAGTCGTATATACAGATATCAAGTGCAGCTTACTCCAAAGTATATCTTGAAAGTCAAGCATACATACTCAAGGTAATGAGAATTCATGCCAAGATCATTTCGTGACGATCTCCAGTCTGGCCAGTACCCTTCAAGATTAGACAACAGACATTTTTTATACCACAACTGTCAACTGTTTGTCAACGCTACAGAGATATTGTCAAACATTGAAAGACTGTATATCGTCAACATTCTCAGTACAACAAAAGTTTTCATCAGAACGTCCTCATCTTAGAGATGACCCACTCAACATAACTTATAACTGCCTTGGACATTTTATGCATACATGTGAATCATCCCACCTGGGTAAGCATTTAGAGACACATGGACTGTGTAGATTATTCATCATTTTGGTAACAATTATCTGTGATAGGGTGGGCGAAATGATGATGATGATGTTGTGATTGTGATCACTCTCTTGCACACTCGCAACCGACCCGATTCAACAATAAAACTGTGATTCTTAACGCAGGGGCTGTATTTATTTTTACAACCCTATCAGTGACATTAAGAGCACACTGTAGCAAACATTAACCAAATAAACCAACAAACCAAACACCAAACAAACACCCAGCTTGTGCTCGATTGCTAATCTGAAGAAGCAAACAAAGCAACGATTAGTTAAAATCATGGTTTAATAATCAGAAACCCCATGCTTTCACCTGTCAAACTGTCCTTCCACAGTGCGTGAAACTGAATATTCAACTATCATGCACACACACATGCATGTCGTCTAGCGAGACTAGTATGGTGTTGTGCATGAGGCTGGCAATCTCACCGTGTAACATAGATTGCTACCGAAACCACTACTGCAAGAGCACACACTCAGCTATCACACACTCACACACTCATGCATGTCGTCTAATGAGACTACTATGGTGTTGTGCATGAGGCTGGCAATCTCACCATGTAACACAGATTGCTACCGAAACTACTACAGCACGAGCATCTGAATGATTCATACGGAGGCAAACCACACTGGTGGCCCCATGCTCCCTCAGGAGCGGAGAAGAGAAATATATATCTCCAAGTGAGCCCACGTGCTCTCACAAACCATTCTACACATAACCATAAATAAATAATAATAACATGGACATAAAATAATATTCAACTATATGTACAGCAAATACTCTCAATAATGAGAATAAACCACCACCTCGCGACTGATCCATCTCAGTATCCGTTCTGCACTCTGAAGCATGTCGTAAGTGACGACTGGTGCGCCTGGCAACCAGCGTGTCGTACATGACCCCTGATGAGATTGGGAACTCATCACATGAAACACATTGTTACAGAAACAAACCACTGCCATAGCATATAAATTCTTCATGCAGGCTTCTGTTGGATTCAGCCGCACTGGTGTCGCCCTACTCCGCAAGGAGCAAACAGGAACGTTTATGTCGCAAATGTGCGTTACGCCCAAAGGAGTGGCTCTAATCTCACCATAAATCTAAATGGCTATTCTCACTTCAAAGTAACCAATTAAATATATACAGTAGAATAATCAATAATCGTGCCATACACTTAATTACTCTTACATTAAAGAATAAAATAAAATTACTCTTGACTTAACACTAGAACTAAAGTCATCACATAACGGAAATTTCACACGAAAACTATTACTTCTATTACTGAGGCAAATTACATTTAACCTACTTTCACCCACGTGTCAATTCACACGATATAAAACTGCGTAACATTAAGTGATAACTAAGAGTGTTAAATGCAGACTCCTCGCGGGGCCCTTTATACAGTCATCACCACGTGGCTGCCATCTTGCTATTTTGCTAACAAGTCAATATTATCTAAATTCAAGTAATAGATCGCTTCTCTGCCTGGTTTCATGTATGAAATACTTTCATACTATATTTGCCTGGTCTGATGGATGAAATAATTGCTACTAAAACTCTCACATCTGTGATTTGGACTTACACTATTAAAATCAATCCACGCATATTATTTTCACTCATTTATATTTCAAGACTAAATTATAAGATCCACGCATATTATTTTCACTCATTTATATTTCAAGACTAAATTAAAAGGTCCTGGAAACACATCAATCTATTTATTTCATTAAAATAGACACGCTCAATATAATTCTAAAGCTACAGGGAAATAATGGTAATTTCACTAGGAAATAAGCTAATCTGCTTTTAAATCAAACTCACGTGTCATGTCTCTGTTCCTCTTCTACCGACACAGAGCTAGCCTAACTTCGTTCCTCTCTCGTCTCGTCTGAATCTTCAAATTGGCCTGTTTGCCGCTCGCTATCTCTTTATATAAGCCCTCGAGCGAATCACTCAACTTACTGCGCGGCGCGTAGTAACTGCGCCACGCAAATAACACTCGCCTTTATTGCTCTATTAGGCATGAAAACACAAATATGGCCCACAACTATCAATTATAACACACGACTATCAAATATAACACCATTATAGTTTAGGCATTATTGTGGCCTAAACTAATATATCTTCTATCACTTTTCACATCCCGGCGTGCTGCGCGCACATCGAAAATATATGGGCGATAAATATGCCTTGAACATGAAGGGGAAGCCGGGATGTCTTTACGGCCCCATCACATATCAAACCAAATCAACATTTCGCTTCACATAGATTCATTCTTCTATTTAACTAACTACAGTATTAATATCTCATCTGCGTGTTTTTGTGTGAATCATCTTTCACCATCATTACGTTCTAATTACTACTAACCCTATATGTGTAGATATTTAATTAATAAACACAATAATCGTTTGATCATTATCTAGTTCATTATTGTACCACTCGTGCTGTCGGTGTTATATATTTACTTATAGGTAAATTTCTACATTCAGAGGAGGTTGGGGGCTCTTTCTGTTACGGGATCTGAGGGTGGAAGCTAAGGTCGTGGAGGAACAGAACTCTTTCCATAAATCACTAGAAAACACTGTCCAGGGGAAAGCATTCGCATTCTCTTCTTGTTGTCCTTATTTCGAATAGGTCTCTATTCTTTCTTAACGAGCCAATTTCTGGAGACCTTCTTCATAATATTTCATAGGCTTTTTCTGGCGAAACTACTGTTGTAGTAGCCCCAATATACACCATATGACAACAACCTCGGGATAACCACAGTCGATTATCTTATCAAATGATAATAGTTCATTATTGCCTAGACCTGGTAAACGACATAATCCTTTCCGGACAGACCTGGTGGAGATAATTATCCATCATGAAAGAGATTACCTGTAATAGATTGTAAAGTCGTGAGTGTAAACATGATCGATAATAGACGGAAGCTGACATTCCATTTATGGTGAGGTGACTTGTAAACAATGCATTTTTTGCGGATGTTACGCAGGAAGTTTCCGTGAGAGGCAGTGAGAATATCTTCCCCCCCCCCCCCTCACACACAAAATAGACACAAATTGCGTGCTATTGGCTTGGCATTTGAGATGTAAAAATACGACATTTCTTATTGGAGCCTTGTCATATAGCAGCAATCTGGATGCTTGTGCAGAATGTTGCCTTATAATCTAACGCCTTATGCGTATGGCACTGTGAAATTCAACTCTTCAAGAAGACAGCCAGACAAGCCAGAATAATGAATAGGATCAGGTTTCCATTTTAATGGACCGGATAACGTGTTGAGCATCTTGTGAATTTACACTTCGACAACTCTACATTTATTAATACGGAAAGCCCAGAATCCTAGGAACAAGAACGCTAAGTCATAGTGGGAGTCTATTGTAAAGTAACACCCAAGATCACGTGTAAGAGGCATCGTAATCAAGTTGTCTTAATTATTTCTCTGAGACAGAAGTCGGCAATGCCAAAGATATATGGAGTGAGTTGTACATTTTATTATTCTATTTTTTGCATTAATAACATGTGAAAATTGCTAGTGGATGTCCACGTCATACGATGCTGGCAACCTCAACATAAAGAATGATGGTTATGTAAATGTAAACATGTTCATTATAAATGCAATGGATGTTTTCCGCTAACTGGGATATTAATGCTCAGAGAGGGTAAAGTTCTGTGGCAGATGGGATGGTGGGATGAAAAGAGCAAGGGGGGGGGGGCGGGGGGGGGGGGGCTGATTTTGGTAGAAAACCCAATACTCAGGATATTTATTTCTCTCTTATTTCGTGATACTAGTCGGTGGTACCAATTGGGGGTGCTGTCCGTGGAACAAGTCTGTGGTATAAGTGCCCTGCATCAAAGCTAGACACCTACAGCAGACACATCTTAACAGACGCTGGACCATCTTTGCAATTACCCCGCGATATTACGAGGGACGTGTTACGGCCACCAGTCTTGACCAGTGACGAGAGTGAACTAGTCCATAATTTGCAAAGAACAAGCATCGGCTGGAGCAGCAACCAACCGAGATCTTACTTGCAGCTAAGTACCCATTCAAAGTTGCCAAGTGAACTCTCTAACAACGAACTTTTCAAATCAGACCATCACCTATGGGGAAATTTTAAATACTCTTTCTAATTCACCCCACCCTTATTTATTTTACAATTGTTAACGATAGTTGACTATTAAATTTTGTATCTGTAAATATACAAAATTTATTGTTGATTTAATCTTTTTTTTTTTTTTTTGAGTGAACTGCACCCGTATGTCTCAGTCATTTAAATACTTATAAGAGAGCTATTAAAGTAATATTTTACTGAGTTAGGGGCTCATCAAAAAGAGCAAAACATCCTTACTCATAGAAAGTCAGGGAAGATAAAAGTTGACACATCCTGGACCCTATCAGCCGTACTACTTGATTTCTTTAAATTCCTATGAGGCTCCCTAGAATTGAAGCACCATTCTTTAATTCACATCTCCGCCAAGAGAAATCTTGAGCTAAGGGTAGATACTTTTGAAGACCCTCAGTAGATACTCTGAAGTCTGACCACTGTTGGACCATCACTGCAGAGCAAGGGGAGTAAATCCCGTGACATGTACCCATTTATAGCTGGGTAGACTGGAGCGTGACGCCACCGTGTCTCAAACCCGGGTATTAGTGTTCTGCGAGACGATACCAACTAACAGAAAAATACAGAAAGCATTCGTATGCTATTGCAGGGGTGGCATATGTACCAATGTGCTTTATAAGATGAATTAGCCGGCCTCATGCAGCCCCACAACCTCAAATTACGCGCCTCTTAGAAAAAGCCTGGTGAAGTGAGAGAGAATTGTTTGAAAATGATAACGTTTATATTTAAACTTTAGAAAGGGTACGATGGCACTGCTCATTTCATCAATTGGCGACTCTTGTCTTCGCCAACTGAAGAAGCAAGTTAGAATTGCCATGACATGGCCTTATATAGTTAATCTGCGTATGCCTTGTTACGGGCTTTATTTGCCATTTTCTGCCGTAATCTGCTTTTTATTTCAAACCATAAATTCTTCTACAAGCACCCAGTAACTGATGTACTATCTAGAATTGCCATTATTTCTAGTGAAGGCGTAGGAAGCTATATCTGTTGCAGAAGATGAGAGGTTGGATCAGGAAAATGAAGACAGAAAGGTCAGACTTTTGGAGAGAAGTCAATCTGTCTTCTCTGTTACCAGTAGAATGACCTTATCACGTGACTTGAAATGGTTTTAAATGTTGTCACGTAGCTGCAGTGCTTGTCTAGCGATTAAACAGAATCGCCCACGGACACAATTTTCAGACGTGAGACGCATGCGCACTTCGAGTGGGAAAGAGGACACAAAAAGTTAAGTAGGAAGATGTCACACTAGACTCAGCTTGAGGTAAAAAAAATCTCAGGGGTGAAATAGTGGAACGAAAAGAGACATAGAAATGAAATTGCTTTGTTCAGCTTCCACTAAGTTCTGGAAAGTTCCCCGGCTATCGTCGGAAAACTGCAGGGTATGTATAATACCGGAAATATTATCGGAAACCCCCGATTTTCTTCTATTTAATGTACACAAGGCAGAGAGAGAGAGAGAGAGAGAGAAAAAGAGAGAATTAACAATCTGCCGTCTCTTAAAATAAAATAAAATAAAAGATCAAATACAGGCTGAATGATAAAAAAAATGTTTGAGAGTATTAAGCCATGGCCGGAGAGCGGGGAAGTTGAATCAGGCAAGCATAAACAATCACATTTCAACATTTAAAAAGGGGAAGGATTGAAGGAATCACGGAAAAGCAAACGTATTCATAGTTCTATACACTCGGTGAAATGAGCTGTCAGAAAAGCAAACATCGCGAGACATGTATGAAAGAAGCTCGATGAGTTAATAAACAACGTTGAGAAAGTTATTCAAAGAGAAATAGAAAGGATATAAGCGAGTGCACGTTTAGAACTTTGTTAAGTCCCTGCGAGAAGGTATTAATCAGAAGCCCCATCTCAGGGGTTCTTAATCTTGTTTGTGCCATAGACACATAGTGAGTGTCCAATTGACAGAGTGGTTAGAGCGCTGGTCTCTCGCGGCAAACGTGCCTGGTTCGAATCACTGTACCTACACGCTCCAGTCTTCTTCATCTTTGATCCTTAGCCGCCAACCGTCAAAGCAGTCAGTGGCCATCACGCCTGGTGGCGTCTTGTAGGGCGGCAACAAACTGCTTCCACCTTGGTCGGTCGGCAGCCATCCTTCGTGTAGTACCCCAGCTGATTCAATCTTTGCAACTCAGCCTCCACAGTTCTCCGAGTTATTTGTGGTCGGCCTCTCTTACGTTATCCTTCCGGGGTCAATAGCATAGCTGTTCTTGTGATGGCATCGGAGTCTCTTCTGAGGACATGGCCAACCCAACTCCAGCGTCTGCCAGTAATGATGGTGTACATGTCCTCTTGGTTGCTCCAAGTAAGCAGATCTTGGTTGGTGATGGTATTAGGCCAAAAGATTCGGAGAATTTTTCTAGGCAGATTGTATGGAAAGAGGACAATTTCAACATTTCCTTCTCTACTCTCCAACATTCTGCACCATAGAGAAGCACAGAAAGTACACAGCTCTCATATAATCTTAATTTTGTGTTTGTGCTGTACTAAGAGGACTTCCAGATGTTGTTTAGACTAACAAAGGCTGTTCTTGCTTTGTTCATTCTGTTACTGATGTCTTTGCTTGCTCCGCCGTCTGGTGTTACTATGCATCTTAGGTATGTGAAGGTGTCAGTCTGTTCCAATTTCTGATTCCTTACTGTTATGGGCTCAGGGTTGCCCACATTGAACGTCATGACCTCTGTCTTCTTCAGATTGATGATCAGACCCACCTGCTGTCGATACTTATTAAGTCTATCCGTTGCTTCCTGGATGTGTTAATGAGAATGTACGAGTTATGCAATGTCATCTACATATTCCAGATCTTCCAATGTAGAAATTGTAGTCTATCTTATTCCTCTTGGACTGCCCTCTGTTGTCTGACGCATCACCCACTCTATGACTGTTAAAAATAAAGTGGTTGATAAGGGGCATCCCTGTCGTACGCCTGTCTTCACCTCAAAAGTTAGGTTGCTCTGCCCAACGCTACGTGTAAAGTTGGCATAGAGGCTTTTTATGATGGACACTATGCAGCTTGGAATTCCATAAGCCCTCAGTATTTTCCATAGACTGTCCCTATGTATGCTGTCAAAAGCCTTTTCAAAACCAACGAAATTAATGTACAGCTGTCTCTGCCATTCTGAGCACTGCTCTATAATGTTCCTGAGGGTAAATATATGATCTGCACATCTTCTGTTCTTTCTAAATCCTGCTTGTTCTTTCCTCAGTGTGTGGTCTACTGCTTTTGAAATTCTCTGTATAATTATCCTGCCTAGGATTTTGCTGGAAACTGAGAGAAGAGTAATTCCTCTCCAATTGTTGCAGTCTGCGCCATTTGACAATTATTGCTTTGTTCCACTCCGTTGGTGTTTACCTTGTGGTGCAAATAGTGGTTCCAATAGTTCTGCTGCTAGCTCAGGGTCTGTCTTAAATAGCTCTGCATTTAAGTTATCGTGGCCAGGAGATTTTCCATTCTTTAACCCTTTGATTGCTGTCACGAAAGGGCTGTTGATTTTATTGTAATCTAAAGTTATCCTGGACCAAAAAGATTTATCAGATGATAACATGATAGTGCCAGATAAGAGACTGGTCTTACAAGAAAAACCCTCTTTTTCTGAAAAGAATCAGGGTGTATTGACATCAAAGGTAGAATCCAGCTGTATAAACCTCCAGGTGTGATGAGAGTAGATATCCTGAAAGTCTATTTGCTCACTTTCACGATTCTCCCCTGATATTATGTGTTATTATTATTTTCTATTATGGCTAATTATGCTAGGGGTACTAATTATGGTATATATATATATATATATATATATATATATATATATATATATATATATATATATATATATATATATATATATATATATATATATATAAATATATAAATCTGTTACGGTGTTATTTTAAATGACGGCGTCTGCTGGGGTTTAGCCGTGCGCAACGTTTAGGGGTCATTAACATTTATAGAATATGTCGATATTTTACGGTATACTGAACGCGAAATATATGCGGAGATTATGACGCATTCGCGTTGGGAAGGTCACGCTGGGTGACTTGGTTACATGGCCCTTGTTACGCTATCCGTCAAGCAAGAAAGTCGTGTCTTGTATTTCTTCCAAGGAAAAAGGCTTAGTATATAGCCTATATTATATATATGAATCGATGTAGAACTCAGGGTCAGTTCGGATATTAATCTAAGTATGAGATTAATTAAATTAAATTAAATGATGGAAGGAGAATCGCATTATGATTCAAATTGTAGCTGTCAAGAACTCATGCGCTCATTTCTGGCTGTTGACTACAACAGCGCACGTATATAGCCACGATGTTCATCTGACATATTATTTTGACACGGACGGATACTTATTGATATTATTTGGAATTCATTGTTATGCTGAACTGTACATGAAGTTTTGTGAATGTCGGATATCGTCTTTTGTATAAACCTCAATACATGTGGACTCAGAAGCAGAAGGCTTGATCTTTTACTTACGTTTCGGGTTTGGTTCACAGCTGTTAATGTTTACGTTTTCCAGCACGATAGCTCTCCCACAAGGGAAATCAGCTAAGATATAATATGCAAATAAGAACGTCGAAGGGATGTTCTGATGGTCAGAGCTAACCACTGTTGCAAGTTGGTTTGCTCTGAACAATGTTCCATGTGATATGAATAAAACAATTATAAATTTCTGGCCATTGTTTTTTCTTTGATATGTTAGGTTTTTTTATTCAGTGATAGTGCATCGTGCCTTCGATGGAAGATTAAGCGAATGCGGGGGTGGAAGATTCCGAACAATACTTGAACCTTGGAATACGATTGATTTGATAAGTCATTTCATTGAGTCCATACATTTAATTCACAGTTGTACACACAGGATGATCATTTCAAATAAGAGTGTCGTAAATTTATTTTGAGAGAAAAGAGTCGTAGAAATAGTGGTCCGGTTTAGAGTGGAAAATGATGATGGAAAGCTCAGTGATAGAAAATGTAGAGATTTAATAGTTACTTCACAGCGTGCTGGAGGAGAGTAAAGACAGACTTATTTACGACAAATCGTGTCTCTCAATCTTCTCTTTCACTCTCCTGGTCAAACAATTATTTGCCAGTTTTCCAGACTCGCATCTGCGCGCTCACCGATTCGGTGTTTTCAAACACACACACGACGTTGATACAAACTATATTAAACGAATAGGGGAAAAGTTGGGCTTTGGGTATATCCAACACACAGAACTAAATGAGTTTAGGTGATTTTATTCACTTTACACATCAATCACTAAAAATATCAGATATTACATAAATTATCATAAGTACACAAATGCAAATAACAAGTTTGGAAGGGGTGAAGAAGATTGGTATCGACTAAGCCCTTCCCGCTCATTAGACAAAGACAAACCCAGTCCAGAGATAGATAATATCAGGAACACGGGTACGTTAACCTAACAGTAAAGTTAATTACTCTGAAAGAGGTGTTACCAAGTTAGGTATAAGTGATAGAAAAAAAAAACCTGTTCTTCCCAGCTGTTCTTCCCTTTACTAAGCAAATGGAAAGGAGGTGGTTTTAAACAGAGTTAACAAATTATCAACTATCCCACTTAAAGGAACAATGTAGGGTATACAGAAAAGATATATGTTACCAGGTAAGCAAGTTAACAAAATGGTCACACAAAAGAATTAATTTCCTGTCATTCATACACGCGCTAGCAAAGGCCTTCACTCATCTTGCTCTCACTTACCGATTGTGAAAAAATCTTGCACTCCATAGAATAACACAACAGCAGTTACACCTCAACTAAATGTATGAGTGTTTGTTCAAGTTCTAGCCCCAGATTATCGGGTAGGCGGTCAGCACATAAAAGGGTCCCGTAATCGCTGGAAAATGAATCTGTAGTTGTGTCTCTTTTCTTAATAACAGTTTCTATGGGAGGGCACGGTCTCTGATACCGGGGTGAGGATGGTGTGGTCTATTTGACTATGCCGCGGATAATAAAATTCTTACGCGTGCTGGTACACTTTATCCGTGAGGTATGGTTTAAGTCCAGTGAGAAAACTAGTCACATCACTGTTCAGGAAATTATGAATTATCTCTCTGTGTCAGTAAACTAACAAAGCTCGGGCCAGTGTTCTTCTTCCCGTTACGACTTAAGTTGTTTGATGGTGCGTTAAATTTGTCTTTGGGTGTGCTTTCTTTGCTATAAGTTAGATAGCGGAATTCCAAACATAGAACCGCCTCAAAGATCAAAAATGTACACAGTCTCAACAAGTTCTGCGTCAGGGGAACTCTGCACACTGTTTATGCTTTGCTTTGCTTAGATTGATTTCTTTATTGCTTTCTTAATGCTGGGATCGCACAGGTTACGATCACTCTGTATGAAAGAAAAAAAAGACATGTAATATACCGAAAACAAATAACCTTCTAAAGCGCGATGAATTTCCCGTTAAGCCTATAATACACTCGAGTATTTAATTATGTATTTAATAAACACTGCGCGAGTTCTAGTGGTTAAAAACACACATCTATAAAACTAAGACTTAACTGAATTTATTAATTATAAATTCCTTCGCGACTTTAAAAGTTAATTTAAGCATCTATTATCTTTTGAAATAATATAATAGATAGATCATTATACTTAAAACTGGAACTCTTGAGATGGTTTAATTAAATAGATTTAAATTAACACAAAATCCCTTTAAATAGAATGACTGAGCTAGACCACTGATCACTTTACACAATATATATTACCGCTTTGCACAGAATTAGAAATCACTGCAAATATATATAAAATCCAGGGGAAAATCTATAACAAGATTTCAATAAAGCTAGTGCTTCTGTAAAGATCTGGCCAGCGAGTGATAACGTGTCTAGTTCTACATGGTCTATTTAGCTAAAATGAAATGTAAGTTGAGTGGGACATGATAAACTTGACAACTTATTTGATCTCACGAACTTTTGGGGATCTGACCGCCAAATCAAGAGAAGAAACCGCCCCCTGGTCTTCGTATCCGCTCGCTGCTGCCCGTTTCGCTTTCCCCCGTTCGCTCGGTTGCGATTGACACCGAGACGCGAAATTAGCGGCAAGCAACTGCGTCTCGTATCAGGGAAAACTACTGTCTTTGATAGCGCCGATAGTCTCCCCTAAGATCCCTCGGTCTGTCTCTTAGATCTCGTCGCTGTATCCTACATGAGTCCCGGTGGAATGCGTTCTGGCAAACGAAAAGTTACAACAAATGTTCAGGGGTTCTAATGTTATGAAAAGCTAAGGGTCCCTTAAAATCATCCATCATATCAGGGAGAATTCACTTGTCAAACTAGACGTACGTCACAATCGTCCCCACTTTTAGACATGAAACCATTTTTCATGTTTCATTTTTTGACAATGGAGGTGACCTGATTGGTGATTTTAGGATGAGTGGTATCTTCAGTTTGCTCTTCTTCCTCTGTAGACCAGTTTCTACTCAGGAAATCAGCCCCGACATTCTGTCTTCCCGGAATATATTCCACTTTGAAAGAATAGACGCTTAGAAGGAGGGCCCAACGCATGATCCTAGCGTTAAATTCTTTATTGGCACCAAGAAATGCTAACGGAGCGTGGTCTGTTTGCACCGTGAACGATGTACCATAAAGAAACTCATGATGGCGTCTGATACCGTCAATCAGAGCAAGACATTCCCTTTCAACTACGCTGTAGTTCCGTTCCGCTTTATTTAATTTCCGACTGCCATAGGCAACTGGAAATAACATGTTCAGGTCACTGTCATCGGCTTGAAGCAGTGTTGACCCGATGCCCTGACCTGACGCGTCGACTTTCAGTACAAAAGGTTTCTTGAGGTCAGGCAACCTCAAAATGGGGTATGCAGACAACTGTCCTTTCAAAGTGCTATACGCGTGTTCGCACTTTTGATCCCATATGACCTTATCAGGACAACCTTTCTTTGTGAGGTCAGTCAGAGGTGCCGTCAGTCCGTTGAAGTTCTGGATGTACTTCTGATAGTATGCACATAGCGATATGAAGGAACGTACGTCTTTCTTCGTTCGGGGTCTTTTTTGCTGTCACTATTTTCTCCACGTTCTTCTTAATAGGCCAACTGCATCCGTGAGAAATAGTGTGCCCCAGGAAGTCTAACTGTTCAAACCCGATGAGACATTTGCTAGGTCTGGCTGTGAGACCCGTTTCCTGTAGTCTCCTGAGGAGCATAGCAACCGTAGCAATATGTTCTTCATAGGTTTCCGATGCAATTAAGATGTCATCCATGAAATTATGGATATGGGGACTTTGCAAAGGTTGTAGAAGCTTCCTCATCATCCTGGTGAACACTCCTGGTGCGTTATGCAAACCGAACGGCATCACGTTAAATGTGTAATGTCCTTCACTAGTGCTGAAAGCTAACAAAGGTTTAATTTCCTCCTTGACTGGTATTTGATAATAACCTTTACTGAGGTCAATCTTGGAGAAGATCTTAGCTTTGCTGAGCTTGGTGAACAACTCAGAAACAGTTTGGAGAGGTTCGGGCTGGAATTCCGTTACAGCGTTTAGCAACCTGTAATCAATGCACAGCCGAACTTCCTTATTGGGCTTCTGCAACAGCACTACGCTCGAGCTGTAAGGAGATGTAGACTCACTGATAATTCCTGCCTGACGCAGCTTGTCTATTTCTCCGCGAAGTGCATCAGCTTTAGCGTACGGGATGGGGTAAACTCTGGTTTGAACAGGGGTCTCATTTGTTAATTTCATATCAAATTCAATGAGATTTGTTCGACCAGGTATATCCGTTAAGACTGCACTGTACTGTTTTAGTAGAGCCCTGGTTTCTGTTTGTTGTTCTGGTGAGAGATTGTCGCCGAACTTGACATCTTTAAAGGATTCTGTGGGTTGCAATGGATACTCCATGCAACCATCATCATCTTCCCCGTCTTCCGTTGCTATGGCGACAGCCAGGAGATGCTCGGAGGATGGCACCAGTCTTTCCAAATATTTCTTTAGCAGATTTATGTGGAAGACCTTCTCCTTTCCTTTGATGGAGATCTTGTAGTTGGTACGTGAGATCTTTTTAAGGACGGTAAACGGTCCTTGCCATCCGATGCGAAGTTTATTGCTTCCGGTTGGAAGTAGCAATAGGACTTTCTCCCCTGGTTGTAGTTCTCTCTCTTTTGCAGCTTTGTTGTATCCTTTAGTAATTTTAGCGCGGGCTTTCTTAAGGTTGGTAGTAGCTAGATCCCATCCTAGCTTTAGCCTTTCCTTAAGCTCAGATACATACTTGCTTGCAGAGACGACTGTCTCGTCAGCCTTCTGGTCTGTCAGGGACCGAAGTAAGGCTTCTAGTGGCCCCTTAATAGGTCTGCCAAATAAAAGTGTAGCTGGCGCAAAGCCCGTAGACGCTTGGGGTACCTCTCGGTAGGCGAATAAGGCAGCCGATATATATTGGTCCCAGTCTTCCGGTTTCTCCTGACCCAGCTTACGTAACATCATGGTGAGGGTACCGTTAAAACGTTCCACGAGCCCCTTTCCGGCCGGATGGTAGGGACTTGTGTGGATATGTTTGGCCCTCAAGATCTTAAAGATCTCCTCCATTAACAGGCTACGGAATTGGGATCCATTGTCCGTCAAAACTTGTTGAGGGAATCCCAACCGTGTAAAAATTTGCACAAGGGCTTCTGCGACATGCTTGGAATTAGTGCATGGTAGCGGTACGGCTTCGGCCCACAGAGTGCAAGTGTCAACTAAGGTCAGGATGAACCTGTTCCTTCTTTTGGTCTTTTCCAGAGGACCAATAATGTCGACAGCAACCCGTTCAAATGGAGTCCCTACTATTGGCATTTGCCCCATAGGTACTGGGGGTGTCAAGTGCTTGGGTGCTACCCGTTGGCACTGGGCGCAGGATTTCACGTACCTGACAATGTCAGAGTTCATTCCTGGCCACCAATAGTGGTTTTTTATTCGCTGAATAGTGGCGTTTTGTCCCATGTGTCCGCTAAAGGGAAGAGAGTGCCCCATTTCTAAGATCTGGTTTCTGTACTGCGTCGGTACTAGGAGCTGGTTATTCCCCGTGTCCGGGTTGCCCGTTCTACGATACAATACACCATCCTTAGAAAAGATGTCTCCGTTGTGTCTGGGGTCCTTAGCCATGGGCAGTTTTTTAAAGCAGGGCGCCAGAGTAGGGTCCTTTTGTTGCGCCTCCTTCAGTTCATTCGGCAACAAGTTTGGCGCAGGCTCCCTCTCCTTCTTGGCTTGCCCTCTTGTGGTTACCGCTGCCACAATCGGCTCCTTAGGTCTCCCAATGAACACATATCTACATCCCAGGATAACTGGGTAGATCGGATCATCCATTATGGCCGCTTTAATAACTCCTCTGACAAAGTCAGAGTGTATTTCTACCAGTGCGATAGGAAGCGTCCTGGGTGCATCACTCCTGAAAACTCCACTAAGTTTGACGGTTTCCTCTGTCTCCTGACCGGGTTTGACTAGGTGCCTAGCGACAATACAATCAAAACTTAATCCAGTATCAAAAAGACAAGTAGTAGAGGTACCGTTCAAAATTACAGTTCCTCGAGTTGAGGGTCGGTCCCCCTCAGGTTGAGAATCACTGACATTGACTCTACCTTTCGAGGCTGTATGCAAACATCCCATGCGGTTTGCACCGGTTTGTTTGCCCTGATCAGACGTTCCTGGTGTAGGGGTCTTCCCTTTTCCTTGACCTTGGTGGCCGCGCTGCCACGTAGGCTTGTTGGGTTGATCAGAATTGTTGTTGGGGGGGTATCGGGTTTTGTAGAATTTCGATTTTTCCTGGGGAGGTTTCTGGGTATTGTTATCTCGTTGGTTATAATGTTGAGAGGAAGTGGAAGAATAGGATGCCTGTTCTAGATTCTGTTTTCGAGATGGCTCATCGGTGGGTTTACGTTTAGTGCTGGGAAG
>JAMPIV010001644.1:0-53203 GCA_024509875.1 Oreohelix idahoensis | reverse complement strand
ACCTGTAATCGCTTCTCTTCTTGTCTCTCTGCTAACCACCTATCTTCCTTTCAATAAACTTTATCACATTCCAGTAGTTTACATACTGAATCAGATGGTTTCCCTCCTTTCCAAGTTCTTTCGCCGTCTGTACAGTGGGAAGATCTGAATTTAGCTAAGTCTGGCCATCCTTTTCTTTCATAACAAAATTATCAATATATATATACATACTTATCAACTTTTATGTTTTTGCCGTACAGCGTATGTTTTTTAGATAATTTTAGAAGTGTACGGGCATTATCATCAGACTTTTGCCACGGAATTATTACTCTCCCCCCGCGCCAAAAAGTTTTTTTTCAACCATTTTGTTTTTACGATCATAGTAATATACATACCAAGCTTCGTCTGTTTAATTCAAATGTTATCTCAGTGTTAACATACGGCTGTGATAGTTGGAAAATAACAAAATCATTGGAGAACAAACTGGAATACAGCCTCGAGACAAATGTCGGTTTTTCAGAAAACTCCAATGACCGTCACCTTTTAAAGAAATGTTATCAAGACTAATGCAAATATTCTCCGACTATATAAGGAAAAGACGATGGTCATATATCGGTCAAGTCCTACGAATGCAAAACAACAGAATACCACTACAGGCGCTCACTTGGGTTCCTGAGGGTAAGCGGAAAAAAGGAAGACCAAAAGAAACACTCAGAAGAACAATAATAAGAAGCGAAAACTTGGGCCTAAATAATGTGTTTACAAGACAGCTAAGAGGAGTGGCGTCCAGCACCGAACAACCTAGTCGAGAGCACTGGTTTTCTGCCTTATGCGTCGCGTCTGTTGTGGTCGCTTTAAAGAATTTTATTAATTATTATTATAAATTACTGGGTCTGGTGTTTACTTAATCTAATCCCGGACAGGACCCCAATATGTGGTAAAAGAGGTTACTGGTGTTATTAATTAGAAGTAACAGATTGAGGTCAAGCTGTGTAAGTTCCCTGAGTCTAATTGTTGATGCTGAGTCTCAGAGGCCTTATCCGCCACCTCTCAGATCGCAATCTGTGTAAAATAGGTTCTGTGATGTTGTGTGGCTGAGTGTGTCTAGGGTAATGTATTTAATATAAAGATGTAATAACATGTAAACAGAACTGTAACTCAATAATATTAAAGTGAGTAAGACTTTGGTTAAAGTTTAGGTAATTATCTTACAATTTAATCTCCCTGAACCTCAATTTCTTTTGGACGGGGATTGCCAAACTCAATAAATTTATATACATACACTATTTAAAATAAATAACTGGAACTCTGTCCAAGTATCTTGTTTCTATGACTAAAGTTCAATGTAAGAATTTCATCCACTGCTCTGTCTATCTGCTTGTACGTATCACTGTTCATATGTTGGACAGATTGTCTTCTTCATCATTTCACGGTGAGTTTAATATTTTTTATTATTATTATGGTTGTGGTGGAATATTTGATGGTACACTATCAGTGCCGGTATAACGTACTTATCTCAAAAATGGTGACAACTGTTGGCCCTTCGGTTCTCAAATACATTCAATTGGCTTCAGAGCTGAAGAAAAGGGGTAGTTGCGGCAATAAGGCTGAGCGTTCCTCCCAACTTCTTCCCTAACCAGGTTTCCTGCCACCAATAAGTATGCTGGTAGATAGGACCTGTAAATGAGAGGAAAATGCCCTCCCCATATAAATCTCATTTAATATCAAAATCCACACACACAAACATGGTGACAACTCACCCTGATCAGCTATGTGTGCTGATCATTGCACTAATCTGTATTCTCCATTGTTTAACACCACTGCTGTGTAAACATTCTTCTACAGTGATAGTACAAAGCTCTTGTTTCCTCCTCCAAGACGTCTCTTCCATACAAATGATAGGGGTGTACAATACATAGCTTGTGATTCCTTAATATCTCTTACAACATCTGATACAGGGCTTTTCGTTCATACTATAGACAGGGTGTGCTTACTCTAGCACTGAACCTGTGGATAAATTCTTTCTAATTTTCTCTACATGATTTTACATAATAATTAAACATTTATGGCACTGCAAAAGCTAATATCCCTTCTGGGTTACTGCATTGGCATGCGCAAAATTTGTAAGCCACTAGCAAACATTTTATGCTATTCTTTCACTCCGAAAGACTGCATTCCTATGTTGGCTATCGTAACACAAGTTGTGGCCTGCATGTTAATTAAAGCAATACAAATATTTATTGTGCCTTACCCTCAAACAAGAATATCACATATCATAAGCTAGACTTTGACAGTTAATGGGTTCTACCACTGCCGTAAGTGTCCAGACGGTGAAAGCTTTGGTCATACAGGTTCTCCCGCTGATGTCAGCTTTAGATAGTTTTATTTTCAAGTGGCGGTTTTTTGCCAACGAAAGGTTAATTTTATTTTCCCAAGCTACTCTACGCCTTGACCAATCAGAACGCGGGTCAAGAATTCCAATTTTTCTCACGCAACCAAATTGAGCAGTTTCACAAGTGTGTTTGTCCGTCTGTCTCAGTTTTTATTTCTACCATATCTTTGTTATTAATGGGTCGATTTTTTATATTAAAAGTGATTATTAAAGGGACAACTGTCCTCTATCTTCATATATAGGTTTCCTTTACCCATTTATCCTCGTTTTTATCTTGCTAATTTTTTTCTACTTTATAGTGCCCTGTTCACTGAACTAAAATATTAATACAATAATTGTCTATGGCCCGATAATTTATTATATGGGAAAATTGTATGATATATATTAACCAATATAAGTACTACCCTTCAATACATCCCTGTTATTTATAAAGAAATAACTTATCTAAGTTTCTTTTCAAACGCATAAGTAGGTTTTATTTCCATTATAATCCACCTTCTCTCTCTTCCGTCTAAAACGAAGCAAAAAAATTGGTTCGCTGCCAACTGTACGGCTTTCTTCATAAATATTGGGAAGGGTGGAGCTTGTGGATGTGTGTTTGGGGGACGGGGGTGGTATTTTTTTTCGCTTGGCGTTAGCAAATTCAAATTCTTTATTTTTGTTGGCGGTTTGATTTTATGATGGCCTTGAGACAATTTCAAATACTGTTGCTATTAATAGATTTTAGGAGTACGTTAGTTACTTTTCAAGCGGTAAATTTGCCTTTGGCCTTCAGACCAAGGTCAAACATTGAATTTATTTATAGATTTTTAACTGTAATAGTGGAAAATTCAAACTATTTTGTCTAATTCTTAGCGGTACGTTGACCTTGTCCTTGGCAATTTTTCAAATATAGTAGTAGAGTTATAGGCTGGAAATTTACGTTACTAGATTTTTGAATCGGGGAAATTTGAGCGGGGTGTCTCGCGGAGTACTTTACTACAATCATCAATACATCATAATCAAATTCAAGGGCTTGGCAAGAGAAGCCAAAACACAGTGAGGGAGGCCTTTGTGACACAGGTGGGCACTGACAAAACACTTCAGAAATTCTTGGCCTTACCTCGCAGAATGAGTAGGAAAAGTACAGCCCAACCAGTTCCTAATATTCTCAGCTCGACAGGAATATGCCTGAAGACCGATGCTGAAAATGGACATGCATTACTCGAACGTTATATTACTCAGATAAAGGTGATAAAGATGCCACCAAGAAATTAAAGACCGTATTCTGGGAAGCGACAGAAGAGGCGACATATATTTCGACCTCATAACCGAAGAAGACGTTATGTGCACTTTAGAATCCAGTAGGAACACTGCCCCGGGCCCTGATGGTGTACAGTATCACCACATTAAACATCTCGATGACATAGGCATTAAAAGTGTGTTGAGTGATTTCAATAACAGCTTACAGAAAGCTCTGGTGCCAGAAGACGGGCTCCATAGGTACCAACGACCACTTCCTAAACTCGGTGAGGACCACACGTTTCTCAGCAGATACATAATTATTATAATGCAGAATGTCTATGGTAAACTACTAGAACAGATAGTAGCAAGAAAAATAATTAATCATCTTGAAACTGAACAGATCCTTCCTAATACTCTCGGCAGCTATAGGCCCATGAAAGTAAAGTGGGGTAACTCCGGAACTCTTGCTTATGATGTATATGAGGGGTTCCAGGATAAGCGAGAAATGGTTGCGGTAGCAATTGACCTAGAGGATGTTTATAACAGTGTGAACTTTGCAACATTAATAAACTGTGTAATGGCTTGCGGTGTTAACCCTTGGCATACAAGATGGATAGCAGCTGCCTTAACTGAGATGGGTATGTATGGGTTGTAACAATACATATATGAGCAATAAACAGTAGCGATGAACATCAAGGGACATATCCTAGCGATGAACATCAAGGGACATAATCACAAGTTATTCTAACTGATAGTTATTTGTAATCTAACTTAAAAGAGTTCATTTCTGCTCTTGAGAGTGAAAAAAAACAGTCAGCCAAATGGAATGAGGCAATGTCTTCTTCTTCTTTCGTTCGCTTGAAATATATTGTCTATATCTGCAATGTTGTTTCTTGTATAAACTTCACTGTCTTTTGTAGTTCATACAGATGTCCATATAGTTTTGCTTCCAGTGTTGTTTCTCTGTGCCACTGGGTTTGCCTCAATATATCATTTTCGGGGCAATCTTGAAGTACGTGCTTCGCAGTCTGGGTTGCTTGTCCACATGTACACATGGCTGAATTGCCAATCTTGAATTTTGTATACATGTAGCTGTGGAGTCGGTTGTGTCCTGTTCTGAGGCGCAGAATGACAATTTGTTCTGATCATAGCTTGGTAGTCATCCTGCTTTGGTGTTGGTGGCTTTCTGATTGATTTGATCATCTTTTTCTTCTGATGGTGCGTAACTGGTACATTCGGTTGCTTGTCTGCAGCACCTTCTGTAGCCAGTCGGTACGCTCTCTCGTTTCCTGGTATTCCACAATGAGACGGTATCCATTGCATGGCGACCCTGCACTGGTTGCACAGTTCAGAAAGTAGGGCTTGTATACCTGGAAATTTTCTGGACTGAAGTGCTTGGAGTGCTGATCTTGCATGTCAGGAATTCCAGAGGCTGTTGACCGAGATTGGTGTTCAACAGTTTCTCAGTTGCCACCTTGATTGCCTGGATTTCTGCATCATAGTTGTTACAGAATTTCCGAGTTGGTACTCTGACCGTATCTTTAGTGTTGTTTGGGTATTCTATGTACGAGTACACTCCTGCTCCTCCATTCTTGACTGCATTCTGTGCTGACCCATCCGTGTATACTCGGACCCAGAGGTCCTGTGGGTATTCATCTTAAAGGAAACTGAGAGTGACTGTCCTACGTTCACGCTGTTCTGTTCATCCCTGTCGAATATTCCTTTCACTTTTGTCTGGATGTGTATTGGTAGTCCAGGCTCTTCTCTCCAAGGGGTTTGTTCTGGCACAGACTTTAGGGGGCTGTCAACTTCAGGCAGGTCTAAGGTTTGTCTACGAAATCGTTTGGCCTGGTGGATGATGCTGCTTCTTTTCAATCGCCCCATTGCTAGGTTTTAGAATCTGTCCTTCATTGGATGGCTTGGCATACAGAGGAACCTTTCTGCCTGTGTTAGCACTTTCGTGTCTCTGCGTTCTCGCAGTGCGTGTATACTACCCATTTTCTCCATCTCCACTATAGGCGTTGATTTCATTGCCCCCGTGATGACCCTAAGCGCCTGGTTTTGCACCTTATCTAGCTCTTGTAATGTGGTGTTTGATGCTAGACACCACACAGCTGACCCATATTCCAGGTGTGGTCGTATGCACTGCTGGTAAACTTTACTAAGTATTTTCCCGCTGGCTCCCCATGTGGTTCCACTTAGTTTTCTCAGGATGGCTAACTTCCTCCTGGCCTTTGTTGCTGCCTTGTTGATGTGCTGCTTCCATGTCAGCCTATCATCAAATGTAACTCCGAGATAGGTGGGTTGTTTATGTTCTCTCAGGATATCTTTATTTATCTTGATGACACCAGCTTTTTGTTTGGGAGAGAGGGTGAAGAGCGTAGTGCTACACTTGTCTGTGTTGATGCTGACACACCATCTATTTGCACACGAGGTTAAGACATCAATAGCTCTTTGTAGCATTTTGGTGGCCACTGTTGCATGCTCATCTGGCACCATATTACCAGGTCATCAGGGTACTTTGCCACTGTTATTCCATGTGGTAGTTCAGCAAACAGGTCAGTGATGTAGACTAGGAAAAGGTTGGGGGGCAGAACCCCTTCCTGAGGGACGCCATGACGCAGTAGAATTTTCTTACTCTTGAGGCCATCTAGTTGTGCTCAAGCTCTTCTGTTATGCAAGTATGCTTTCACCCATTTGTACATCTTACCATTCACTCTACAGTTTCTTAGTTTCTTCAGAAGCCCTTCTTTCCAAACCTTGTCAAATACTTTTTTTAGATCTATCCATGCTGCTAGTACCAGTTTCTTATCTTGGAACGAATCCTCAATCTCTTGGGGAAAGGTCACTTGCCTGATCTTCGGTAGAGTAACACTGCCTAAAGCCCGCCTACTCTGGTACAAGAAGGTTTTTACTTTCAAGGTACCACTGTAGCCTGAGGTTGATGATACGTTCCATAGTTTTGCAGAGACAGCTTGTAAGGCTGATTGGTCTGTAGCTGGAGGCAGTGGAACTGTCTTTTCCTGGTTTTAGGAATAATATCATGATTGCTTCCCGCCAGGTCTGTGGAACTCTGCCTGAGTTCCAACAGATATTGAAGTTCTGCAGCAGCTTTGTTTTTACTACGGTTCCCAAGTACTTTATCATTTGATTGGACACCCCATCAACTCCTGGCGACATTCTCATGTTCAGTTTGGATATTGCAAGCTCCAGTTCTCTGAATGTGATTGGTGCCTCCATAACTTCAAGTATAGTTCCATCTTGTCCTGCGTATTGTTGTTTCTCACGAGTCTCCTGTTGCTTCTCTGGGCGTACTTCGATGTTGTTGTCTTTAGCAAAAGAGTCTGCAAAGTGATCACCTGCTATTTTCCCATGAGGATGTTTCCATCTTTGTATAGTGCAATCTTTGAGTTTCTCCCTGTACCCTCATCATTAAGTTGTTTTACCAGCTTCCACAGTTTCCTTGTATCTCTTTCGAAGTTCAAGGACTCTGTTTTCTCCTTCCAGCTTCTCCGCCTGGCCTGCAACTTTGCCTTTGGAATTCGGCCTTAGCTTGCTGGTAGTTATTTTGGTGTTCTTGGCATGGACTGGTCTCTGCCTGCTTTCAAGATGTGTCCACGTCATTGTGCAGTTGCTCTAGTTCGCTATTCCAATATGGTTTATAGTGCTTACGAGCCCCTCTAGGTATTGTTTCACGAGCAGCCTGTAATATGCATCTGCTGAAATCATCGACTAACTTATTGATGTCTTTGTCTACAGACAGATCTCTAGCCAGTATACTGGTACGATGCTGGTACATTATCCAGTCTTCCTTCTTGTAGTTCCACCTAGAGAGAGTGCTGCTCTCCTTGACAAATTCCTTTTCCACAATTAGGAAGACTGGCCGGTGGTCGCTGCCTCCAAGTTGTTTACCTACAACGCGTGTGGTGTTTCACTCCAGGCCTGGTGAGTGGAATGCCAGGTCTGTTGTAAAGGTGGTGTGCCATGATCTCGAGTAGGAGGTTGGTGGGTCGATTGGCTGGTTAATCAGGATAAGCCCATTGTCATCCTGCCAGTTTTCAAGCTCATCACCTCTCCTGTCCATGTGATCATGCCCCAGTTCTATGAGTAGCTGTTGAAGTCTCTGCACACACTCAGTCTTTCTTTTGCTGGGATTGTGTCTAGTGCCAGTGGGCGGTCACTCTGACAGTAGTAGTTGAGCAGGTGAAATTCTGTACTTTCTGTCCTGAGATGAAGCATCTGGTATTCCGCCCCCTCCATATATGTTTCAAGCTGACATGCACTGATGTTATTCCTCACGAGTGTCAGCATTCCACCCTTTCGCCTGTCTATTCGGTCGGATCGGTAGCACTGGTAGCGTCTGATTTTGAAGGCTATGTCTTTGTTGAGGTGGGTTTCTTGCAAGCAGCATACATTTACTTGCTCTTCATTAAAGATATTTTCGAGCTCTAGTTTTTTTGCTGTAGCCATCTTTTTTTAGTGTTGACGCCTTTAGCATTCCAGTGCAATATTTTAAGTGGTCTTTGCTTTGCTTGGCCAGTAGCTCTATTTTCATGCCTTCTGGCTCCACGGGGCAATTGAGGACCCCGAAGTAGGGGTTGGGCCCTTTTGAGGCAGAGCGCCCGGCACTGCGTCTGCCTGGGTGTCCGTCACAGGGCGAGTACCATAACGTTTTGTAGATATAGACATGTTTTCATTGCGTGTGTGCGTGGCATCCTGATTGCTGTGGTGCAACCCTTGGCTGGTTGCCTCAGTCTTTAGCACCTTGACTTGCTAGGGCAGAGTGTGGTCTTGCTCGAGTGTAGGAGGGCCTTGCCAGTCTTGGTTTTTCTGCCGCTGATGGCTGTACTTGAGCCCCATCTCCACGTCAAGGAGCTGGCCTCGATGGGCTGATGCAATGTCAACATAGTTCTCCATAGCGAATAGCATCCTGAGTGGCGAATGTTAGTACAAAGTGACCTATAGAAAATCAAAGCTGCATACTGCATTAATAACACTGTCATGTGAGGCTGCAGCTACATTTGTCCAATAACGATGTCAATGAGTGTTTGAAAGTTAAATCGAAAATCGAGAGATGTCAAATTCTTCGATCAGCGATCAACGCAAACGAATGTTACTTGTTTTAGAGGAATATGTTGATGAAAACTTCAATTGAGAGAGGACAGCTGATTAGTTATCACGCTCAAGAGGCGAATGATTACTTCAGTAATTCAAAGTTTGTGACCGGAAGCAAGAATGCAATAAGTTCAGAATTCGTCAACAAGTCTACCAAGTTCATGAATGCGTTGATGTGTCTGCAATCTGAGTTATTTATCATTATCTAGTAAGTGTTAAGTGTAAGTAAACGATGTGTGAATCATCTGTCAATTGAAAGATTACCAGTCCTTGTAAGCAGATTTCAGGTAACATGTGTAAACAGTCTGGAACAGCAGCGCATGACGAGTTCTTTTGTAGGTTTAATTATCTCTGATATCAGTCTGTGAACAGCGTGATAAAGCGTCAGCGATGATATTGTCTTCCCTTTTTATGGCGTTGATGTCATAATCAAAAGATTGCATCGCAATGGCATATCTAGCCGCTTTTGGGTTTCTATGGTCTGCTATCTTCAGAAATGTAAGTGCCCTCTGATCACGAAGTGTGATCCGAGCAGATAACGTTGGAGCTTCATGACCGTCCAAATTATGGCCAGAAGCTCGCGTTCCAGGATAGAGTATCTTCTTTCTGTCTTTGAGAGTTTGCGAGATACATATACAATAGGATGTAGAATCCCATTCTCTTCTTGCATGAGAGAACCTCCAATGCCCTTCAGAGAAGCATATGTTCTTGGGCCGAAAGGTAAAATTTGATCAGGCAATCTCAAGATAGGCGCTAATTAAAAATGTTGTTTAATACATGCTAATGAGGTCTGACACGCTTCAGTCCAACACACTTGTTGAGAGAGCCTTTCTGAAATAATGCATACAAATCTGAAATAATGGAAGAAAGGTTTAGTATGAACCTCCCATAGAATTGGACCAGATCCAGAAGACTACGTACTTTTTTCTTTCTCTTCGGAATGGAGAAGTTAATAATTTTAGAAACATTATGTTCCTCAATCTGAAGAAAACCATAGCCTACTCTATGGACTAAGAAAGTATTTTACAAAGGCTGTTCCTTTGTTTTTGTCAAAAGCCTTTTCAAAATCATCAACGTTAATGTGTGGTTGTCTCTGCCACCCTGAACAGTGCTCTATAATGTTACTGAAGGTGAATATATGATCTGCACATTTTCTGTTCTTTCTAAAACCCGCTTGTTCTTTCCTCAGTTTATGGTCATCTGCTTTTGAAATTCTCTGGATGATTATCCTGCCTAGTATTTTACTGGGAACTGAGAGGTAAGTAATTCCTCTCCAGTTGTTGCAGTCTGCAAGGTCGCCTTTCTTGGGCAATTTGACAATTATTCCTTTATTCCACTCTGTTGGTCTTGTCTCAGTTTACCAAAATTGTGCAAATAATGGTTCTAATAGTTCTGCTGCTAGTTCAGGGTCTACCCTGAATAACTCAGCATTTAGATTGCCGTGACCAGGCGCTTTTCTATTGTTTTACCCTTTTATAGCGGTGATGGTTTCTTCTCTTCGTGGGATGTTTGTATTTACGTCTAGGTCACATTCAGCCTCAGGAACATTCAGATGAGTTTCTGGTGGTTCCTTATTCAGTGTTTCTCTGAAGTACTCTGCCCATCTTGTTTCCTCACCTGTGCTGTGGAGATGATATTTCCTTGCTTGTCTGTTACTAACGTTGTATTGTTTACACCTCGTTTTCAACTGTGTTTTCTTCATTTCTCAGTGCTGCCTCTCCTGCCTGTCTTCCAAGGTCATCTAGAAATGTCCTTTTGTTAGCACGAGTTAGACGTTTGACTTCCTTGTCAAGCTGAAAGTACTGTTCACTATATATTTCCTTTAACCAGGGAGACTTAGCTTCTGTTTTCTTTCTTTTCATTTCCTTTCTCTTTGCTATGGCGTTTGGCTTGTCTGGTGTTATCCTTCTTCTTCCTCATCGTTCGTCCTGAAAAGGACGTTGGTTGCATTGTGTCCGTTTACAGCGAAGCTGCGATATTTGCGCCTTTCGGCCGACACATCCGACTTCAGCAGGGCATTTTTGGGACCTGGTTACCCTTCCCACTTTGATCCCTACTCTCTCAGCCAGACTGCAGTGATGTAACCTGTTTCCAGGACCACCACTTGAAGGTGGAGTAGGGTATTGGTCAGCTCTGGTTTGCTGACCCTGTCGCAAGAAGTCAAGCTATGGGTCGATTACTGCATTTATCACTTGCTGCGTCTTCGGTCCCCGATGTTATCGAATCTTGGCCAGAAATCAACATCATCTCAACAATTTAAAAATGAAAGCAGCGAGGAAAGCATAACTCGCTGCTTTCCTTGTATATTGTTGAGATGGTGTTGAATTTCTGGTCGACATCATCGGTCTCTGTTCTTTACTGGCTTTTGGCAATCTGATATCGTCTCTTTATGTCAATCACAAAAGCTTTTTTGGTGAGGGGGTCCTTAAGGTTCGTGCTGTTATATCTTTTCTGTTTGACTGCAACTGGTCCAGCAGCTCTGAGTTTCACCTTATGTCTTGCTACTACTAGGTGATGATCACTTTCCATATATGCGCCTCTTCTTACTTTCACGTCTTGTAATGCATGTCTCCATCTGCCTTTGATCATTATGTAATCTATCTGGTTTCTGTCCCGTCCGTTTGGCGATTCCCACTTTAACATGTGCTCTTATCTGAGTGGAAAAAGTGTTCCTCCAATGACCAGGTTGTTAATACTGCAGAAGCTTATTTATTTGTCCCCATTCTCATTTACTGTTCCATTGCCGCATTTCTCCATTACTCTTTCGTTAGAAGTATTATGATCCAACTTTCGCATTGAAGTCTCCCATTACTATAATAAGATCGTACCTCGGTGCAGCTTCCATTTCCGTTTGTACCTGTTGATAGAACTCATCCTTGATCTCTTCATCGATGTCGTTTGTTGATGCATAACATTGTATAATTGTAGTGTTAGTGACCTCTCAGTCTTTTTCTTATCAGTCTGTTGTTGATGGGTTTCTATTCCAGTAAAGATCTGTTCATTCCTTTTTTCAGGATAATGGCTACACCTTCGTTGTGCTGACCATCCTCTCTACCAGAGTAAAGTACTGTTTCCCCTGTAGCTGTTTTTATTTTTCCCGTCCCGGTCCATCTGCTCTCACTTATTCCCAGGATATGTAATTAGTAGTTCCTCATCTCTGCTGTGATCAGCTTCAGCTTTCCTACCTCATTTATAGTCATAACAACAACAGACGGATAAACAATTTAATTTATTCCACTACACTTGACAACACTGTGACACTCACATACATATAACACTCTACAAGGATATCTTAAAAGAGTCACTGATAACTTTTCAAATAACAATATGTATTCATTACTGGCATGAATGAATATGTGTCCTGATTCAACTACAAGGGAACCAGGAATCACAATCAATTTAAATTACAAATTATATGTACAGAATTTACCAATATGAATATAGTAGTGACATATATTATTACAAATATCCTATGTGTGTCAGTTGTGTAGTAGTAAAATGAGGTAATACTGGTTTTGTTTTGTTCAAGCTCTGTTGGTATTTGTCATCATGACTTCAATAGTTTGTCTTTAGGGACTAGTATTGGAGATGTTCTCAGTTCCTGATATTAAGACAATTAAATTCCCCTCTGAATGTTATTTTTACAAAGTTATTTCAAGATGAGGGGACATAATGTTGAGCTCAGCTGGCCAAATCTGCTTATCTTGAGTGATGGTGGCAGGAAAGGACTCCTCTGCTCGAATTCTCCCCTGGGCTCTGGAGACACCTCACTGATAGCTAAAAAGACCAAGGAGTATGCTGTCCGACTCTGGATTCAGCAAAGCTCTGACCAGGTGCTGCTCAGTACCATCAAGACCACGGTCCCTGAAAACAAGAAGGATGTACCTTCTACTTCATAACTAATTTATATTCTCTTTTACACTGATCACAATACAACACAAACATTGAGTTCAGAGCGTTAGGCCAACTGTCAGCTTCATCTGAAATACTTTATACCAGTATTTACCTCCTTAATGGTTACCACGCCTCTGCACTTCCAGCATTATTTCTGTCTAATCAATCATCCAGGTGTCAGTGTACTATTTGGCCATTCCATGCCGTTTTACTTCCCTCCGACACCCTCTGTTCAGGCTGGAGCATTATAGGCTTTATCTCCTGTTTGCCACTGAACTACACATATATATATACAGGCATAAATTAACAATTTACATTCAATTTTCATTAAAAGATACTGAATGGTTCAAGCTTACCACAATTTCATGGAAATAAACACAGATACGTTGATTAGCAATGAATTCTGGCACATTTACTGGCACAAATTCCCATCTGCTTATGTTCCAGGCTTTTATTTTAGCAAAAATGTGAGCTGGCTTCAACGCACTGTCGCTTTATCAAGCTTATTTAAACAAGTGGTTTCGAACTAACGCTCCTAAGTGATTATATCAGCCAATGAGGCCCCGTTTCGACAAGTGTTTGAAAAAATGTTACCTTTCCCCGTCTCCCCTAACAACGAAAGATAGTATTTATAGCCCGACCAATCGTGGTTAGTCTTTCATTTGTTGCGCTCCAATCAATTTGGAGTTTACATGGTAGGCTATTTCTGTAACGCAAGGTTTTTTCAAACACGTTATAAAAAAATTTTATGAGCAGAAATGATTTCATGCTGTCAGGCATCCTCACTATTTTATTTTGGGTATAATTTATTAACACATTAACTACCGAATTGAAAAACACACTGTGGCCGAAATAAATTTTTTTCCCATTTTTATCCTGTAGGTGTTTGCACAAAGTAAGCTGTAGTTTTCGTAATTGTTTACAAATTTTTATGAATTACACGTCATTTTAAAGATAAATGAATGTACTATTACAATAAACACCAGTTGTAACTCTAATAGAGGTTGTTGCTATTTAACGGCCCTCCGATGGCCGAGGACTTGCAATATTTTCACAATTACAACTGCTTGCGCCCCATCTCTATCAAAATTACAATTTCAATCAATGTGCACACCGTTTTCACTCTTGTCCTCATCGCTAGATCTATCAGTCAATTGTTGAAACACATTTCTATCCTATTCAGCCGTTAGATGAGATGTACACGCATTTTTTGTAGTCCTATCACTAGTTGCCACGGTAAACAGTTTTTTAAATGATTTGGTAAAACTTCAATTTTCCAGTGTTCTACAACAACCATGCTTTGGGAATTTGTTTTCCGGTGGCAACTTAAAATCTCGAACCAGATCAGAGAGTGTTTCAGTACATTTTTTATTCGTTTTATTACTAAAATTAGATTGGCGCTCTGAGCGGCTTGCGGTCCAAATGTGATTATTTTGTGAGCCGCTGATAGCGGCTTGCGGTAGTTAATGTGTTAATTCCTGGACTATTTGCGTAACGTTTTACATATTCTTTGTCAGCAAGCCCTAAGGAACCCAAATATCCCAATTTAAAGGAGCTACGTGGCTGCGTTCAAAATATGTATTTTCTACCTCCTGTTTCGAAGATGTGCTGTCTGGGTACTGTTATGTTTTCAACCGTAAACCCATCTATTGTTATCTTTCCTAATAAGCGTTTTTTATGATTTATAAACCTAACTCTGGGATGGGTAATGTATTTTATCACTGTCCGTCTGAAAAAAAAGTTAGTGCATGTAGTCTTACACGCGTGATGGCAGCATTTGTGTATCGCGCGAAGCGTGTTTAGTGTTCGGCTTTCTGCCTCTCCCTTCCCGCTATCCTTTTGTCCATCTGTCTTTCGTTTTGGTAACGCAGTATAATTAATGTTAGGATTAATTTAGGTCATTACGCAGGGCCTCTCAATGTTTTTTCCAAGAAATACAGCACACGTTTCATTGAAGAAGGCGGGTAATAATACAGTAAGCTTTACTATCAACGTGAAAGCGTTACAATTTGCAGACGAAGCAGAAAACAAGGGGGATTTCGAGTACATTCCTTGTGACAGCACTGTTATTTTTCCATTGCTCTTCTCTTTATTAATTTTATGTATTTATTAGGCTTTATATTTACTTGATAATTTATATATGTGGATTAGAATATTCCACGACACCTCCCCTCTTAAAACAGACATTATATGTCAGTCCTTTATTCTATATACACATAGAGAAATTTATTATTATTTCTGGGGTTTACGGTGATTCTCATCACACGGATGGCGGCTTAAAAAATCAGCTCCCAAATTGGTTTTTCCAGATATATACTCGATGCTAAAATTATATGGAGCCAGAAGCAAAGACCATCGGAGTAACCTAGAGTTCTCATGCTTAGCCTGTGCTAGAAACGATAAAGGTTTGTGATCTGTTTGCAACTTAAATGCCTTCCCATATAGATAAATATTGAATTTCTTTATTGCCCATATTACTGCAAGACATTCTTTTTCGCTAGTTGAGTAGTTGATTTCAGCTTTATTCAACTTTCTGCTAGCATATGCCAATGGGCTTAATTCCCCATCCAATGCATCTGATTTCTGTAGTAGAGTTGCACCTAACCCAATATTACTTGCATCCGTCCTTACTATGAATTCTTGACTTAAGTCAGGTAATTTCAAAATGGGTTTACTTGTGAGCTTTTCCTTCAATTCTTGGTAAGTCATTTCACATTGTGGTGTCCATGTAATGCGATCTGGATGTCCTTTACGTGTCAATTCCGTTAAAGGTGCACATATGGAATTAAAGTTTTTGATATACTTCTGGTAGAAACCACATAATGAGACAAAGGATCTCACGTCCTTCTTGGTTTGTGGTCTCGGGGCTTTCTGTAGTTTCTCTAAATTCTTTGGGTCAGGGGTCATGTTTCCCTGATAAACTGTGTGTCCCAAAAATTCCAATTCTTTACATCCAACGCAACATTTGGTTGGTCGGGCTGTTAAATTTGCCTCCCTAAGTCGATCAAACAGCATGTTCAGAGAGTCAATGTGTTCCTCAAAGGTTTCTGTTGCTATAAGGATATCATCCATAAAATTTGTTATACAGGGATTATTCAGAGGATCCAATAATTTTCTCATCATTCTAGAGAAGACACTAGGCGCATTCTTCAATCCAAATGGCAATCTATTAAACTCATAGTGTCCTTCTGAGGTACTAAAAGCTAGGTATGGTCTAACCTCAGGCTTTACTGGAATCTGATAGTATCCTTTACTCAGATCCACTTTTGAGAAATATTTAGCTTTATTTAGTCTGGCAAACAGCTGATTTGTATCCGGCAATGGATCCACCTGTCCTTCTGTAATAGCATTCAGTCTCCTGTAATCTATACAGAGTCTATGTTCTCCAGAGGGCTTCCTTAAGAGTACAACACCGGAACTATACGAAGACTCACTGTGCGAAATAATTCCTTCCTTCAATAGATAGTCTATCTCTTCCTTCAAAGCTTTTTCCTTAGCAAACGGAATCGAATATGGTTTCATACAGACAGGTGTGGAGTCTATGAGTTTCATATCATATTCCAATAGGTTTGTATGCCCTGGTCGGTCTGTTAACACCTCTGCATGATTATTTAGAACCTGTTGCACTCTCTCTTTCTGAGTTTTCGTTAAATGTGTACTGATTTTCACCTGTGCTGCTGTCTCACAGGGGTGTAATGGATATTCAAATGATGAAAGTGGTTCCTTTTTCATCTCCATGGCGATGGACAAGGTCAACAAGTGTGTCTCTTCCTGATCTTCTCTTTCCAAATATTTCTTCAGGAGATTCACATGATAGATTTTTTTCTTTCCCCTTCTTATCTATCTTATAATTTGTTCTAGACACCTTCTCTAAAACTGTATATGGACCCTGCCATCCAATTTGTAACTTATTCTGACTCCCAGGCAAAAGAAGCAGTACTTTCTCTCCCACAGCCAAATTTCTGTCTTTCGCCTTCCTGTTATAATAGGCAGCATGTTTCTTCCTGGCTTGTTTCAAATTTTCATTGGCAAGTTTCCAGCCAGTTTTTAACCGAGTGGTCAGCTCATTCACATATTGGTATGAAGATGTAATGTTTTCCTCTGCCTTTTCATCAGTCCACGTTCTTAACATAGCTACATGTGGACCTTTAATTGTGTGGACCTATTTGTCCATGCACCGGTATGGTCTCTTCCACTCGAAGCTTTATAGTGATGATTTTTCCTCCCAGAATTATCATTCACAAAACGACCGCTACCAATTTTTCTTGTCTTGGGGCTTTCTCCCCACTTAAAATTCTTGATGAGAGATTTCCTCTCTACATCCTCTTCCTCCAGTTTGTTTAAGTCCGATTGAGGGATTTTCGGCTTATCCTGGGGTAAGACATCTTTTGCACTCTCCGCATAGTGGCCATTGTAAAACAGTTAAGTGAAGCTTGTCCGTGAAAAGGGGCTTCCCATTCCATTTGGTCCACTTTATCAAATCTATATTTCTTTTTTATTATCAGGCCTAATTTTGCCCCGGGGCGTGTCCAGGTCCTGATCCATGTTCCCACTTGTGGGTGTTCCCTCATGTGCTATGCTACACCTTTCTACAAAAATTTCAATGTCCCATCTTGCTTTGGGCCAATAATAATTGTGAGCCACCTTTTGAATGATGGTACCTATCTTCTCATGGTCCCCATCTGGTTTCACATGTAGGCTCCTTATTAAGTCTGCCCTATATCTTTTTGGAAGTACCAGCTGTCCGTGACCTTTGGATCTAGCTCCAGTCTTCCTATACATCAACTTGTTTTTCATGTAAAAATCTCCCTTGCCTGGAGTTGTATGACAAGTTGACAATTTTCTGAACCAAGGCTTGAGTGTTTTATCCCCAGCCTGTGCCTTCCTCATCTCTTCTGGAGTGGTATCTAACATAATATCCTCCTCCTGTCTTGAGGTCGACCTGACCTGAAGGGTTGCCATATACACAGGTTTCCTTCTGCAACGGTCAGTGTCATGATTGTCCATCTGACAATTCTTACACCACCTTTTTCCTTGGTTGAAAGATTTTCTTTCATCATATTTCCTTTCATCGAATTGTGGGAATTTATTTTTATTTTCATACCGTGGCCTATCAAATTGGTGCTTACCTTTATTTTGATCCTTAGGATCAAATTTATTAAAGTTCTGTGGTGCCCTAAAGTTATCCACTTGTTTCTTTTTATTACCTGTTACCTCTGCTTGAGCTGCTTGATACCTTTCAGCAACATTTAGCAACTCATCCAGCCTCTCTGCACCTTGTTCCATGAGAAACTTTCTCAGGTCTGGAGCCATGGACTCTCTTAATTGCTCTATAAGGACCATTTCCTTAAGATCTTGGGTTTTCCCCAGAGAAGTCCATTTCTCCAAGTATGTCTCTATTCGTGCAGAGAACTGGTGATAGGTTTCACCTGACAGTAGTTTAGCATTCCTAAATTTTTTCCTATAAAATTCTGCATTCTTTTCATACCTTAACAAAAGAGCCTGCTTTAGCATGTCATAATTTTCCTGATCACCTCTGCTCATTTTTGCAAAAACTTCATAAGCTGCCCCACGAAGTCCCTGAGATAACTTTAAGCTCCACCTTTCTCTCTCTAACCCATACGTGGTAGCTAATAGTTCATACCTATTTAGGTAACTCTCTATATCATCGTCTTTCTCAACAAAATGATCTAAATGAAAATTCATAGCTGAGGTTGAGGCTCCTTGGCTAGCAGTGGCATCAGAGGCAAAGGGACTGGCACCATTTTCAGGAGCATGGCCCTGAAACTCAAACTCCCTTAGTCGTAACTCATGTTCCCTTTGTAATCTTTTATCTTCTGCTTCCCTTTCTGCAGCTAATTTCCTCTCTTCCCTTTCTGCAGCTAATTTCTTCTCTTCCCTTTCTGCAGCTAATTTCTTCTCTTCCCTTTCTGCAGTCAATCTTCTTTCTTCTGCTTCCAATTTCTTAGCCTCTTTGTCAGCCTCAATCTGCAACCTCTTAGTCTCAGCCTCAGCTTCAAACTGTAACTTCTTAATTTCCCTTTCAGCCTCTAACCTTCTTTCGGCTTCTTTTTCTAATCTTCTTTCTTCGCGTTCAATAAATTTGTCACATTCCGTCGTGACATAGGCAACCATAACTTGCCCATCTAATCCTAACTCTTTTGCAGTCTGAACAGCAGCAGATCGAAACTTGGCCAGGTCCGCCATTGTCTATCAGGTAAATTTCTACAATGTCTAACCAACAATTTAATCTCTAAATATATTTAATGGACAACACAGGCACCGTGAGCTCAACCTTATTTAATTCCACCCAAGGATACCTTTTAATTCTTATATTCCCTGAAGTGAATTACCCCCAATATTTTTAATAGGGAAAGATTCAAAATCCCAAGAGCGAGACCCCAATATATGTGGTGAAGTGGGATGTTATAAATATTTATAGGGGACTTAGTGTACTGACTGAGATCAGCTGTGAAGGTATCTATATCTATTAAGAGTAGTGTATAATATAGATAACCTTACTTGCTACCACATATCTATATATCTCAGTCAGAATTATTCTGGAATAGTGTGATGACTACGTTATGTGTCTAGGGTATGTGTATGATGAAGTGTAAGTCATAACAACAACAGACGGATAAACAATTTAATTTATTCCACTACACTTGACAACACTGTGACACTCACATACATATAACACTCTACAAGGATATCTTAAAAGAGTCACTGATAACTTTTCAAATAACAATATGTATTCATTACTGGCATGAATGAATATGTGTCCTGATTCAACTACAAGGGAACCAGGAATCACAATCAATTTAAATTACAAATTATATGTACAGAATTTACCAATATGAATATAGTAGTAGTGACATATATTATTACAAATATCCTATGTGTGTCAGTTGTGTAGTAGTAAAATGAGGTAATACTGGTTTTGTTTTGTTCAAGCTCTGTTGGTATTTGTCATCATGACTTCAATAGTTTGTCTTTAGGGACTAGTATTGGAGATGTTCTCAGTTCCTGATATTAAGACAATTAAATTCCCCTCTGAATGTTATTTTTACAAAGTTATTTCAAGATGAGGGGACATAATGTTGAGCTCAGCTGGCCAAATCTGCTTATCTTGAGTGATGGTGGCAGGAAAGGACTCCTCTGCTCGAATTCTCCCCTGGGCTCTGGAGACACCTCACTGATAGCTAAAAAGACCAAGGAGTATGCTGTCCGACTCTGGATTCAGCAAAGCTCTGACCAGGTGCTGCTCAGTACCATCAAGACCACGGTCCCTGAAAACAAGAAGGATGTACCTTCTACTTCATAACTAATTTATATTCTCTTTTACACTGATCACAATACAACACAAACATTGAGTTCAGAGCGTTAGGCCAACTGTCAGCTTCATCTGAAATACTTTATACCAGTATTTACCTCCTTAATGGTTACCACGCCTCTGCACTTCCAGCATTATTTCTGTCTAATCAATCATCCAGGTGTCAGTGTACTATTTGGCCATTCCATGCCGTTTTACTTCCCTCCGACACCCTCTGTTCAGGCTGGAGCATTATAGGCTTTATCTCCTGTTTGCCACTGAACTACACATATATATACAGGCATAAATTAACAATTTACATTCAATTTTCATTAAAAGATACTGAATGGTTCAAGCTTACCACAATTTCATGGAAATAAACACAGATACGTTGATTAGCAATGAATTCTGGCACATTTACTGGCACAAATTCCCATCTGCTTATGTTCCAGGCTTTTATTTTAGCAAAAATGTGAGCTGGCTTCAACGCACTGTCGCTTTATCAAGCTTATTTAAACAAGTGGTTTCGAACTAACGCTCCTAAGTGATTATATCAGCGAGTCTAGCCAATGAGGCCCCGTTTCGACAAGTGTTTGAAAAAATGTTACCTTTCCCCGTCTCCCCTAACAACGAAAGATAGTATTTATAGCCCGACCAATCGTGGTTAGTCTTTCATTTGTTGCGCTCCAATCAATTTGGAGTTTACATGGTAGGCTATTTCTGTAACGCAAGGTTTTTTCAAACACGTTATAAAAAAATTTTATGAGCAGAAATGATTTCATGCTGTCAGGCATCCTCACTATTTTATTTTGGGTATAATTTATTAATTCCTGGACTATTTGCGTAACGTTTTACATATTCTTTGTCAGCAAGCCCTAAGGAACCCAAATATCCCAATTTAAAGGAGCTACGTGGCTGCGTTCAAAATATGTATTTTCTACCTCCTGTTTCGAAGATGTGCTGTCTGGGTACTGTTATGTTTTCAACCGTAAACCCATCTATTGTTATCTTTCCTAATAAGCGTTTTTTATGATTTATAAACCTAACTCTGGGATGGGTAATGTATTTTATCACTGTCCGTCTGAAAAAAAAGTTAGTGCATGTAGTCTTACACGCGTGATGGCAGCATTTGTGTATCGCGCGAAGCGTGTTTAGTGTTCGGCTTTCTGCCTCTCCCTTCCCGCTATCCTTTTGTCCATCTGTCTTTCGTTTTGGTAACGCAGTATAATTAATGTTAGGATTAATTTAGGTCATTACGCAGGGCCTCTCAATGTTTTTTCCAAGAAATACAGCACACGTTTCATTGAAGAAGGCGGGTAATAATACAGTAAGCTTTACTATCAACGTGAAAGCGTTACAATTTGCAGACGAAGCAGAAAACAAGGGGGATTTCGAGTACATTCCTTGTGACAGCACTGTTATTTTTCCATTGCTCTTCTCTTTATTAATTTTATGTATTTATTAGGCTTTATATTTACTTGATAATTTATATATGTGGATTAGAATATTCCACGACACCTCCCCTCTTAAAACAGACATTATATGTCAGTCCTTTATTCTATATACACATAGAGAAATTTATTATTATTTCTGGGGTTTACGGTGATTCTCATCACACGGATGGCGGCTTAAAAAATCAGCTCCCAAATTGGTTTTTCCAGATATATACTCGATGCTAAAATTATATGGAGCCAGAAGCAAAGACCATCGGAGTAACCTAGAGTTCTCATGCTTAGCCTGTGCTAGAAACGATAAAGGGTTGTGATCTGTTTGCAACTTAAATGCCTTCCCATATAGATAAATATTGAATTTCTTTATTGCCCATATTACTGCAAGACATTCTTTTTCGCTAGTTGAGTAGTTGATTTCAGCTTTATTCAACTTTCTGCTAGCATATGCCACTGGGCTTAATTCCCCATCCAATGCATCTGATTTCTGTAGTAGAGTTGCACCTAACCCAATATTACTTGCATCCGTCCTTACTATGAATTCTTGACTTAAGTCAGGTAATTTCAAAATGGGTTTACTTGTGAGCTTTTCCTTCAATTCTTGGTAAGTCATTTCACATTGTGGTGTCCATGTAATGCGATCTGGATGTCCTTTACGTGTCAATTCCGTTAAAGGTGCACATATGGAATTAAAGTTTTTGATATACTTCTGGTAGAAACCACATAATGAGACAAAGGATCTCACGTCCTTCTTGGTTTGTGGTCTCGGGGCTTTCTGTAGTTTCTCTAAATTCTTTGGGTCAGGGGTCATGTTTCCCTGATAAACTGTGTGTCCCAAAAATTCCAATTCTTTACATCCAACGCAACATTTGGTTGGTCGGGCTGTTAAATTTGCCTCCCTAAGTCGATCAAACAGCATGTTCAGAGAGTCAATGTGTTCCTCAAAGGTTTCTGTTGCTATAAGGATATCATCCATAAAATTTGTTATACAGGGATTATTCAGAGGATCCAATAATTTTCTCATCATTCTAGAGAAGACACTAGGCGCATTCTTCAATCCAAATGGCAATCTATTAAACTCATAGTGTCCTTCTGAGGTACTAAAAGCTAGGTATGGTCTAACCTCAGGCTTTACTGGAATCTGATAGTATCCTTTACTCAGATCCACTTTTGAGAAATATTTAGCTTTATTTAGTCTGGCAAACAGCTGATTTGTATCCGGCAATGGATCCACCTGTCCTTCTGTAATAGCATTCAGTCTCCTGTAATCTATACAGAGTCTATGTTCTCCAGAGGGCTTCCTTAAGAGTACAACACCGGAACTATACGAAGACTCACTGTGCGAAATAATTCCTTCCTTCAATAGATAGTCTATCTCTTCCTTCAAAGCTTTTTCCTTAGCAAACGGAATCGAATATGGTTTCATACAGACAGGTGTGGAGTCTATGAGTTTCATATCATATTCCAATAGGTTTGTATGCCCTGGTCGGTCTGTTAACACCTCTGCATGATTATTTAGAACCTGTTGCACTCTCTCTTTCTGAGTTTTCGTTAAATGTGTACTGATTTTCACCTGTGCTGCTGTCTCACAGGGGTGTAATGGATATTCAAATGATGAAAGTGGTTCCTTTTTCATCTCCATGGCGATGGACAAGGTCAACAAGTGTGTCTCTTCCTGATCTTCTCTTTCCAAATATTTCTTCAGGAGATTCACATGATAGATTTTTTCTTTCCCCTTCTTATCTATCTTATAATTTGTTCTAGACACCTTCTCTAAAACTGTATATGGACCCTGCCATCCAATTTGTAACTTATTCTGACTCCCAGGCAAAAGAAGCAGTACTTTCTCTCCCACAGCCAAATTTCTGTCTTTCGCCTTCCTGTTATAATAGGCAGCATGTTTCTTCCTGGCTTGTTTCAAATTTTCATTGGCAAGTTTCCAGCCAGTTTTTAACCGAGTGGTCAGCTCATTCACATATTGGTATGAAGATGTAATGTTTTCCTCTGCCTTTTCATCAGTCCACGTTCTTAACATAGCTACATATGGACCTTTAATTGTGTGGACCTATTTGTCCATGCACCGGTATGGTCTCTTCCACTCGAAGCTTTATAGTGATGATTTTTCCTCCCAGAATTATCATTCACAAAACGACCGCTACCAATTCTTTTTGGGCTTTCTCCCCACTTAAAATTCTTGATGAGAGATTTCCTCTCTACATCCTCTTCCTCCAGTTTGTTTAAGTCCGATTGAGGGATTTTCGGCTTATCCTGGGGTAAGACATCTTTTTGCACTCTCCGCATAGTGGCCATTGTAAAACAGTTAAGTGAAGCTTGTCCGTGAAAAGGGGCTTCCCATTCCATTTGGTCCACTTTATCAAATCTATATTTCTTTTTATTATCAGGCCTAATTTTGCCCCGGGGCGTGTCCAGGTCCTGATCCATGTTCCCACTTGTGGGTGTTCCCTCATGTGCTATGCTACACCTTTCTACAAAATTTTCAATGTCCCATCTTGCTTTGGGCCAATAATAATTGTGAGCCACCTTTTGAATGATGGTACCTATTTTCTCATGGTCCCCATCTGGTTTCACATGTAGGCTCCTTATTAAGTCTGCCCTATATCTTTTAGGAAGTACCAGCTGTCCCTGACCTTTGGATCTAGCTCCAGTCTTCCTATACATCAACTTGTTTTTCATGTAAAAATCTCCCTTGCCTGGCGTTGTATGACAAGTTGACAATTTTCTGTAACAAGGCTTGAGTGTTTTATCCCCAGCCTGTGCCTTCCTCATCTCTTCTGGAGTGGTATCTAACATAATATCCTCCTCCTGTCTTGAGGTCGACCTGACCTGAAGGGTTGCCATATACACAGGTTTCCTTCTGCAACGGTCAGTGTCATGATTGTCCATCTGACAATTCTTACACCACCTTTTTCCTTGGTTGAAAGATTTTCTTTCATCATATTTCCTTTCATCGAATTGTGGGAATTTATTTTTATTTTCATACCGTGGCCTATCAAATTGGTGCTTACCTTTATTTTGATCCTTAGGATCAAATTTATTAAAGTTCTGTGGTGCCCTAAAGTTATCCACTTGTTTCTTTTTATTACCTGTTACCTCTGCTTGAGCTGCTTGATACCTTTCAGCAACATTTAGCAACTCATCCAGCCTCTCTGCACCTTGTTCCATGAGAAACTTTCTCAGGTCTGGAGCCATGGACTCTCTTAATTGCTCTATAAGGACCATTTCCTTAAGATCTTGGGTTTTCCCCAGAGAAGTCCATTTCTCCAAGTATGTCTCTATTCGTGCAGAGAACTGGTGATAGGTTTCACCTGACAGTAGTTTAGCATTCCTAAATTTTTTCCTATAAAATTCTGCATTCTTTTCATACCTTAACAAAAGAGCCTGCTTTAGCATGTCATAATTTTCCTGATCACCTCTGCTCATTTTTGCAAAAACTTCATAAGCTGCCCCACGAAGTCCCTGAGATAACTTTAAGCTCCACCTTTCTCTCTCTAACCCATACGTGGTAGCTAATAGTTCATACCTATTTAGGTAACTCTCTATATCATCGTCTTTCTCAACAAAATGATCTAAATGAAAATTCATAGCTGAGGTTGAGGCTCCTTGGCTAGCAGTGGCATCAGAGGCAAAGGGACTGGCACCATTTTCAGGAGCATGGCCCTGAAACTCAAACTCCCTTAGTCGTAACTCATGTTCCCTTTGTAATCTTTTATCTTCTGCTTCCCTTTCTGCAGCTAATTTCCTCTCTTCCCTTTCTGCAGCTAATTTCTTCTCGTCCCTTTCTGCAGCTAATTTCTTTCTGCAGTCAATCTTCTTTCTTCTGCTTCCAATTTCTTAGCCTCTTTGTCAGCCTCAATCTGCAACCTCTTAGTCTCAGCCTCAGCTTCAAACTGTAACTTCTTAATTTCCCTTTCAGCCTCTAACCTTCTTTCGGCTTCTTTTTCTAATCTTCTTTCTTCGCGTTCAATAAATTTGTCACATTCCGTCGTGACATAGGCAACCATAACTTGCCCATCTAATCCTAACTCTTTTGCAGTCTGAACAGCAGCAGATCGAAACTTGGCCAGGTCCGCCATTGTCTATCAGGTAAATTTCTACAATGTCTAACCAACAATTTAATCTCTAAATATATTTAATGGACAACACAGGCACCGTGAGCTCAACCTTATTTAATTCCACCCAAGGATACCTTTTAATTCTTATATTCCCTGAAGTGAATTACCCCCAATATTTTTAATAGGGAAAGATTCAAAATCCCAAGAGCGAGACCCCAATATATGTGGTGAAGTGGGATGTTATAAATATTTATAGGGGACTTAGTGTACTGACTGAGATCAGCTGTGAAGGTATCTATATCTATTAAGAGTAGTGTATTATAGATAACCTTACTTGCTACCACATATCTATATATCTCAGTCAGAATTATTCTGGAATAGTGTGATGACTACGTTATGTGTCTAGGGTATGTGTATGATGAAGTGTAAGTCATAACAACAACAGACGGATAAACAATTTAATTTATTCCACTACACTTGACAACACTGTGACACTCACATACATATAACACTCTACAAGGATATCTTAAAAGAGTCACTGATAACTTTTCAAATAACAATATGTATTCATTACTGGCATGAATGAATATGTGTCCTGATTCAACTACAAGGGAACCAGGAATCACAATCAATTTAAATTACAAATTATATGTACAGAATTTACCAATATGAATATAGTAGTGACATATATTATTACAAATATCCTATGTGTGTCAGTTGTGTAGTAGTAAAATGAGGTAATACTGGTTTTGTTTTGTTCAAGCTCTGTTGGTATTTGTCATCATGACTTCAATAGTTTGTCTTTAGGGACTAGTATTGGAGATGTTCTCAGTTCCTGATATTAAGACAATTAAATTCCCCTCTGAATGTTATTTTTACAAAGTTATTTCAAGATGAGGGGACATAATGTTGAGCTCAGCTGGCCAAATCTGCTTATCTTGAGTGATGGTGGCAGGAAAGGACTCCTCTGCTCGAATTCTCCCCTGGGCTCTGGAGACACCTCACTGATAGCTAAAAAGACCAAGGAGTATGCTGTCCGACTCTGGATTCAGCAAAGCTCTGACCAGGTGCTGCTCAGTACCATCAAGACCACGGTCCCTGAAAACAAGAAGGATGTACCTTCTACTTCATAACTAATTTATATTCTCTTTTACACTGATCACAATACAACACAAACATTGAGTTCAGAGCGTTAGGCCAACTGTCAGCTTCATCTGAAATACTTTATACCAGTATTTACCTCCTTAATGGTTACCACGCCTCTGCACTTCCAGCATTATTTCTGTCTAATCAATCATCCAGGTGTCAGTGTACTATTTGGCCATTCCATGCCGTTTTACTTCCCTCCGACACCCTCTGTTCAGGCTGGAGCATTATAGGCTTTATCTCCTGTTTGCCACTGAACTACACATATATATACAGGCATAAATTAACAATTTACATTCAATTTTCATTAAAAGATACTGAATGGTTCAAGCTTACCACAATTTCATGGAAATAAACACAGATACGTTGATTAGCAATGAATTCTGGCACATTTACTGGCACAAATTCCCATCTGCTTATGTTCCAGGCTTTTATTTTAGCAAAAATGTGAGCTGGCTTCAACGCACTGTCGCTTTATCAAGCTTATTTAAACAAGTGGTTTCGAACTAACGCTCCTAAGTGATTATATCAGCGAGTCTAGCCAATGAGGCCCCGTTTCGACAAGTGTTTGAAAAAATGTTACCTTTCCCCGTCTCCCCTAACAACGAAAGATAGTATTTATAGCCCGACCAATCGTGGTTAGTCTTTCATTTGTTGCGCTCCAATCAATTTGGAGTTTACATGGTAGGCTATTTCTGTAACGCAAGGTTTTTTCAAACACGTTATAAAAAAATTTTTATGAGCAGAAATGATTTCATGCTGTCAGGCATCCTCACTATTTTATTTTGGGTATAATTTATTAATTCCTGGACTATTTGCGTAACGTTTTACATATTCTTTGTCAGCAAGCCCTAAGGAACCCAAATATCCCAATTTAAAGGAGCTACGTGGCTGCGTTCAAAATATGTATTTTCTACCTCCTGTTTCGAAGATGTGCTGTCTGGGTACTGTTATGTTTTCAACCGTAAACCCATCTATTGTTATCTTTCCTAATAAGCGTTTTTTATGATTTATAAACCTAACTCTGGGATGGGTAATGTATTTTATCACTGTCCGTCTGAAAAAAAAAGTTAGTGCATGTAGTCTTACACGCGTGATGGCAGCATTTGTGTATCGCGCGAAGCGTGTTTAGTGTTCGGCTTTCTGCCTCTCCCTTCCCGCTATCCTTTTGTCCATCTGTCTTTCGTTTTGGTAACGCAGTATAATTAATGTTAGGATTAATTTAGGTCATTACGCAGGGCCTCTCAATGTTTTTTCCAAGAAATACAGCACACGTTTCATTGAAGAAGGCGGGTAATAATACAGTAAGCTTTACTATCAACGTGAAAGCGTTACAATTTGCAGACGAAGCAGAAAACAAGGGGGATTTCGAGTACATTCCTTGTGACAGCACTGTTATTTTTCCATTGCTCTTCTCTTTATTAATTTTATGTTGCAAAGAATGAACCAGAGTTGGGGCACTGTACGAAGGATGGCCGCCGCCCGAGCAAAGTGGAATCAATTTGTTGCTGCCCTACAAGACGCCACCAGGCGTGATGCTGCTGACTGCTTTGATGGTTGGCGGCTATGGATCAAAGAAGAAGAAGAAGATTCCAAAAATAAATTCTTGTTTCGTGTTTAGCAGTTGGGGCATCCGTTTTCATGCCAATGGCTTATTTTCGGCTTTCACCACTGACAGTCATAATAGCCTGAGACTCTGGATGTCCGTCCCGCATCACAATTTTTACATTCGTTGTTGTTTCCGTTACATGTATGGTTTTCTTTATAGGCAGGGGTGTCGGCCCTGCGCTAAAACCCCTAACCTGGAGGACCAATCTACCAGCTTTTGTCTTACCCTTACCCACGCAGACCAGTCCAGCTTGGTTGAACCTGCCAGGAGTAAAATTCCATCTGGCATAGCTCTGGGGGTTGTCAGGGTACACAAGCTGCCATACCGCTACAAGGTATAGGTACCATTGATGGCAGATTACACTGGTATACACACATTTTGGTGCCTTAAATTTTATAGCTGTTCTTGGGTAATTTTGGGTTGCTGATTCCAAAAATGTAATCAGATTTTTTCTATCAGCTCTAGTTTTTGAGATAACTAAGAATGACCATATTAGTAGGGCAATTGTTATGTTCAATCGTAGAGTTAGGTGCTATCAGTGGCATTTTGACTTTAGTCTGCATTCATATTATATGTAATTACTGTGCATATATTACCAAAAATGTAATAAAACTTTATCACTAGCACTTGTTTAGTCAACACGCAAATAGGATCTTTTCAAGGACTTCCTGGAATGTGATATGTCCGGACAGTCACGTTTAAGGGTCCAACAGTAATCTGCCATCCTGTGGGCATCCCAAAGTCCCTGGTATCTCTCTTCCATTGTTTTTATATCTTGGTGAAATCTTTTACCTTGCTCCTCACTAAAATCGCCAAGATTCTCCGGAAATAAATGTAAATGGTTATGGAGGTAGTGCAACTTTATGCTCATGTTGCATCCAAGTTCACAAAAACTCGACAGCATGTTTCCAACTAATTCAGAATAATTGTCTGCTTTAAAGTTACCCAGAAAGTTTTGCACAACTAAAACAAATGATGACCAGGCTGTGGATCTGTTTTGTTCATGGAATCAATAAAATTTGGATCGTTTATTAACTTTCTAATTTGAGGTCCATCAAAAATTCCGGCTTTAAGTTTGTCTATGCTCAGTTCTGGAAACTTTCTGCATAAGTAATTAAAACAGGTACCATCTTTGTTCAGTGCCTTAACAAATTGCTTCATCAAGCCAAGCTTTATATGTAATGGTGGCAGTAGAACGTTTTCGATCAATGAGAGGCTTATTGACAATATTTTTTTCTCCAACTTTAAATTCATCCCTTAACGGCCACTGTTTCTTTGTCCAGTGCATATCTTTTGCCTTGCTATCCCACAAACATATAAAGCATGGCTATTTGGTGATTCCCATTTGCTGGCCAAGCAAGAAGTTCATCATTTTAAGATCTACACAAATCACCCAGTTATGTTCTAAATACTTCAATATTTCCAGAACTGTGCTTATTGTAGCATACTCCTCCTTCATTGTAGTAGAATGAGCAATTAGAATTGAGCCATATTTGTTACCATTGTGTAAGAGAAAACCCTTCAAACTTCTTTTAGAGCTGTCAATGAAAAGTCGCCACTCATCTGGTGTATAACTTACACCCATTTTGTTAACAAGACCTCCTACATTAGTACAAAACACAAGGTTGTTTTCTTTACAAAAGAAAGGAATAAAACCTTGCTCTCTGCTGCGATAAAATGTAACCTTTTTTTCAGCAGTCAGTAATATTATTTCTGTCAATCTTGAAAAGTTCTGAAGATTCCTTGGAGAGATATAGATCTCGGATTAGATCATTTAGTTCAAGCTGGTCGAAGCGTTGAGCATCTGAAAAATCATCTTCAAAATCACTATCACTGTCACTTGTCGTTCCACATGCCACTGCTGTCTCATCTTCTAGCAGGGAATCCGAAATCTGACTGAAAGTTGGAATTGGTATGTCATCACCTAGCAGAATCTAAATCTGGATATTTCCACTTTTTGTGATTTTTTTTCAATTAATTCCCTTAATATTCACAACACAGAAATAACAGTCATCATAGTGGTTCTTGGGCTCTCTCCAAACCATTGGAATTCCAAATTTTAAACATTTTCTTTTCCCACAAGTCCACTGTCACAGGTGTTCAACACATGTTTTGCAAACAATATGAGGAGCCCAAGACTTGTCCTGGTCACCTAGTTTTACTTTAAAGTAAGCAAAGTATGCCTTTTTCACAAAAACTGTAATATGCTTTCTATGTTCTTCTTTGAAAGTGTACTCTCCACAAATATAACAAAATAAATACGGTGAAAGAAAACATGCTCTTCTTGAAGATGATGCCATTCTCTGTTAGAAGTGTAATAAAATAAGTAGCATACTAACATGTATGCAGTGGCTTAAAATCTAAAAAAGGCAATTCTGGGAAGATTCTTGGAAAATTGAAACTGAGAGTAAACAAGCAGTTTTCTTTTGTAAAGGACTAGAATAGTTTTTTTTTTTACATAGCCTTATATAGAATATATTGTAATAATACAGGGTGACCCAAAAACAACGGGCCCGCGCAGGCACTGTTTGTGCGCGCGCGGGCCCGTTTTTTCGGTCACCCTGTATTAATGAATTACAAAAATGTCTGTATCTCAAAAACTAGAGCTGCTACAGACAAGTAAATGTGATATTTGTATTGAGCAGGCCTCATTTATGTACAATCAAGAGTAAAATGTTTGGCACCAAAAAAATATTTTTTGGTAGGGATGTGTTATCTGACCTGTCCAACCGAAAAAATCTTTTCAAAGAGTCTTCAATCCTTTACATATCACTAAATGAGTCTACAGTGATGGTAAGATGAAGTTGCATATCTTAATCATCATTCAACCCTATTTTAATTTCATCTTGGGCATGGGCTTATGCGCTGGTAATGACCGCATTCGCAGACAGTAAAGGTTGGCGCTCCCAAGCTTTGATCTCATCAGGAGTGCAATCCCTAATATCATGGATACTGCCAAAGATCAAATAAGCCGCGGGCTTCTGTAGCAGACATACTTTAATTTTACCCGTGAAAAATGGGGTAACAATATCTACTAAAGCTGTTGGATAAAATTCAACTTTGCCATCAAATGTAATGCATTATAGCACATCCCCTGTAAAACATGATAGGTGCACCAGAGATTATTGCACTCCCACCGTAGTGCATCATATGTCTTTTAGAACTGTCACGAGCTTGTTGTTCAATAGACCCCTGTGGAAGTTTATAGAGAACCTTTACCATCATGTGCAGGGAATGCAAGAAGCGGGTGCCCACAAAACAGTCTAGAAACCACATCTGGCTGAAAGAGAGTACTGAACTCAAAACATTGTTACGCATTCGAGAAATCAAAACAACAAGCATTTGCGTGACTGGTACTGTCATTGTTCTGAGATACCATTGCTGAATTACTATTTTGTGCAGAGTTAGCATGAGAGTATGAGCGTTCCACACTGCGAGAACGACATGAACGGTTATTCACATGATTGTAATTGTTTCCACAATTTCTATTATTCTGGGAGTTATTAGATTGTCTTGGAGGAGCGTATTGGTTGTCCTCGCCATCATACAATTGGTTTCCTCTGTTCATGTACGAGATGTTACCTCTTCTAAATCCTCTGTTATACTGACTGTAATTGTGTTGTGGATCATATCCACCACCAAATTGTCGAAAGTTCCCACGAGTAGGAGGAGAACGATTACCGAAATTATATCGTCCCCTGAACGGTTAAAAGTTCTGGTCATTATTGCGACTGAAACTTCTGTCCACACTCTGTGAACTGGATCTAGGGTTTTTAGTATTCCAAGAACGTGATGATAAGATTGGCAAAGCTTCCTTCATCTCAGAGTTGCTCACAACTTTGCCATGGTGTGCAGTCATAAACTGGCGTCCTAATTATTCCACAACTTGCAACGATTGTGGTTTGCTTTCATGCAAATATGACTGAAAAGATAGACTTAAGGACAACATGACCTTGTCCCTCAACAACAGATCCATAAGAGCAGAAAATGAATGCTCTATATTAGACAGCTCGATCCACCTATTAAAACATAATTTGATGAACGAAATAAATTCTGAAAAGTCCTTGCTAAAGTCAGGCACTAATTGTTTGAAGCGTAGGCGATAGCCATTTTGATCCAATTGGTAATTCTTCAATAACAGTAACCTGACAGCATCATAATTGTTCCTATTTTCGTCATTTATGGCGACTACTGCAGTTGAGGTATCCCCAGTCAGTATTTCCATCAGTTTACTGCACCATAAGGTTTTATACACTTTGTGTTCTTGGCACACAGTTTCAAAGCGGTTGAGAAAAACCAAAATATCATCAGTAGAAGGTTTACATTTTGGGAGATGAATTTTACCAGAACCAGAGTTACACTTGTTTGAGGAATCTTCACTTTCAAAATGATTTTGTTTGCCAACTTTTTGTAAATTAAGTTTCTCAAGTTCAATATTAGCCATGTCTTTCTCTTGTTGTAATTGAGCTAATTTCAGCTTCTCTTCATCTTCTCTTCTCCTCAGTCGCGTCTTGTCTTTGTCTTTTCTTCTCCTCAATCTCTTCTTGTCTTTTCCTCTCCTCAATATCTTTTTGTCTTTGTCTTTTCTTCTTCTCAATCTCTTCTGCTTTTTTCTATCTTCTCTTTCTATATCTTCTGCTCTTTTTTTCTCTTCTCTTGCCAACTGTTCCACGACAAATTCTTTTAGAGCTTTACCTTGCATGCCTTATTTTCACCCAACTGGATAAAATGTTCAAGACAAGACATGATGTAAGGAAATATATGACTTACTTAGGCTAAGCCTTAATATAAGTAATGCTGAGCTAATAAAAGCACCAATTAAACATTCTTCCAAATATTAGTGTAAAAAAATGAGCAGACAAGACTAATCTGAACAATAGGACAGTATCAGTAAGCAAATTAGAAGAATACTAATGAGAAACAAAGAATAAAAGTTGTATAAAAAATTGAAACAAGGCTTTCTTTTACCAATAACAGGACAAAGATGCAAGACACGTTTATATATATATATATATATATATATATATATATATATATATATATATATATATATATATATATATATATATATATATATATATATATATATATATATATATATAACTAAATGAAAGTAAGAGGACACCAACAAGATACAAACGTTAAAGGTAGAAAATAAGGCAAAAGAAACATACACAACAATCTACAATGAAGACATGACGTCAGAACTAAACACATAATAATAGTAATGATTGCACGGTGAACACAAAACTCTCATCTATGTTTGACTGGTTTCACTGAGAAAAGATTACATATAATCCCTACAGATACCCTCATTCAGGTCCCGCCGAAGCGGAATGTGTCCTGAAAAACCGCCGCCACTCCATCTCCCATGGTAGCAAAAATAACGACATAAAACGTGCAGAAAAAAAAGTAAGAAGAGGCTCTACCTAAACAGTTCAGATGAACTAAAACTGTGATAAAAATGACCATTTAGCTTATTAAAAGAATGCTCCTTCCTCAGTACAGCATCACTCTGTATGACGCGAATGGCCCTCGAGCATCACACGAGGGGTAGAGAGTTCTCTAGTGGTCCTCCAAAGCTTTACAGATAAACAATCGCAATATTTTTTCCTGCTGGCTGAATTCTAACCGAAGTGGACTGACAACTTGCCATCACTCGTAGACTTGACAAAATCATCGTGTAAAGCAATTCTATGGCACTATCAAAGCAGGAATTGATCCTTTGCGTTGATACAAATGGTTTTCACATTCCATCTGCATAATAACTTGAATCTTGAAAACATGTGCCGGTTTCATGCAGACAAATTTTCCTCGCCGGGGCTCTGCAGACGACAAATGTCCCGGATTGTGCACAATCAGCTCACTGCGCAAGTCACGTATGGTATATCACTGGCGCATTTCTGATAAAATGTTTCCAAGAGAAAATGTTGCATTTTCAAATACGAAAGTCGCAGTAGGCTTCGACGATCTTAGTTGCTTTTTCCCGTGTTATGGCCACCCTAGAAATGTAACGGGTGCATTTTTGCTGGTGTTTGAATACCTGTCGTGGGTTCATAGATTTGATGTTAATACATAACATGCACACACTGTAACATCGTAAAACTGGAATAAAAAATGCAGCGAAGAGCGTTAAAAAATTTATTAACGACTTCATTACAATTGACGATATGCTCCTCATCGGTAGTCCACGGTAAAGAAAACTCGATTTTACGTACAAAATATCGATTTTTTACTTTTGAGCTTATTTTATTAAATAATCATCGAGGAATCGAATGAGCTAGGTTTTATAACATAAAAAATGCATTTGATGTATCAAAAAGCATATTTTATGTACCCACCCCCAGCTATGATTTGCAAATTTATGCCGAAAATGCAAGATTTGTCGGTAAATAATACCTTAGTTACCCTGTCCATATCGGGGACTATTTGGTATCGATACACAGGGAATTTCATTGTCTGCCGTAATATCGCAAATTCGAAACTATTTTTTGTCATAGCTCTGAATGAATTGTGTATAAAAATTTCCGTAATTTTACGCTAATTGCCTTATAAGGAGTTGTCACGTGGTGACCTCATTCTCTCATTCCCGACTCATTGAAGACACAATCGTAAACAACTGTTTTGATTGGTCATAACAACATTTTATCTGCGTGCGCAACGTGGAAGAAGCAACAGCCATTTCCGCCCGTCAACAATTAATGTTTGCTTCAAATTCGATATTTTTCTTGTTTAAATTTCAGTGAATTGTGTTCTATTACTTCAAAATGGGAAGAATAAGTAAGAGATCTAAGCAAATATCTGCTGCCAGGTTGCGTCGACAGTGTGTGATTTCTACTAGTGGTAAAGGTAAGACAGAATTAGCGGTGAATAATACACAAACAACGTGGAATTCCTGCATCCCACTAATCGATAGGCCCATGGTTCACATTGCAGATCCAGTGCCTGGCCCAAGTCGGTCTGATATAAAAATTAGCTTGAGCACGAGCAAGAATGTTGAATCTCATAATACTGTCTGCGCTCAGCCTAAACCTACGTATAAAACCATTGTCGATATTTCTTTCTTCAACAACCTTCTTAAAAATGTATGTTGCAATTTGTGTAAGCAAAGCACATTGCAAACAAGAACTGACAACACCAAGTCTAAAGGTTTCTCTCTCTTCCTGGAAGTTGTGTGTGTCACACATGTGAAAAAGCAATTTCTAGAACGTACACATCCGAGAGGGAACCAGCAGGCCGCGGCCCTCGTGGACATGCAATCAACAAATCTGCTGTTCTTGGTGCCCTCATTTCTGGAATGGGCCCATATACATTTAATCTCTTCTGTGAGAACCTAGACCTCCCTGGCCTGCACCAGAAAACATTTCATAAATATGCAGATCAAATTTTTGATCATTTGGATACCATGCACTCTACAGTATTTCAACGTTCCGTCAGCATCGTCCGAGCTGAACACGCTAAGAGTCAGCATCGTACCATTAATAAAAAAGAAGTCATTGACATCGCTGTCAGCTTTGATGCAACATGGCTAACTAGAGGTCATAAGTCACTGATAGGTGTTGGCAGTGTTATTGACATCTTGACTGGCATGGTCATCGATACGCATGTTATGTCTTCCTTCTGTCACACCTGTGAGACTACTGGACAGTGGCAACTAAAAAATCAGCCTGACAAATTTGAAAAATGGAAAGCAGAGCATCAGAAGGACTGCTGCTGTAATTATGAAGGGTCAGCCGGAATGATGGAGGTAAAAGCTTGTGAAGTTCTCTTTCTTCGTTCAGTCGCAAATCACAAGCTACGCTACACTGTTTTGCTATCAGATGGCGATTCAAAGGCCTACAACAGACTCTGCGACATCAAACCGTATGGACCAGAAGTTGACATAACCAAAGAAGAGTGCGTCAACCATGTTGCAAAGCGATTAGGCACTGCACTGAGGACACTGATTACTGACTGCAGGAAACAAAAAGTCACCCTTGGGGGAAATGGCCGTGGTCGTCTAACCCAAAATGCCATACGAAAATTGTGTATTTACTACACCAGGGCCATCCGCAAGCATAGTACAGCCCCAGAGATGAAACAAGCCATCATGGCTTCTCTCTACCATGGGTATTCGACAAACGACAAACCCCAACATAATTTGTGTCCCCCAGGCAAAGACTCCTGGTGTTTCTATCAGGCTTCCATCGCCAAAGGAGAAGCTGCAGGACCACACGAGACCAAGGTTCACACTCTGCTAGACTACAACCTGCTCCATAAGCACTTAGCCCCTATTTATGAGCGTCTTACTGATCAGCATTTGCTGAAGCGGTGTCAGCTAGGTGCTACACAAAATGCAAATGAAAGCCTACACAATGTTATATGGAGTCGTTGCAGCAAGCGAAAATTTGTGTCATTAAAAAAAGCCAAATTCAGTGTCCTTGTGGCCATTGGAGAGTTCAACTTTGGTCCATCAGCCAGTGCAGAAATAAAAAGGCTGTGTGGTCAAGCATCTGGAACAAACTCAATACGCCTTGGACAGGTGCGACTGAGGAAACGTCTGGCCAACAGCCAGAAACATGAGGCTGAGAAACTTGTAAAAAGAAGAAAAATTAGGCAAGAGGCAAGACAAAGGCGAGAGGTGGAGCTGCAGCAAGCTGAAGGAGGTGCCGCATATAGTCCTGGAGGATATTAACCCCAGAATGGAGTATATTGGACAAGCAAGCTAAGGTAGGTGCCGCTATATAGTCCTGGAGGATATTAACCCCAGAATGGAGTATATTGGACAAGACAAGGCAGTCGGTGAGTAAAATGCATTTTTCTTAAAACTAACATTTTATTAACCAAAAAATGTTATTACTAACAAACTATCTAACAGATCAATCTAAATTTGGCATGCATGTAGTACACATATATACCTTTAAATTGTCACATGCTTTTTTTGATATTTTGGTTATTTGTTTTGATATATTTTTTTTAATATTTTTTTTTTTTTTTCATACAAATAAAGTGTATTTTTTTTTAAATCATCATAAAAAATAGAATTTTAAAGGAAGCTGAAGGAGGTGCAGCATATAGTCCTGGAGGATTTTAAACACATTCAGCCCCCCAGAATGGAGTATATTGGACAAGACAAGTCACTCGGTGACTAAAATGCATTTTTTTTACTCAAATTGAAACTTTCAACTTTCTGTAGTTTTTCCCCGTTCAAGATCATATCAAAGGTCTCGTTAGAAAAGTTCATAGCTTTCGTTTTATCATTTTTTTTATTGCTTCTTGGGATTGTCTTGGTGTTGAACTTAAGAATGCTACATCATCTGCGAAATCCAGGTCCCCCAGGAATTTTCCATTTGTCCATTTTATACCCAATTGTTCATTGTGGGTATAGTTTCTCATAACCCAATCAATAGCTATTCCAAAAAGTAGTGGTGACATAATACAGCCTTGTTTAACCCCTGTTTCTACTGTAAACCATTCTGTATTCCCTTTATTTGTTCTAACACAACATCTTGCATTGTCATATAGCGCTTTGATTATATTCACATATTTTGTTGGAAAACCATAGATTGTAAGTATCTTCCACAATGATGGGCGGTGTAGACTATCAAAGGCTTTTTGAAAATCGACGAAGGTGATAATAAGTGGCGATTGCCTTTCCACTGATTCTTCTATAATTGTTCTTAGTGTGAATATTTGATCAATACATGACACATATATACCTTTAAATTGCCTGGGGCTTTTTTTGATATTTTGGTAATTTGCTTTGATATATTTTTTAAAATATTTTTTTTCATTGTTTTTCATACAAATATAGTGTATTTATTAAAAAAATAATTAAAAATAGAATTTTAAACTTATCAAAAAAAGCCTCTGACAAATTGTTTTAATTGTCAGTCACAACATGTGTGTGATATTTGGTAAAGTTTGGTCAATGGGAAAGATAAGTTTTTAGCTCTCGAAAAGTGTTGAAAATCCAATATGGCGGATGTTTTTTTTGGTTACCATGGTAACCACATGTTTTTTAACAAAATAAACTGTACAATATGGTTCATGGACATACACTGTATCTATTGAGCACATAAAAAGTTTGAAAATGTTATTAGAACAAAAGTTAGTTTTCACTGTAGTCCAGCGCCTTAAAATAGTGATCAGTAAGGTTTTGTTCATACACCGTCTTTGGTCCGACCTGAAGCATCAGTACTCAGACAAATTTGCCGATAATCATATTCATAGCCCATGCAGCTTATACGTCGTCATGGTCTTGACGGAATTTAATTAATAAAACATGTCCCAATACTTCTCTTAGAATGCCTTCCAACACTGGCATGTAAATATAAAATAGCGATCATCATCAAATCGAAGGACACTTTTTGTGCACTTTAAATATCTCCATATCTTCGGAGAAAATGAAAGATACGTCCACACACTATGACGGACACCAGCCAAAGAGCCGTGAAAGTTAACTGCTCAGTTCTAAAGCAGACGATACTTGCGTCACAATTTATATTGGAATATACGTCATAGATAAAATAAATGGTGTGCTCTTTCACAATCAGTGCGTTCTCGTGCCCATTCATCTTGCGCACAGCTATATCTTCTTAATGAACATACGCCTGTGTGCAAGGATGAGGAGTAACATATATATATATATATATATATATATATATATATATATATATATATATATATATATATATATATATATATATATATATATATATATATATATATATATATATATATATATATATATATATATATATATATATATATATATATAGGGTATCCATAAAAGAATGCGCCTATTTGTTTTTCACGTACTTGACCAATGCGGGCCATTTGTCTTTGCGGAGAAAACCGTTACTGGACTCTCGTACCTGGACATGCTCGACTATTGGATGATGCCCCAACGTGAAGAGGACTCACGGGATTTCGTTTTCCAACAAGATGGAGCTCCACCCCACTACAATGGAGCAGTGAGAGCTCAATGAACATCTTCCACAACACTGGATTGGTCGCCGTGGTCCTGACGATGCAGTGTAGCTGAAATAGTCCCCGAGGTTCCCAGACATGACAACATATGTGTGGGGCTTCATCAAGGACAGAGTCTTTGTCCCTTCGTTGACTAGAGATCTGGTGGAGCTGAGAGAACGGATCATTGGAGCCTTTCCTGCTGTTACAGAAGACATGCTGATTCGAGTGTGGGAAGAAATGGACTACGGACTAGATGTCTGTCGCGTCACGATGGGTGCACATATTGAGTCTTTGTAAGGTATGCTTAAAAACTTGCAGAGATTATCATACTTTTGTGATAGAAAGCATTCTCGTACCACATCATGGGACCGAGAATAATTTTTTTTGAAAAGGGTACAATCTGGCGACCGGGTGATACAGGATCAAACCCGGGCGACGGCATTTGAGGATTTTTCGTCGACCGGGATTTGGACTGGATTAACTCGAGACCTGGCGAGAACATTTGAAGGAGTGTCGTCGACCAGGGACTGGCGGCTCCTGAGCCGACCCAGCTGCAATGGGTACCTCCGAAATCGGCGAGTATTTGCCTGAATGGCGAGGGACACCTGTCTCTGTACAAGAAATAAAGGGATACTCACGTAAAATCAATGTCAGGTTAGACATAAATAATAACCTGAGATTTCGCCTCGAGTATTAGCGGGCGTACGAAAAAAAAAAAATATATATATATATGATAGGTTGGGAGAGATGATGATGATGCTGTTGTGATATGTGATCACTTTCTTGCACACTCGCAACCGACCCGATCAACAATAAAACTCTGATTCTAAGGCAGGGGCTGTATTTATTCATACAACCCTGTCAGTGTCCCTAAACCACAAAGCAAACTAGTGAACAAACATTAAACCAGTAACAAAACAACCAGCCAGTGCTCAATTGCTAATCTGAAACGCAAACAAAGCACCGACTAGTTAAAATCATAATAGTTAAATAATGAGAAACACCATGCTCTCACCTGTCAAACTGTCCTTCTTCCACGCTACCTGAAACATTCAACTATCATGCGCACACACTCAGCCCATGCAAGTCGCCTAATCAGACTAGTATGGTGTTGTGCACGAGGCTGGCAATCTCACTATGTAACACTGATTGCTACCAAAACCACTACTGCAAAAGCATCTGAATGCTTTTTGCGGTCTCCATGCGGAGGCCAGCCACACTGGTGGCCATATTCCCCATAAGGAGCGAGAAGCGACATAATTTGTTCCCAAGTGGATCCACGTGCTCTCATAAATTACCCGACAAATAACAATAACTTAATAATAATGAAATATGCATACAATAGTATTAAACGATATGTACAACGAATACTGTCATTAATGAGCATAAACTACACCTCACAACTGATCCATCTCAATATCCGTCCCTGCACTCTGAAGCATGTCGTATATGCCGACTGATGAGATTGGGAACTCATCATATAGAACACATTGTTACAGAAACCAACCACTGCCATAGCATATAAATGCTTCATGCAGGCTTCTGTTGGATTCAGCTGCACTGGTGTCGCCCTGCTCCGCAAGGAGCAAACAGTAACGTTTATGTCTCACATGTGCTCCACGTCCCAAAAGTAGGGGTATCATGTTTACAAGGCATGTTAATGACTAGAACTAAAAACACCACTAGGCCTATAACACGTGGCTGCCATCTTGCGAGGACAGCAAACAGCCACGCTAACAACCCAGCTAAGCTGCGTGGTTGTACATTTTATAGTAACCTTACATTATAATATTAAATATTATAGAAATAATGGCTTAGCAACGCTATTTAAATCAGTACAGATAACCAATACAGATTTTACACTTTATAAAGGACTATGAAACTAAGAAAGCTAACACCAATTAGATATAGCCGATCTTACTAATACTTACACCACATTATCAGTCTAACATTACTGAAGAAGCACAGGACTTTATTCTACTAAGCTGTAACATATTAATAACTTGCAGCACTCACCACACTAAAATAAACTATTTCGACATCAGCACCGTAGTTAATAAATATAACAATCTAAATCGCGCTACAATTAAATATTATTCAAACCGACGTATCGTATTTACATAAGATCATTGAAGGTTTCCTTAACCCCAAACAATATGGAAATACTTAACCATTAATTTCATTTACACAAATGTAATAACATAATATGTCAGTTCTAGTACCGGCCATGTGTTATATTTCCTGAACATGGACCATCTGCTCCAGCCACCCCATGTCTGAATAAATTTAGATCTGAAACCAACCGCACGCGAAATATAAATAACATTGAATTAAGTATATAATTATTTAAAATACTACGGCACAAAGATGGTGATCCTATATCCTTTCTAACACTATAAAGACTTTAGACTGTTTGAGAATAATATTATATCTACTCACAAGTCCTACACATGTTCTTGAACTAGACTTTAACATCGACTTGCCCCAGCGTCTAGCGTGGAAATAACAGAGGATTTCAATCGCCGGGCAGCTTCGGCGCTCCTCTCTTCTGATTGGCTGCTATCCGTAAGCGATATGACATGTTCTATTTTTAGATCCAGACTGAGTAACACTAAAATAGCTGCCAAATCGCTATGTTGTAGTAAAAAGGTAGAGAACGACAGACAAAATGGCGATGACAAGATGGCGCTGTCATTCATATATATATATATATATATATATATATATATATATATATATATATATATATATATATATATATATATAGAGAGAGAGAGAGAGAGAGAGAGAGAGAGAGACAGACAGACAGACAGATGGACAAAAAAGACAGAGAGACTGAGAGTAAAAGAGACATAATTATTCGACTAGTAATCATAGCTGTAAAAATCAAAACTTCTTTCCATTGGCACCATGAACGACAGAATGAAAAAATAAATGTTGATTACAAATACAAAGGCATATTTAAAATAAAAATGTATTTTAATTGTTGTTTGACAGCAATATTCTCAGTTTATGTGCTTATGTTGACGTACACCGAGCGTCACAAAATTTACATTATATACAGCTATCTCGCTGGGCTTGTATAATGATAATAAGGTGTTACTGTGAATTGCGTTACTGATACTGCTGTTCTTAAGTTGGCGTCAGTAATAACAATATCCTTCAATGAATTTATTTTGTCCTGAAAGGTAGTCCGGTAGACACGAAGCGAGATTGCCACCTTTGTTCGATTGTTTCGACACAAACAATCAAACTTGATTTTACCAATTTTAACAGCTTGTTTCTTCAGCAACTTAATCCTGGACACGAGCCCAACACACTCCAAACTTGTAATGGCGGCTGTTACGACAGATGCAGTCACCAACAAGACGAAACGAAAAGCACAGCACACAAATGCGGTCTACAACCCCACCATCTTGGGGACATGTATACATACTTACACTCGCACGGATTATCCGTGAGATCCTTTTTTTTTCAGTACTCACAATATTTCATTCAGACGAAACTATTTTTAACAGTCTTTGCCCATTCTAATTTATTATTTGATTTGTATCGTTTTAGTCGACATAGCCTTCATTTATGGTCAATCCAGTTTAGTGTGGCTAACGGACGGAAATGTTACGACATGTAATACAGATGCGCAACTCAATACGTTTACTGTGACACTTAATCAGTCGTTCTTCTTTACCTGGGTGAGATTTGTCGCCTCTAGTAACAGTAAGTATATTTATAGTCACAAATATTCCAGTTATTCAAGTATTTTACATAATTTAGTATTAACTATTTCAGTCATTATGTTCCTACAAATATTTGATTTTTGTAATTTAAATTATGGAATTGCTTAATTAATCAAGCAATTAATACTGTTGTGTTTCTACAGGAGCATTGACCTATAAATACGTCACTGTCTGCCTCTCCAGCTGTGTCTGTATTGCTACCTAGGTATTTATATGGTTCTACATCACATTCTGTCCATGTAGCTCTCTCTATATTGCTGACAAGAAATGTGTGTGGTTGTACATTGTCTGCCCCACCAGATTTGTCTATATTGCAGTAAAAATATGTGTATGGCTCTGCATGCATTAGTAATAATGTTAAAGCTGATGCAGAATTAATAGTTCGTTGCTTGTGACAGACAATAAAGATGGTGCAACGGTTGTAAACGAAAGATAAAAATGGCGCTGGCTAGGATACTTTCTACCGTTTTAAACTATAACATATCGCAAAAAACAAAAAAATATACAAAGGTCAAACAAACTGGAGGACTCCGAAATAGATAATTTTACAAGGATATGTAAAGTAGTTAATGCCTGAATGCAAAAACAAGGATATGTTAAAGTCGGGATATCATCTGGTTATAAGTGTGACACCGTATTGTACAGAAAACTACGGTAGTCAGCAATACCATCACTGAAGACTGTCAATCGAACAGACGATATGTTCTGACAAATATATAGAATGACAATCTCTAAGCTTTGGGGCTATCAAATATTTTGCCTGGTAACTTGATTACGTTCTCAAAGAACTCCATACTCCTGCTGATGCATTAGATACATCATAATGTGGACAATGTTTACGAGCATGAAATATGAATTGACGCCAAACGCATCTAGGATCCAAAAGAGGATATCCAACCTATTCATATACTATGTGTGACAAAAAAACCGCCTTCGCTAGATTTACCTGTGCCATCCTATAATTCTTTCTGTGCTCTTCAATGTACTTTTTCCCACCTCGGACAGAACTTGGTATTTTCGATTCATTGTTTGCACTCCCTTCACTCAATTCGTGTCATGTCGGGACTTCAGTGACCTTCTTTTGCTGATTAGGATAATCAATGACTTTTGCCCATATTGACACTTAAAATCTGTAGAGAGAAAGTTTTACATTTCCTACCAGATAGTGCATGGGTGCGCCCGATTAAGACGTAAACAACCATGGGATGAACATAGTCTATTATATTATCATTGATAATAGTTCTGTCTGACCAGTTTGGTGACTGTTGGGTAGATCGGGTAAATGACATAGCCATTTCTGGACAAAACTTGTCGAAGAATAATTATCCATCTTGAAAGAGATTACATGGGATAGATTATGAAGTCATGAGTGTAAACATGATCCGTAATAGACGTACCATATACACCGTGAGGCTAAGAAATCCATGACCTTTAAATATTTTTAAAACTCGGCCGAAAATGACATGATTATTATGAAATTTGGTATAAATGGTGAGAAAATGTTTACCTACATTTTGCTTATTTCAGTTAGTGTTACAACGTCCGCCGCTAGCTACAACACCCCACGGATCAATGGGAAGCGCCTATCTGACGAACAATTTGACGTTGGGAAAGATGTGTTTGTGGAGATCGTTCTTGACTTTGCACAAGCTCGTTAACAGCATTAATGTTGTCATAGGTGAGCGCAGTGCGTGTTCGGCCAGTGCATTTACGACGTTCAACAGGTTGGTCTATCTTTTGCAAAAGATATGTCAGTCCAACTGAAATCCATCCTCTGGAAACTCCTTAAGAAGTCGTTTCGCACCATAATTTTTGTTTTGTCGAAGAAATTTGATTGCCGTTTTTTCTTCTCAAGAGAAAGCCATTTTGCAGCAGATGAATTACAGTTGTATGCAGCGCCACCTGCAAGGCGTACAATTCTTTGCTCGAAATTTGAAATAAAAAATGTGAGATTCGAAAAAGGATATTGTTATCATAATTTTCACCGGGACAGAAGACGCATCAAAACTGAGGAATGCAGTAAGCGACCCATAGCATGACTGCTTGCGTCAGCGTAAGCGAACCAGAGCTGACCAAGACCCCACTCCACCTCCAAGTGGTGGTCCTGGAAACAGGCTGCATCATTGCAGTCTGCTGAGAGAGTTTTAATAGAAGAAGAAGGCTAACCCGGTCCCAAAAATGCCATGCCGAAAACGGATGTGTCGGGCCGAAAGACGCAGATATCGCAGCTTTGCTGTAAACGGCGAGACAATGTAACAAACGTCCTTTTAGTAGTACATCATAATTTTCACAAAATTTCATAATAATCGGGTCATTTTTTAAAAATGTAAAGGTCATGGATTTCTTTGCCTCACAGTGTATAAAGTGGTGATTTGTAAACAACACATTTTTTTTCGCGGATGTTACGCAGGAATTTTCCGTGAGAGGTAGGTGGAATATGCCTCTAACAAAATATACGCACATTGCATGCTATTGGCTAGGCATTTGATGTGTAAAAATACAACATTTCTGATTGGAGTCTAGTTATATAGTAGCAATCTGGAATGTGGGCCGAATGTTGCCTTATAATTTAGCGCCGTTTGAGTTTACGACAATGTGAAATTCACCTCGTCATAAATACAGCCAAACAAGCCATAATAATGAATAGGATCAGATTTCCATTTTAAATTACCGGACAACGTGTTTGAGCATCTTGTGCTATTGATTTGCCATTTGGGATGTAAAAATACAACATTTCTGATTGGAGCCATGTCATAAAGTAGCAATGTGGATGCGTGGGCCGAATGTTGCCGATTAATCTACCGCTTTTTGAGTCGATGGCACTGATAAATTCAACTCATCAAGAAGATAGTCAGACAATCCAGACTAAGGAATAGTTTAAGGATTCACCTTTAAAGGGCCGGACAACCTGTTTGACATCTTGTGGATTTACATAAAGATAAATCTGCATTTATTAATACGGAAAGCCCAGAATATTAGGAGCATGAAAACTAAGTCATAGATGTAGTCTATGATAAAATAACACACCAGACCACGTGTAAGAGGCATCCTAATCATGCTGACGAAACTATTTCTTTGAGGCAAAAGTCTGTATTCCCAAAGAAACGTGTGGTAAGTTGTACATTTTATAGTTCTATAATTTGCATTTACTAAGGTGTGAACATTGCTAGTGAATGTCCAAATCATACGAGGCTTGCAACCTCAGAATGTAGAGTGATGGTTTCATGACCCACAACTGCAAGAGCTGGTGACTGTTTTATGCGGGTTTCTCATAGAGAACCAAAAGCAGAGGTAGTCCCAAACTCCATATGGAGTACGGTGTGAATGATGACTGAAGTGAAGTGATGTACATATTTATTATTTTATTAACCTTTTCATCTAGTGCATTTGTAAATGTAAGCATGTTCAGTATACATGCAATGGATGGTTTCCACTCAGTGGGATTAACATTAATGCTCAGAGAGGGTAAAGTTCTAAGGTATATGGAATAGTGGAATGAAAAGGAGGAACACCTGATTTTTGTTTCAGGAAACCCAATACTCAGGAGGGTATTTATTTCTCTCTTATTTCATGATAGTAGTCGATGGTGTGATGGGGAGTCGTGTCAGAAATTCTGGTTTTGAAAATTTGCATGGACTGATATTAACGGGCTTCGAATTTATATTGAGGAGCATAAATCCATGACTTGTAAGTACAGGGCGATAACTCCTTAATTGCGCCCCTTGAGGAAAAAGTCGTGGTTTAGTTAATAGGACATTTGCGAGTCAGAAATTCATGTTTCATAAATTTGCATAAGCTCATTTAGCGGGCTAGAAGTTTGTGTCAGAGAACGATAAAACTATGACTTGTTGATTTGGAAGCAAAGGGCGATAAACTATAAAATACGTCCTTGTGGGATAACGTGAGTTTGGTTAATGCAAATAAAGTATTTTTTTCACGGTATTTTGTAGGAGCGAGTGAACTGTCCGTGACAAAGTCTGATCTAGAAACTTTGTAGAGAACTGTAATGGTTAATCGGGGTGCTAGGTTTAATCATTTCAGATCCAGACTCGTTAAGCGTAAGATGAGAAATATGGGCTCTCTCCCAAGTGCTTTAAAGATACTAAGAGGTGTAGACAAGAGAGACAGTGTGATAGTGGTAACCCAGGTTCTATGCTAGTGAAGTTATTCGTTACGCACTGACCATGTTGTGTGTACGTTCTTGATTAAACCAATGATGATAATGGCCTGTCTTTGTTCTTGTGTACGCGTGTCTGTTACGTTAACTATTTGGCTTGTCTTGCTAATGTGACTGCTGAGTGACAACCAATGAAGTGTTGTTAGTGTTGGGGTTGCATTAGGGGTGGGGAACTGATCTTTATGTATTGGGTTGGAGGTGTGGTTTTCCTGGTGGGGTTGCTTTTCTCAACAAATGTATTGGAGAACTTGTGTTATTGGTTTGAAAGGGGTGTTGGGTGAGGTTTGGTCTATTTCCAAGAATGGTAATGATGGGTTCAATGGTTGTTGTGAAACCTCTGAAGATAGGTTGAATACGTATGGTTGTCAATGTGGTATTAATGGCGGGGTGGGATGTGGGGGGATTATTGTTGTGGGTTAGTTGGTAAGGTTTAGGGTTTTATTTCTCGTTATGGGTTCATGGGAGGTGTGACTTGTTTATGGGTTGAGGTCCTTGTGGTTTATGTGGGTGTTAGGTTGGAGGTTGGGGATGTGGGTGTTGATGTTTGTTGGGGGTGGGTGTGTGTGTTTGGGGGGGGTGGGGGGTTAGTTTGCTAGTTGGGTGGGATGGATAGGGTAGGTTGGGGGGGAGGGGGGGGGGGCTTGGAGGTGAATGAGCGGTTTTGGGTGTTGGGTTGGGGGGTGTTGGGATGGGTTGGGGGGAGTGGTGGGTGGGGAGGGTGTGGTCAGTGGGGTTTTGTTAGGGGGTGGGTGTGTGATGGTTATTTGGATTCATGCGGGAAGATGAGTGATTTGATGGTGAAAATTGCAGGGAGGGATGTGGTCCGTTGGGGGGAAGATATTGTTAGCCTGATTTGAGGGGTGGGGTTTTGTCTACTTTTGTGTTTGGTGGTGGACAGTAATGGGGTTTGTAATTTTTGAGATAATGTATTTATTGTGTCGTTTGAGGAGGGGGGGCTGTGACAGGGTGGGGGAGTTTGTTGGGGGATTCTGTTAAATTACATGTATAGTTTGTGGTGTTGTTTATTAGTTGATTTTTTGGATTCTATGTAAATTATAGGGTAGTTTGCTAGCTTGGTTAGTATTGAGGGGGAGGTTTTGAATGATTGGTAGTAGGTTTGGGGTTTACGCATCTTAGGATATTGTTTTTGTAAGTGTTGTTAGAGTTGGGTTAAGTTTGTTGAAAAATGGGAAGGTGAATATGGTAATTTGTGAAAGAAAAGGGTGGAGAAAGTATTTAAATTTAGATGATTTATAGTAGAGGGGATTGAGTATCACCATGCAGGAAGGTTAGGAGGATAAAGGGGTTTTATATAGGACCCAAAGGGATGGGAAGGGTAAGGGGGGGGGGCTATTTGACGGGAGGCTTTCTTAAGTGGGATATAAGGGGGTCATTTTTAGGCCGAATGAGTGGGGTGGTGGCTTAGTGTCGCTAACGTGAATGGGGAAATTTCTCTGGGGAATTGGTTGGGGGGGGAGTTCTACTGGGATTGAGGAATGCTTATCTCACAAAAAAATGGGGGATAAGGGTTTAAGGGTTGTGCAATGGAGTTGGGTGTAAGTATGATACTTTCAATGCAAGATTGGTGTTTTAGGTAATGCCCTGCCTGGTCACTGTTAATTACAAAGTTGTTGATCTTGTGAAGTTGCTTCATAGTAGCTGGGATTGGCATCTATTTGTATGTTAGTTAGAGCAATTGTGTATGAAATATTATGATCATGGTGTAATAAATTGGCGAATATTGGGCGGTATTTATAAAGGAAAGGGATTAAAGATTTTTGAAATCCAAAAGGGGGTAAGTATGTTAATTAAGTGTAGCGCCCTGAATATATGAAAAGGCTTACTGTTAAAGCTCTGTAAATTCCCATTATTAAAATGTTGATCATGAAATATAATTTTTTAATTTGAACGTTAATAGTGGGGAGGAGAAACATGTCAGTTGAGGGGGGGTAATGGAAATCTGAGGGGAGTGCGTATTTTGGGTGCAGGGCGCGCTGGGCGGGGTTAAGAAACCAAGATCACAGGGCGAGGCATATATGGTGAACATGGCGGGAACTTTTTTTAATTTTTACACAAGATTTTGGGGGATGGCAAAAATTCATGTTTTATTTATTTAGTTTAGTACATTATTGAGGAACAGTGTGTTCTTCGCGGTGGCGTGTTAACGAGTTGGTGTAAAGTGGCATCTATTCAGCCTGAAGAAGGCACAGTTTGCCCAGTTGAGGGTGAGTGGGGGGGGGGCTTGGTGGTTAACAGGGGATGTGTGGTGAAGTGGGGGGGGCTTTGAGATCTGGGTGGGGGAAAAGTAGGGAGTTGGGTTGTATGGAGGAAGAGTGGACAGCTAAAGAAGTAAAGAGTTGGGTAAACATGCCTGTAAACCCAGTGGTTTTTTGAAGGGGATAGAAAGGACATATAAGCACCCCTGAGAAGGTCTAAAGGGGGATTATAAAAAAGAGTTGAGGGATGAATGGTTGTGTTAGGGGTTGTGTGGGTGGGGGGGTTGGGAGTGGGTGTTGGTGATGAAGAACATGTGGCCGTGTTCGTGGATACTAACCTTACGGCTGGAAATGATGAGATTCAGTGAAATTGGGGAGTGGTGCGGGATAATGGGGTTGCGGGGGGAGTGTAGGGGTGGGGGGGGGGTGGGGTCTGAAGTGGTGGTGGGATGGGGATTGGTGTTCAAACGGTAAAATTACTTGTATTGGTGCACTGTGTTTAATAATTGTTGTTGGTTTGGGTGTTTGTTGTTGGGGTTGTGTGGGTTATTTTATTTTTTGTTGTTTGGGGTGTGAAGTTTGTGGGTGGTTGGGGGGGGTTTCAGGTTTTGGGGGGGTTGTGGGTGGGTGGGGGGGGGGGGATGGTGGGGGGGGCGGGGCTTTGCAGGGTGGGTGGGGGGGTTCAGTGGTGGGGGGGGTGTGGGGGCCGGGGGGGGTGGGTGGGGTGGGGGGGGGGGGGTGGGTGGGTTATGGGGGGGGGGGGGGGGGGTGGGGGGGGGTGGTTCTCTCTGGTCCCTGGGGGGGTGGGGGGTGGGACCCAGGGGGGGAACGTGTTGGGGGTTGGGGGTGTGTATGGGGTGGAATGTGGGGGGGGGGGGGTGGAACGTGAGGGGAAAAAAAGGGAGAAGGGGGGACGCAGGTAGTGAATGAAGGGGAGGTGGGGGGGGGTTGTGGTGGGGGGGGATTAAGGGTGGGGGGGGGGAGGTTGTGGGGGGGGGGGTTGGGGAAAAGGTATGGGCTTGGGGATGTGGTGCGGGGGGGGGGTACGGGGGGGTGGGGGGGTTTTAGAAAGGTAACACTGTGAGCACTTCCTATTTATTTGGGGGGGGTGTGGGTGGGTGGGGGGCCTTGTCCGGGGTTGGGGGAGGGGGTGTGGGGGGGGGTGGGTTGGGGTTGTGGGGGTGGGGGGGTGTGGGGGTTGTGGGGGAGTGTTGGGGGTTTGGGGGGGGGGTGGGTTGGGGGGGGGGTGGGGTGTATGATGGGGGGGTTGGTCTTGGGGTGGGGGGGTGGGGGTAGGTTGGGGGGGGGGGGGTGGGTGCGTTTGGGTGACAAGGGGGGTGTTGTTCTGTGGGGGGCCATCCAGGGGGGGGGGGGGGGGGGGGGGTGGTGGGTGGTGGGGTGTGGGGGGGGGGGGGGTGTGGGGGGGTTGGGGGGGGGTGGGGGTGGTGGGGGGGGGGGGGGGGGGGTGGGGGGGGGGGGTTTGTTGATCTAACTGGGGGGGGGGACGGGGGGGTAGGAGGGGGTGGGCAATCATTGATTGTAATGATTGGGGGTTGTGGGTTGTTTGTTATTGCTTAAGTTTCGAGGGGTGGAGGGGGGGGAATTGTTGTTAGGTTGGTGTATGTGTGGGGGGGGACTAGGGGGTTAACGTGTTTTGGGGTACGGGGGGGGTGAATGGTGAGGGGGGGGGGAAGGGTGGGGGGGGTGGTCTGGGGAGGGGGGGGGGTGGGGGGGGGGGGTGGGTGGGTGGGTGGTGGGGGGTGTGGGGAGGGATGTGGTGGGGGGTTGGTGGGGGGTTGGTTGGGGGGTTGATTGTTGGGTTCGGTATCTGGGGGGTGGGGTCAGTGAGTGGGGTGGGGGGGTGAGGGGGGGGGGGTTTTGGGTTGGTGGGGGGGGGTGTTGGGTGTGGGGGGATTATATGCTGGTTGACAATGGGGGGGGTTGTGGGGGGTGTTGGTTGGGGGGGGGTTTGGTGCCATGTGTGGTTTATTGTTTTGTTTGGGGTGGGATGGGAAGGGTTTCTTAAAGGGTGGGGTTGTGTGTGGTCCGGTGTTTTTTGGGGGGGGGTGGGGGGTGTTTTTAAGGGGTAGAGGGTGTGTGTTTGTTTGTTCAACTGGGTGCATGTGATTATGCTAAGGTTTGTTGGGAGGGGGGTGTGGTGCTGATTCGATGTATAGTGGGGGTGGGTTGATGATCTGATTTTGGGGAGCCGGTTGGGGTGGGGTGAGGGGGGTTGATTGGGTGGGGAGTGGGTGGGATTGTGGGGTGGGGGGGGGGGGGGGGGGGGGGGGAGTGGGGTTTGGATGGTAGTGGGAAATTGTTTTGGTGATAGGGGGGTAAATTAATGGGGTTGGAAGTGTGGGGGGGGGGGTGGTTGGGGGAGTTGGTGGGGGGGGGGTGGGTTGGGGGTGAGGTGTAATATGGGGTGGGGTGGGGGCCGCCGCGATTTGGTTGGGGTGGGAGCATATGGGGGGGGGGGGTGGAAGGGGGGGGGGGGGGGGCGGGGTGAGTGGGGGGGGGGGGGGGGGGGATGGGGGGGAATGGATGGGGGGGATTCAAAGGGGGGGTGGGGGGACCACAGGGGGGGGGGGAAGGAGGGCCTGAAGGGGGGGGGGCACTCCAGGTTGGTGCCCTGGGGGGGGGGGGGCGCCAGGGGGGTGGGGGGGGGGGGGGCGTGGGGAGTGGGGGGGAGTCCCTTAGGGGTTGGGGGGTCTCTTAAAGGGGGGGGGTGTGGTCAGGGGGGGGGGGGGCACGTTTGCTGGGGGTGGGGGGTGGGAACGGTGGGGGGGTTTTTGGTAGGGGTGTTTACCCCAAGGGATAATTGAGGTGGTGGGGGGGGGGTGGGGGCGTACTGAAAGGTTGATGCTTGATGGGGGGTGGGTTAGGTCACTGGGGTCGAACTGATGGGGATCCAGGGTGGGGGGGGTTGTGGGGGGGAGGGGGGTTGGGGGGGGATGATGGGGGGGTTGGGGGGGTGGGCTTTAGTTAAAAAGGAGTGGGGGGGGGGGGGGGGGGGGGTGGGGGGGGGGGGGGGGGGTGGGGGTTAACTTTGATGTGAAAATTGAAATGGTGATGGGCGCGTTTTTTTGGGGGTGGTATATGCCGGGCTGGGGGGGGGGGTGATGGATTGTTACATTGAGATATTCTGTTATGGGGGTGGGGGATGGGGGGGGGGGGTGTTGGGGAGGTGGGGGGGATTGGGGTGTGGGATGGGGAGTGGACATTATAGTGGGGTGGGTGGGGGGGGGGTGGGTTTGGTTGTGGATGGTTATGTGTGAGGGTGGATGGTAGGGGGGGGGGGGGGGGTGGGGGGGTGGGGGTGGTGGGATGGTGATGGTTGTGTGTGGGGGGTTGGGATGGTGGTGGGGGGGGGGTGGGGTGGGTGGGTGGGGGTATGAATGTTGAGCTGATGAATTTGGGGGGGGAATTTTTTTTAAAAATCACCTCCTAGGCAAATTAAACAATTTTTATGTCATAACTGTTTTATACAAATGGGGTAAAGGGAAAGGAAAGGGAAGATTAGATTCTAAGGGAAGAAGGAAGAGAAGAAAGGAATAGGAAGGGAATAAGGGAAGTGGAAGAACGATTTCTCACATAATCGTTGTGTTGATGATTTAATAGACCCCGTACCATCATATATTCATTGAAAAATGGGGAATGCGCTTTTTTAAAATAAAAAAAAAAAAGGACCGGACGGAAAAAAAAAAACCGAATAAGCCATTTGACACTTGGTTGTAGTAAGGGTTTTTCTGGTTTGTAGTTAGGTGGTTGGGGTTAAGGTATAGGTAGGTGGGGTGGGTTCGGAGTACTAGAATGACTAATTTTAAAAATAAAGGTTATTAGCCATATGTGTATTATACTAATGGCAGAAAAGCAAGTAAATAAGAAGGTACAGTAGGAACGTCGGGGTTTTGCGGTAACATGATAG
>JAMPIV010001643.1:600000-755773 GCA_024509875.1 Oreohelix idahoensis | reverse complement strand
ATTCTAAATACTGAAATTTTCTCATTCCTTCAAGAAAGGAAGCCCACAAATATAGGAGAAAATGGAAAAATTAGCTCAACAATTTTCGGTCGCACACCCAAACTTGCCTTTAGGTAAGACGAAGGTCCTAGAAACTATGCCAGCTTGTGCGGTCACTCATGATAGATCACGCACTCGCAGCATGGACCGACGGTATAGGGAGACTATCAAAATTCCTATAGAGGTAGATATAATTTCCCTCATAATCATTCGCCCTCACGGGGTATAGAGAGACGCAACTTTAACCATAATAATAAAAAGTCATGGCAAAGAAATAATCAATACTCCAATAATAATTACACTCACAAACATCATTTTTCGGGACCCTCACGTAATGATTACAATAACAGTAATTACAATAACAAACATCATGTCTCACCACCATCTCGTGATGATTCTTCTCGCACGGACAAAAAGAGTTACTATCGGTCTGACTGTCCAGTGGATCGGAGAGGAACACATTTTTCTAGGAGTCAAAGTAGAGGAAGATCACAAGCTCACGCTTGTCAGATTGACGTTGGTAATGATAATATTTCCAATAATGAGAATAATACTCATGCCAATGCATGTAGTTTTGATCTGGAAAATAGTGGTAATTGCAAAGAATGTATGACTCTATTTCAACCTGGATCTACTCCACGTCTGAGATGTGGACATGCTCTGCCAGTTTTGTCTTTAAATGATGGGGTTGGCTCACTCGTGATCCATAGAGGTTTTGTTTTTGACACACCTGTTTCTATTTTACGTGACAGCGGTTGCACCACCATTGGCCTAAGGAAGGCACTAATTCCTTCTTCTTGCTTTACGGGAACCTCTATAAAGTGCGTAACTTTCGGTGGAACTGTTGAATCTTATCCGCTGGCAGATGTGGTAATAGATACTCCTTTCTTTTCGGGAAAAGTAAGAGTGTGTGCTCTCGATCGACCTTGTTGTGATTTACTTATCGGTAACATAAAGGGGGTTAAAGAGTGTTCTGAACAGGATATTATTGATTGGGAGAGAAATCATCCCTCCTTTGCTAACGCGATCACAACCAGAGCACAACAAGCTGCAGAGACAATTGAATTAAATTCTTCTATACACACTCAACACATTACAACTTGTCATTACATTGACAAAAATATATTCATAGCAAAACAACAAATGGATCCTTCTTTGGGACATTTATTCCCATTAGCTATTGCTCGAACTATTAAACATTCTAAAAATTCAAGACATTGGTTTCAAATGCAGGATAATATTATGATACGATGTTTTGATAATTACTCTTTCATTCTCAAACAAGTTATAGTACCTACGTCATTTCGCGCACTAGTCTTGTCAAATGCGCATGACGTACCATTTGCTGGACATATGGGAATTTCCCGTACGGCTTATAGATTACTAAAACACTTTTATTGGCCTGGGTAAATAAAGACATTTCAACTTATTGTAAATCTTGCGCTGAATGTCGAAGTGTTGCACGTAAGGGTGCACATCAATCAGCACTTTTACAGGTCACGGATATTGCTGTACGCCCTTTTTTCAAATTGGCTATTGATATCATAGGACCACTGTCTGTAAGGTCTACCAGAGGTTTTCAATACATATTAACATGTATTGACCTGTGTACGAGATGGCCAGAAGCCATTCCTTTAAAAAATATTACCACAGTGTCGGTAACAGATGCGTTGCTGTCTATATTTTCACGCATCGGGTTTCCGGAAGAAATCCTTTCTGATCATGGATCTCAGTTCGTGTCGGTATGATGTCAGATGTTTTCAACACACTTCGTATCCGTCACTCTCTTAGTGCTATATTTCACCCTAGCTCTAACGGGGTCGTGGAACGTTGGAATGGGACATTAAAACAATTGTTGGGGAAGGTGACTACATCATTTCCTCAAGAATGGGATCGTTTTATTCCTGCTGTACTGTTTGCGTACAGAGAGGTTCCTAATCATACTGGTTTTTTCGCCTTTTCAGTTAGTATTTGGTGCGAACCCAAGAGGTCCAATGTCTCTCTTACATGATTTGTTAATGGAATCTGATGTGAATAATAATAATAAGAAGAAATCCACTTATCAATACGTTACAGATTTACGCCAACATCTTGTGGATGCATGTCAGGTGGCGACTGAAGCATCTGAGATGGCAAAATATAAGACCAGATCTCGCATTAACAGAGATAGACGACTAACGTCTTTCTCAATCAATGACGATGTTTTTGTTCTCCTGCCACTCAAAGTAGATCACTTGTTAGTAACATGGCAAGGTCCGTTTAAAGTGGTTGCAAAGAGAACGGACGTGGACTACGTCATCAATATGCGGGGTAAAGAAAAAACATTCCATGTTAACATGCTCCTACCATACATCACTCGTCCTCCTCAGTTACAATTCATTTGTGATGCTATCATGAACCAACCTACCCATCATGCATCTATCGCGTTGGTGGATGAGGTGCAAACCAATTTCGCTGATGTACCTTCCACGTTTCCGGTAGCACCTATTAAGTCTTCGGAAACATGGAATGATGTTATAATTTGTACTGATTTACCTGCAGATCATGGGGATCAAATTCGTTCTATGTTGGTATCCTTTCAGGACGTTTTGTCTGATCTTCCGGGACGTACTAACATTATCACACACGAAATCAAATTGTCAGATTACACCCCGATTTCATTACGACCATACGCCGTTCCTCTACATGTTAGAGATCAGGTGGAAAGTGAAGTAGATGGTATGTTAAAACTGGGTATTATTTTACCGTCTGATTCACCGTTCTGTTTTCCTATGGTGGCAGTACGAAAGAAAGACAACTCAATTCGTATTTGTATTGACTTTCGTCGCCTTAACAAGGTGACCATATCCGATTCTGAACCAATGCCTTTGCTGGAGGATTTGTTGCCACGCCTATCATCCGCCACTTTCTTCAGCAAGTTTGACCTATCTAAAGGTTACTGGCAGATTCCTCTGGCTGATGTATCAAAACCTTTGACTGCTTTTGCCACTTCTCGTGGATTGTTTCATTACAATGTCATGTGTTTTGGTTTACGGAATGCTCCAGCGACATTTGTACGCATGATGCGTCGCGTTTTAGGTAATCGCACCGATCTCATTTCGTATATGGACGATATTTGCATTTTTCATGATACTTGGGAACAGCATATCGCTGGGATACAGTCGTTGCTCCAAACTCTCAGAGTACATAACCTCACAGCTCGACCTTCCAAAGTCGAAATTGGGTTTACTGAGATTTCATTTCTGGGTCATAAGATTGGCCGACATACAATACAACCTGATGAGTCTACACTAAAAAGGGTACAAGATCTTGCCATACCAACTACTAAGAAACAAGTTCGTAGTTTGCTGGGACTCATAAACTTTTATCACAGGTTTATACCACGATTTTCCATTTTAACTTCTGTTCTATCTGCTCTGACAAAAAATAATATGGAACAAAGAGTGTGACCATGCCTTACAGAACATCAAAACACAATTTTCAAAAAGTCCAATACTAAGACTACCAGACTTACGACGACCTTTTCTCGTGGTTACAGACGCATCTCTGAAAGGAATCGGGGGATGTTTAATGCAGACCTTTAATGGCGAGTGCCACCCGATATTCTACCTCAGCAGAAAACTTTCAGAGACAGAATCCAGATATCCAATTGTGGAAAGGGAACTTTTGTCATTGGTATGGACATTACATAAACTACAGAAGTTCTTGGTGGGTACACATTTTAAATTATACACTGATCAAAAAGCCCTCACATATTTACAGACTTTTAAATCGACTAATGCACGTCTCACCCGATGGGCGCTACAAATGCAAGGGTATGATTTTGACGTTTTACCAATAGCAGGAAAGGACAATGTCCTAGCTGACACCCTCTCTAGAGTTATGTAATAACTCGAATACGGAAGTGGACAATAATTACTTATTTATTCATATTGTTATTACTGACATTATTTTTTTTTCTTTAAAATCTAGATAGATATCATTTAATAAATGATAGGTAATCATAAGGCATTAGGGATAAGATGAATGATTTAATCTCGCTTCACATTATAATTGCCTGACTGAAAACTAAGTTTTCAGTTGTTCGAGGGGGGGTAATGTGGCGCTGGCTATTGCACGCCACACGCCAGAAAATAAATAGGATTTTGGTGCTGATGAGCGCTGCGCGATAGTGATTTGTTGATATGTGTATTGCGCACATGACGTGAGCAGTGTGGAGGAAAGATGGACAGAGCGTGTGTTGACCCTGAATGGGCGACTTGTGTGTGTGTTCTACCCAATGGTAGAAATATGGGAAATGTTAAAATAGAAGTGTCTTGAAACATATTAATGTTTATTAAATACAACTAAAGGTAGGAATAGGAATGAGGTAATGTTTATATGGACCTACGGATTATAGGAGTTGCTGAATCTACCTAATTATGCATGCTGTGTAATGATGTATTGTCTACGTGAATAATAAATGGAATGTTACTAAAATATCCAGCTGTTATATTGATCGTTGTGTGGAATCTTCGAGTCATAGAAAGTATCGTTAATGAACTATTGTGGCTGTCCTGAATCTTGTGGACCTATGATATATAAACCTAGACACAGTGTGAAAACGAGCACGAACAATCAACTGAAGAACATAAACTTTTAACGCCACAGTCATACTTTACTGAAGAGGTGGTGTGATAATGACAGACACTAGCGCTCATACCTCGTTGAAGGTGGTTTCCAATGTTCCCACCAACTGGATGTACATGACAAGAAGTGATGAAATGGTTAAACCGTTGGAGAGCGGGCTGAAGACCGCAAATGTAAGTTTTTACCGAGGTCAGCTTTTGTTACACGTGTGAATATACTTTGGAGAGTAATATCTAAATTTTCCTACCAAAAACGGTGGTCACCTTTCTATCACCTCACGGGCACATTTCTATCACCCTACGTGTACATTTCTATCACCTCACAGGCACATTTCTATCACCTCGCAGGTACATTTCGATCACCTCACAGACACATTTCTATCACCTCATGGGTACATTTCTATCACCTCCTGACCACATTTCTATCACCACACGGGTACATTTCTATCATCTCACAGGCATATTTCTATCACCTCACGGCCCCATTTCTATCATCTCACGGGCATATTTCTATCACCTCATGGGTACATGACAAGGAGGAGAAATTTAATTGCCAAGGGGCGAAATTTTTTTTGACAAGAGGAAGAAATTTGATTACCAAGAGGGCAAAATTTTTTTGACAAGAGGCATAAATTTGTTTGCAAAGGGGAAGAAATTTGTTTGACAAGGGGGAGAAATTTGTTTGCCAAGGGGAAGAAATTTGACAAGGGGGAGAAATTTTTTTGACACGGGGAAGAAATTTGTTTGCCAAGGTGAGAGATTTTTAAAGAAGTATTTGACAGTTGCTCTATTTACCTACAGGTTGGAACCTTTGAGCAGACCTGGGAGAAAAATTTTGGGGGTCATCTTTGTTGAGTGGAAGAAAAGGTTTCATTAAAGTTTGAAACTTGCAGGACAAACACAGATACTCGTTTGATAACTCGAACAAATACTTAGTTACATTTATTTAATGTACTATATTTCCATGGTCATCTCATGTATGAATCGCTTGGGAGACAATATAAAACCTATCACCAGATGTCGCCCGTATGAGAAAAGTGAAACCTTAAGTCGGTGGGGATTCGAACACACGAACGAAGGAATGTTTCTTTTATAAATTTCTACTATTGATCGATTGTGTTTTGACCTTGTGACGCGAACAGAAATTTACGCGTTATGTTTTGGGGCGGGTCATCGATCTGGTTCCAAAACCACGGTGGGTAAAAGCTCGTGTTTGAACTTTATTAAAAATGAATGAAACTGGCCTCGAGATTGTTCCAGTTACAGACTGCAATGCTATGAAGGATCTAGTTGGTGCCATAAGCTAATCTGCGTGTGACATGTATCTCTATGGTTGTGTTCAATAAACTGTCTATTTGGCCTTGTCCAACGTTTGACATTATTTTTTATGTTGGTGAATACAGCTGTGTGCGGGGTCACTTACATAGCACTAGATGGTCATTGGGGTGAATAGATTTAAATTACACTCACACGTAGTTATTTTATAGCTAGACCCTACACAACGTGAGACTCCCTGTTTTCAACAACGTGAGAATCCCTGTGAACAAAACACACAATTCTGTTTGTTTTGCACCACTCACTACTCACTCAGTCACACAATCACGTGAACCATTCACAACAAATATCACTCGTTTGTTTTCGCCACATTATTTTTTTTTTTTTTAGTCAACAGACCATATATAACATGTGCTATTTAAAGATAGGTCTTTAAAGATATCATTGGTACCTTGTTAAGTTCTGCATATAGTGTCACATTAACAAAACACTATCACGCACAAAGTTTGATAATCTATATTTTTACATACAACATTAACAGCAAACAGTGTCACGGACACACCATTACAATTAAGAGCGTGTGGTTCTACTTTGTAAATGACCTCCTTTTGTTCGACAGTTTGGTCATAAAAAACCACTCTTTCCTGTCCTCACCGGTACCAATTAATATTTCATATCGATCTGCGAGTAATTAAATCTCGTTTCTTTGTAACGACCATGGTAAATTACATATCGATAACGGCTTCCGACCACTGTGGAACAAAACGGCGCGCTCGAGCTCTGAAATTATCGATCACGTATGGTCACTGCACATGTGAGAGACAATTCTGTTTTTGATATAATCTAAGACAGAAGTTTTTGGAACACATCGGTTGTTATATTCGTGAAAAAGGTTACATGCACAACGCCTTCCAATAAAAATGTAAGTCTCTAACACTTCACCGCCACATCTTCCTATTGGCCCTGCTATAGTGTCGTCTCTAACACTGGACATCCACCTCTTCATGTTGGCCCTAGTACAGTCAAGTCTCTAACACTTCACTCCGCCACTTCATGCAAGACCTAGTGTAGTTAAGTCTCTAATACTTCACCCACACGTCTTCCTGCTGGTCCTGCTATAGTGTCGTCTCTAACACATCACACCCACCTCTTCATGCTGGTCTAGTACAGTCAAGTCTCTAATACTTCACTCCACCTCTTCACGCTGGACGTAGTATAGGTAAGTCTCTAACCCTTCACTCTCTCACAAAGAAAATAATCTTGTAAATTTAAGAGGCGAAACATTTAGTATAAGATTTCATGATAGCGAGAGCTAAAATTTATCTTAGAAAAAATGTATGAACGAGTAACTTAAATATTTCTGGCGCTCAAAAAGACAAGATACAAAGACCTAACAAAGAATAATACAACTGTTGGTATTAGAATACATACAGAACCGGGAACAGGTGCTTTAACCTTATGAAAAAAGACAAATAAACAAGTTACAAACGCATGTTCTCAAACCCAAAGGAGCTGAATTTACTTTAACTGAAAAGTAAAATTAAACATAACACGAAGTTTGGTGCGGCACACACGCGCACACGCACACACATGCACACACACACATAACCACAGACGCGCGCCAACACAACCACACACACACCCATCTTCACTCCCACCTCTAGATGCTAGACCTGGTATAGTCAGATCTCTAACACTGCCATCCCACCTCTAGATACTAGAGCTAGTATAAACAAGTCTCTAACACCAACACACTACCTACACACAACGACACGCCCGCCGTACAAAAAGATTCCCCTTGCTTAAAAAAAACGCTCTTAGTAACCTAAGCCAACATTATCGATTTTTTATATTTTCCGTCATTATCGAATTGTTTATATATATATATATATGTGTATATATATATATATATGTCTAAATAGCCCACCCAACAACACACAAAAAGCCCTCACTAACCTACAACCCACTATACATTGTCGCCCACGCCAGCGCAAAAAGTCTCCACTCGCTTCAACAACCCTCTTAGTAAACTAAGCCAACATTATCGATTTTTATATTTTCCTCTTTAACTCAGGTATTCTTTTAAGAGATCATTAATTATATACTTCTATCTAACACTTCACTCCTGAGTCATACACACAACCCCCAGCTACACCCCAACACACACCCATGAGTCATCACCGCCAGCCAAAAAACAATACCTGCCAAGTCTCTAACACTCCACTCCTGAGTCATACACACAAAAATCCCCCTTATCCTACACCCCACTATACATCGTCATCCTCCCCCGCACAGAAAACAATACCCACTTCCTTTAAAAAAAAATCCCTTACTAACCTAAGCCCCCGTTATCGATTTTTATATTTTCCTCTTTAACTCAAGTATTCTTTTAAAAGAGATCATTAACTATATACTTCTATCTAACACTTCACTCCTGAGTCATACACACAATCACCAGCTACACCCCACCATACACCCATGAGTCATCACCACCAGCCAAAAAACAATACCCACCAAGTCTAACACTTCACTCCCGAGTCATACACACAAAAATCCCCCCTAACCTACACCCCACTATACAGCGTCATCCTCCCCCGCACAAAAAACAATACCCACTTCCTTAAAAAACCCCTTAGTAGCCTAAGCCGCCGTTATCGATTTTTATATTTTCCTCTTTAACTCAAGTATTCTTTTAAAAGAGATCATTAACTATATACTCTATCTAACACTTCACTCCTGTGTCATACATACAACCACCAGCTACACCCCAGCACACACCCATGAGTCATCACCGCCAGCCAAAAAACAATACCCGTTCCCTTAAAAAAACCCTTAGTAACCTAAGCCGCTGTTATCGATTTTTATATTTTCCTCTTTAACTCAAGTATTCTTTTAAAAGAGATCATTAACTTTATACTTCTATCTAACACTTCACTCCTGCGTCATACATACAACCACCAGCTACACCCCAGCACACACCTATGAGTCATCACCGCCAGCAAAAAAACAATACTCGTTCCCTTAAAAAACCCCTTAGTAACCTAAGCCACCGTCACCACAGATGCATCCTGACAACGTCACCACATCTCCGTATATATGAATGTATATATGTATGTATATATGTCTAAACAAACACACCCAACATCACACAAAAATCCCCCTAACCTAACCCCGCCCGCTACATTACACCAATGCATCGTCACCCTCGCCCGCACAAAACACCTCCACTCGCTTCAAAAACCCCTACTAATCCAACATTATCGATTTAAAAAAAAAATTTTTATATATTGTCTAAGTATTTTGTATACACAACACGCCCGCCATTATCGAACAAATTTATTGCTATATAACAAGTCATACGTCTGATCGTCAGAGGAAGTCCCCCGGCTAAAATATATCGCTATATAAAAAGTCATGCGCTTCCTGCAGACGCGCCTCCTTCAGAAATTGATCGAGTATTTTGCTATATAAAAGTTATGCGCCTCCTGCAGAATGATACCTAAAAGGTACATTATATACTACTACCAAATTTTACTTACAAACTCATAAAAACGTGCCCTCGGATAGCTATGCATTTCTTTTTTTGAACAGTATATTATCCCTCATGTAGGACATAATGTTTTCATTCTACGTAGACTTTTTCCAGGAATGGTACTGATGACGACCATATGTCGGGCATCAACAATCAAACTCGCCTACAACAAACACTAAACTGTTGACTCACTGTACATAAGGCAGATTTCATGCAGACCCATGTTTTAAATTAAGCCAGTGCTCACCTATCTAACAAACAATCAGCAGAACATAATTGTTCCTCCGGAGCAACAATTTCCAACAACCACGCTATTTATCAGTATATACTTAAATCATTCCTTGACACACATTATGATCCAAACAATGGAAAAAAGAACAAAGTGTTGATCATCAATTTATTTGATTTTAAAAAGGCCGTTGTATGTTATATAATAAGTTTGTTTACTTATACAAAAATACTTCTAAATCCATTTTTTGATTCGTCAGAGTTAAGTACTGAATTCTGTATTAATTAATATCAAGTACTTCAGAAAAATGATGCACTCGTGTCTTACAGTTTTCGCTACAGGTAAGTTTAAATATATCAAAATGTTGTTGAGCATTCATTTAGCCAAATAATCACATAATAAATCTGCAAAGAAAAGATCTTATTTAGTACATTTATTTCAATTACAGCAAAATAAGCTAAGCAAAGAAGAGAAAAGTTATGTGAAATAAATCTTTATCACTGACTCATGAAAAAAAAGTCATATGAAATTCAGTGAAGTGTGAAACATGTACTAAAATGTGATATTAGGTCTGTCCTAATAAATGGAAATGGGCCTTGAGCAATAAGCAAACAAATATAATCAATGAAGGCTGGTTACTCTGACAAAATATGAAAGATCCATAGGAAGGTAATGATGATTAATGAAATATGATTGATGTTAAACAATAACACATAATTACAAAGACAGAAATAGACAGCAATAAACTGTCACTAGATGTGTGATTAGATAAGCAACACAAGAAAATACACAGTAACAAAAAAAATATGACAGAGCAAGCCAAAGATAGAATTTAGAGAGAGAGAGAGAAAGAGGATGCCACAGGGCAAGACATCAGCAACTACTTTGTGAATAAATAATGGAGGAAACCTTGAGTCACGTTAATAGTAAATAAATTAGTAAATAAATAAAGGTAATTAACAGGTACTCATTGAACATATGATAAAGGATGACATTAGACAACAGAAAAGAAAATATAAGTGATAGGCTTACCGGGAATTGAACCTAGGACCAACCAAACGGCGTAATCGCCTTGCTGTGACAGTACATCATGAAAGGACGCTCAGCCAATTTTGCACCCAAAGGGCGTCCTTTCACGACGTACTGTCACAGCAAGGCGATGGCGCTGCTTGGTTGGTCCTAGGTTCGATTCCCGGTAAGCCTATCACTTATATTTTCTTTTCTGTTGTCTAATGACATCCTTTATGTTCAACGAGTACCTGTTAATTACCTTTATTTATTTATTTACTAATTTATCAACTACTTTGTGCACAAGAAAATACTATAACAACTGAAAAATAAATGTTAGCAAATGTGAGGAAAACAGAGAGACAGACAGACAGAGTGGATGTGACAGGGCAAAAGATCACCAACAAACCTCATGGAATATATAAATGCATTAAACATAATACTTGTGGAGAGTCATTAAAGCACTCAGCATGGCTGATGATGATGGCTTTTTAAAAAATTCCAATTTCTCTCACTAACCCCGACTTAAGAGAACATTTTTCAAGCAAGGCCTGGTTTCTAGCTTTTCGCTGAATACAGTTTTTTTCTAATTCTGCATCCTCTTGTATTTTTTGTCACTCTGGTCTTGCATTAAATCTTGCATGATTTAAGTTTTTTAAATTAGTATTTGAATTAAGCATTCACATTTGTATACTGTAGCATACAACTGGTATACTGTAGCATACAACTGGTATACTGTAGCGTACATCCGGTATACTGAAGCATACAACAGGTATACTGTAGCGTACAACTGGTATAATGCTGCATTCATTCATAACCCTCCACTCCCAAAGGAGCATAGGCCTTCAACAAACACATGCCAAGTCCTCTTGTCACGTGCCTTCATCTCAAGTTCTTTCCACGTTCTCCTTATCATTTTCATCTCTGTTTCCAGCTCTCTTCTCCATGTGCTTCTTGGTCTACCTCTGCTTCTCTTGCCCTGGGGGTTTCAGAACAAGGACTGCCTTGTAATGCTATCAACAGGTTTCCTCAGTGTGTGTCCTATTCATCGCCATCATCTTCTTCTCATCTCTTGTCCCACTGGCACTTGTCTAGTTCTTGTCATCAGTTCCACGTTGGTAACCTTGCCATACCATTTTAATCCCTCTATTCTACGCAAGCACCCATTTATGAAAGTCTGTAGCTTTTTGGTTGTTGTCTTTGTTGTTCTCCATGTCTCAGAGCCATACAATAGGACTGACTTCACATTTGAGTTGAAGATTCTTATTTTCGTGTTGGATCCGATTTCTCTTGATCTCCATATATTTCCCAGTGCAATGAAAGCTCCTCTTGCTTTTTGTATTCTTAGTTTGATATCACTGTCTGTCCCTCCAACTTTGTCTATATTGCACGGAAGCACTGAAACAGTAACAAAAAGTGGCTAATATTATTGTATTTCAAGAAAACTGGATTCTATTTATAGATGTGGGAACATATTACTGTTCAGTAATAATGAATCTCCAAGCATGAACATGAACAGATACATGAAAAAGTAATTGAACAATGACATTTCAATTAATGCAAAGAGCTATTTTCAGTGATAAAAGAAAGTAAGCTCCTTAGCATAAATATGTGCAGTAATTATAGTAACTTTATAAAAATAAAAAATGGACGGGACAAATTACTCTAACAAAGCACATAAGAATAATACTATCATTAGAGTAACTTAATACAATAAAAGTGTAATGTGATAAAAGAGAGTTATGAACACAATGTATGAGTGGTGCATTAGATTTTGCTATCTAAATTAATATATTTTATATACTGTATGGCTACTTCACACACAGTAATAAACATAACACCATTACCTACATCTGTTATACACACACACATACACGTTAACCCACTACCCACCAACACAAATGTTGTCAATGTACTTGAAGAATGCAGGTGGTAGCCTTTGATTGCCGACATCTCCATAGTGCTCCATTTGATCTCCCATAATTTATTTCTACAATGGCTATTCAAGAAGGACAGCCTTGTGGTGCTAATAGATGACTTCCTTTTCAAACATGTTTTTCCTCTCTTCTTATTCTTCTGGTATTTAGAAACAAACAACTGCATTATTTTTAATTGCTGGATTTCACTTGCTAAAACGAAGAATAATAATAATCATAATAAATTAATATTAAATGTCTTCTCACATTTTACCATAGCCATTAACAGAAGTAAAACAGAAGTAAAACAGAAGAAGACTGAAAAATACACAGGAAAGAGAACTGGAGACAGAAATATAAATAAGGAAGACAGAAGACATGGAGAGACCTTAAGCTGATGACATGTGACAGAAGACATGGAGAGACCTTAAGCTGATGACATGTGACAGAAGACATGGAAAGACCTTAAGCTGATGACATGTGACAGAAGACGGAAAGACCTTAAGCTGATGACAAGTGACATAAGACATGAAAAGACCTTAAGCTGATGACATGTGACAGAAGACATGGAAAGACCTTAAGCTGGTGACACGTGACAGAAGACATGGAGAGACCTTAAGCTGATGACATGTGACAGAAGACATCAAAAGACCATAAGCTGATGACATGTGACAGAAGACATGGAAAGACCTTAAGCTGATGACATGTGACAGAAGACATGGAAAGACCTTAAGCTGATGACATGTGACAGAAGAACTTGGCACACATTTATTGGGCCTATGCTCCTTGGGAAACTGAAGGGTAATGAATGAATGAACTAAGTACCAGAACAAAATTACAAATATAAAAATTGGACATGGACAAGAAAGGGGTAAAGAAGACATGGAAAGACAAAGAGTCAATGGCACAGGACAGGAGGATGTGGCACAGGACAGGAGGATGTGGCATAGGACAGGAGGATGTGGCACAGGACAGGAGGATGTGGCACAGGACAGGAGGATGTGGCACAGGACAGGAGGATGTGGCACAGGACAGGAGGATGTGGCACAGGACAGGAGGACATGGCATAGGACAGGAGGACATGGCATAGGACAGGAGGATGTGGCACAGGACAGGAGGATGTGGCATAGGACAGGAAGATGTGGCACAGGACAGGAGGATGTGGCACAGGACAGGAGGATGTGGCACAGGACAGGAGGACATGGCACAGGACAGGAGGACATGGCATAGGACAGGAAGATGTGGCACAGGACAGGAGGATGTGGCACAGGACAGGAGGATGTGGCACAGGACAGGACGATGTGGCACAGGACAGGAGGACATGGCATAGGACAGGAGGATGTGGCACAGGACAGGAGGACATGGCATAGGACAGGAAGATGTGGCACAGGACAGGAGGATGTGGCACAGGACAGGAGGATGTGGCACAGGACAGGAGGACATGGCACAGGACAGGAGGACATGGCACAGGACAGGAGGACATGGCACAGGACAGGAGGATGTGGCACAGGACAGGAGGACATGGCACAGGACATGGCATAAATTTGTTGCAGACCTTTGCTCTAGGGGGGGGGGGGGCGCTCATGGGTAATGAGTAAATGAAAGAATGAATGTGATAAAGATGGCGATTAATGCATCCTGAGCTTTTGTTCAGGTTTTAGATTCTGCAAAATCTTTACAGGTGTATCTAACAGTTCCTGGAAAGTAAATGCATAAGTTAAGGTAAAAGTGTTTAGTTGTCCTTGTTTACTGCCAAATGCTGCTCGCTCTGTTTGTTTTTTTAACTAGGACTGCTCAGTTTCTCACTCTTTTGCAGCCAATACCACAATGAAGACTCCTTGGTATTATCTACACTGTAGATCTAGGCTTTTCCTGTGACTTTTCTGCCATTCTGAAACATACTGAGTTGAAGTCATAAGCTTCAGTTTCTCTGGCTTGGCTCGCATTTAAAGAATCATCACATCTAGTCCCAAGCTAGGAGGAAGAAGCACATGACATATCCATGGGGGCTCTCCAAATATACAGAGCTAAAATACTGGGCTCTCCCAAGGAATCACATCGTACACAAAGCCACTTCTTAGCTCCCCATGCCCCCATAGTGGGATCGTCCAACCTGCAGCCAACCAGGCAAAAAGCCAGAGTTACGTCTGTGGCTTAAGTGACTCCTCCAAGCTTAGTGTGCAATGCTGGGTTCTCAACATGTTTCACCACAGGAGGAATCTCTGGAAGTGTGTGGGTGATTTAAGAGTCAATGAGGGTGTAATTATCCTCACAGACAGGCTCACTTCCACATTTGAATACTGTAACATTGTGCTTAGCTGGTGGTTATATAAGGATGACTTCAGATATGACTCCATGCATACATGCTGGTCATGTAAACAGGTAAAAAAATAAATTATGGAAGATTACATTATAAAACAGTGCAGCCTTAGCAAGCATGTCACAACTTCATGAAAATCAATAAGCAATCTCTCATATATCATCAAGCAACTGCACATTTAAGAAAAATCTCTAATATGTACATATTTGTTTTCAAAATTAACTGCAAGAAACAACAGAAAGCTCATATTTATTAAGCATATATTTAAAAAAATAACTAAAAGTCAGTGGCTGAATAAAGTTCAGTTTAGACTGTTGGATAAAAAATAAATGCATGAGAAACGAAAAAAGGAACACATTGTCAAAATCCAGCTACTTGTAATATCCATCAGTAAACAAGCAACAATAGTGGCCAGACTTCATAACAACCTCAACTAATCATCTCCAACCTGCGACAAGTAAATATCCATTCCATGCCCAAACAACTTTATGTTCTATAATAAAAATGGCCCCTAAATATGTTCCTACTTCAAATACAAATGAGATAATTGAAGTTAAGGCAAATGGTGACGAATATGATAACATGGTATATGGTAAAGAGTTAACAGATAATTGTAAAAAAAAAAGGAATGTTGTCAGCAGCTAGTGGTTGCAAGTTTGATGTCAGCAGGGCAGCTTATTCTTGGAAACAAAGAGTCTAGCCACAGTTTAGTTGTGGTTAAAGTTCTTGCAAGTCTCAAAGTGATTTATAAAGTGTATCATAAATGCAGAGTTAACACTTGTTTTAGGGAAGACCCTATAAAATTATCCATGACAACACTATTTAAATACAAATGGATGATTTCATTTTAAATAAAAATGTATACAGGGTGGACCAAAAGTCACGATTGGGTTTAAATAATTCTTTTTTTTTCCAGATATAAAGCAGCCATTAAGAATTCATTATGAAAAAAGTACACTACAGAACAAGTCAGATTTATAGAATTTTCTTATTCAAATGAGCGCTTTGTTATTCTTACTCAACAAGCATATAGACAGATAAGATATAACGTTTGCAATTTGCAGTTGCTATTCAAGAATTGGTACGGGAAAATGCAGATTTCATTTACAAGTTAATAATGAGTGATGAAGCTCATTTTCAATTAAACGATTTTGTTAATAAACAAAACTGCAGATTTTGGGATTCCAAAAATCCAAGGTGCATTGTCGAGCGGCAAATGAACCCACTTCATGTACAGCTTGATGCGGGATTACATCTCAAAGGATAACTGGTCCTTATTTCTTTCAAGATGAGAATGGTGATGCTGCGACTGTAAATGTCAACAGATACAGGTTCATGATAAAAAAAATTTTTAGTGCTGGCAGTTCAAAACACTTCAGGATTATGGTTCCAGCAGGATGGAGCTACAGCTCATACTAATTGCCCTTCACGTTGACCAGATCTGAAAGCACCAGATTTCTTCCTGCGGGGATATCTAAAGGAACATGTCAACAGGAATAAATCTACGACAGTTGCACATTTAAAAAACAATATTATGATGGAATGTAGAGCTTTGGGAGAGGATGTTTTAAGAAAAGTCATGGAAAATGTCATAGAATGAACACGTTTTTGTGAGGCAATTAGAGGAAAACATTTGGGTGATATTATTTTCTACAATTAATCTTAATAAAAAAATGTATGAATTAAATTATATTTTGAAATGTATTTCTTATGTTTTTATTAAATATTTCAAAAGTTATAAGAAAATAAAATCTGGTTGTGACTTTTGGCCCACACTAAATAAATTTAAACATTCAAAATTGATGGTGACAGGGGCAAGTTACAATCTAACAAATGCACCAATGTCACTGTGTTAACTGTCCCCAGGTTTTGGCCGTCTGCAGCAGTCCAAGGAGCATAATCTCATTGCAGGCCTACACCAAAGCTAAAATAAACTTGTATTATAGCAACACATTGAAAGCAAAATGTATTCCACAAAGAATACCCAAAGTAAAAACGAATATTTATTCTCATCATGAATAGTTTTAGATGAAATCTGAAGAAAAAAAACAAGAATACTCCTAACTTTAGAAAGTTTGAATGGGGGAAAATATCGATGGAAAGCTCTTGAAAATCTCATTTTGCTAGCAAGGAAAAGGATGTTAAATAAGATAACTAGTATAAAGCATAACAAAATCCATGTTCATGAAAACATCAGTTACAAATGAGTAGAAATTCCATAATCAGGATTATAACATCAAAATCAGTTTTGACACGCTGTCAAAGTAAATTTCAGCATGTAAGCATAAATCATCAGTTATGCAATGCTGTCAAAATCATGATGACAATGTCAATGCGTAAAGCATAATCTCTTTGAGATGTCAAAGAGCAAATGCATTTTCACATCTAAAATAATAACTTGATCACTCAATGGTTATGACCTAAGTGCAACATCCCCACCCTATTCTCATCCCAACTGGAGTATAAAAGAGATAAATGAGTCACTTGTCTGACTGGAGGATTACTTCTGATGGTCACATTTCCTCCTGTTGTAATGCTGTTTCCTAATATTGGTTATACCAACTTTGTATCTTGCATAAACCTGCAAAACATGCATTATCTTTGACACAGAAATGTACCAATAGTTAAGTCTTCAAAAACTTGCTCTGAAAAGTACATATCTTGTTAGACATTTAGTGCAATACTCCTACATTTAAGACAAAGTAGTGTATAAGTCTCACATCAATTAGCAGTCTTTACACTTATTCTGGAATGTATGTGTGTAAAACTCCAAAAAAGTATATGTATATATGTATATATATGTATGTATATATATATATATGTATGTATATGTATGTATATGTAATACATACATACATACATACATACATACATACGTACGTATGCACGCACGCACGCACGCACACACACACATACATACATATATATACATATATATATATATATATATAACTTATCTAAAATTTAAAATATTCTGTATATTCTCATTAAAGGTGTCTAAAATAATTTTTTGCATCATCACGTTTATGTATACATGCTCTAAAAATAGTAAACATTGCAAATTAAGTCGGTAATTCTATATGTAAAAAGAATTCATAATAATACGCGCTTTATTAGATTCAATTAATAATCATCTGGTAGAGAGTGACACTGCAATCAATTAATCAACACGGCTAAGATTGCTGGAATTTGGCGGCTCAGATTGCTGGAATTTGGCGGCTAAGTCTGCTGGAATTTGGCATCAAATGTAAGACTAGCAGGGTTGGACGTATGAGAGGATGCATCTAATGTGTATACAACAAGTGCGCTAAAGGAATAATTGGTATTCATACTCTTCAACATTTGCTGAGGGAGACTGAACATCTATTGGTTTGCCCAGAGTGCAATGATGTCCATTCTGATCAACAATTACAATATTAGCTTTATACGGAAATAAATGTGATTCTATCACTGCATGGACTACAAAAGCTTGCATAAGTAGGCATCACTGTTAATATCGGCAGTAATGATACACGTTGGAGTTAACAAAAATAGACAGGTCAGTCTTACTTGGACAAAGAAATGACTTGTTATGACCACTAGGTCTTCGTCAGGGAACAAATGAACATAAATAATAGAGAAAAGAAAGTGAGAATTACTGTAAATTGTGGAATATAAGTTGACCTCAACAAACAAACAAAATCTTTATGTCATCAGGGTAAAGAAACAGGCATTATTGCCTTTTTACATTTCACCCACGCAATAATACAATTCTCAAAGTGTTTTCAAATTAAAACATTTTTAACTTCATTAATAAGCAATTAATACCAATATTGCATTCAGTAACTGAACACACACGTACATTCACACACACACTTACAAACACAGAGCTCAAGATTTTTAGATCATAAAACCTCATTTAGGCGTACACTTGCAATACAGGGGCGCCCCCTAAACATACCATAGGCTACCGGTAGGGTGGAATTAAAATGTGGATATGATATACAGTAGCCTAGGACAAATACGTATAAGGCCACACAACCTTCATCAAGACACTAACCATAATAAATGCTTTCAGTGCCAATAAAATATAATTCTGAAGCAAAGTTAACCTTGCAGTTAAAACTTAGGTAAAGGTTCACATTTTGTACTTTCAGTATAACTACTATAAGCCGACTGCTGCTTCTGGAGAGATTTTAATGCTCTTGTCACTCTGGTAACTCCCAGTCAGAAATGCTGCGGTGACACAATAATGGTACGCCATCTGACTAGCCTGACCCATGTAGTTCCCAGCGGTCTCCGTGGAGACAAGAAAGAATAGGAATACTGCTCTCTCAGGCATGTCGTAAAAGGCAACTAATAAGAGGTTGTGCATGGGAGGCTGGCAGCCTCATCGTGTCAAACATGTTTCTATAGAAACCATCACAGCTAGCAAGAGAACATGAATACATTGATGCAGGTTTTATACAAGCAGGCCAGCTGTAGTGGTGAATGTATTGATGCTGGTTTTATACAAGCAGGTCAGCTGTAGTGGTGAATGTATTGATGCAGGTTTTATACAAGCAGGCCAGCTGTAGTGGTGAATGTATTGATGCAGGTTTTATACAAGCAGGCCAGTTGTAGTGGTGAATGTATTGATGCTGGTTTTATACAAGTGGGTCAGCTGTAGTGGTGAATGTATTGATGCAGGTTTTATACAAGCAGGCCAGCTGTAGTGGTGAATGTATTGATGCAGGTTTTATACAAGAAGGCCAGCTGTAGTGGTGAATGTATTGATGCTGGTTTTATACAAGCGGGCCAGCTGTAGTGGTGAATGTATTGATGCTGGTTTTATACAAGCAGGCCAGCTGTAGTGGTGAATGTATTGATGCAGGTTTTATACAAGCAGGCCAGCTGTAGTGGTGAATGTATTGATGCTGGTTTTATACAAGCGGGCCAGCTGTAGTGGTGAATGTATTGATGCAGGTTTTATACAAGCGGGCCAGCTGTAGGGTGAATGTATTGATGGTGGTTTTATACAAGCGGGCCAGCTGTAGTGGTGAATGTATTGATGCTGGTTTTATACAAGCGGGCCAGCTGTAGTGGTGAATGTATTGATGCTAGTTTTATACAAGCGGGCCAGCTGTAGTGGTGAATGTATTGATGCTGGTTTTATACAAGCGGGCCAGCTGTAGTGGTGAATGTATTGATGCTGGTTTTATACAAGCGGGCCAGCTGTAGTGGTGAATGTATTGATGCTGGTTTTATACAAGCGGGCCAGCTGTAGTGGTGAATGTATTGATGCTGGTTTTATACAAGCGGGCCAGCCGTAGTGGTGAATGTTTTGATGCAGGTTTTATACAAGCGGGCCAGCTGTAGTGGTGAATGTATTGATGCAGGTTTTCAGCAAGCAGGCCAGCTGTAGTGGTGAATGTATTGATGCTGGTTTTATACAAGCGGGCCAGCTGTAGTTGTGAATGTATTGATGCAGGTTTTATACAAGCGGGCCAGCTGTAGTGGTGAATGTATTGATGCAGGTTTTCAGCAAGCAGGCCAGCTGTAGTGGTGAATGTATTGATGCAGGTTTTCAGCAAGCAGGCCAGCTGTAGTGGTGAATGTATTGATGCAGGTTTTATACAAGTGGGCCAGCTGTAGTGGTGAATGTATTGATGCAAGTTTTATACAAGCGGGCCAGCTGTAGTGGTGAATGTATTGATGCAGGTTTTATACAAGCGGGCCAGCTGTAGTGGTGAATGTATTGATGCAGGTTTTATGCAAGCGGGCCAGCTGTAGTGGTGAATGTATTGATGCAGGTTTTATACAAGCGGGCCAGTTGTAGTGGTGAATGTATTGATGCTGGTTTTATACAAGCGGGCCAGCTGTAGTGGTGAATGTATTGATGCAGGTTTTATACAAGCGGGCCAGTTGTAGTGGTGAATGTATTGATGCTGGTTTTATACAAGCGGGCCAGCTGTAGTGGTGAATGTATTGATGCAGGTTTTATACAAGCAGGCCAGTTGTAGTGGTGAATGTATTGATGCTGGTTTTATACAAGTGGGCCAGCTGTAGTGGTGAATGTATTGATGCAGGTTTTATACAAGCGGGCCAGCTGTAGTGGTGAATGTATTGATGCTGGTTTTATACAAGCGGGCCAGCTGTAGTGGTGAATGTATTGATGCTGGTTTTATACAAGCGGGCCAGCTGTAGTGGTGAATGTATTGATGCTGGTTTTATACAAGCGGGCCAGCTATAGTGGTGAATGTATTGATGCTGGTTTTATACAAGCGGGCCAGCTGTAGTGGTGAATGTATTGATGCTGGTTTTATACAAGCGGGCCAGCTGTAGTGGTGAATGTATTCATAATTCATTCATAACCCTCCACTCCCAAAGGAGCATAGGCCTTCAACAAACACATGCCAAGTCCTCCTGTCCCGTGCCATCATCTCAAGTTCTTTCCATGTTCTCCTCATCATTTTCAACTCTGTTTCCAACTCTCTTCTCCATGTACTTCTTGGTCTTCCTCTGCCTCTCTTGCCCTGGGGGTTCCAGAACAAGGACTGCCTTGTAATGCTATCAACAGGTTTCCTCAGTGTGTGTCCTATCCATCGCCATCGTCTTCTTCTCATCTCTTGTTCCACTGGCACTTGTCTAGTTCTTGTCATCAGTTCCACGTTGGTAACCTTGTCATACCATTTTAATCCCTCTATTCTACGCAAGCACCCATTTATGAAAGTCTGTAGCTTTTTGGTTGTTGTCTTTGTTGTTCTCCATGTCTCCGAGCCATACAATAGGACTGACTTCACATGTGAATTGAAGATTCTTATTTCCGTGTTGGATCCGACCTCTCCCGATCTCCATATATTTCCCAATGCAATGAAAGCTCCTCTTGCCTTTTGTATTCCCATTTTGATATCGCTGTCCGTCCCTCCAACCTTGTCTATACCACTGCCAAGATATGTGTACGACCCCACATCTTGAATTGGCGTTTCCCCAAGTTCAACCCCGCTATCATTACCTGCATTTACTCTCATTATTTTTGTCCTCCCCCTGTGTATCTTCAGACCCAATTGCCGCGACCTCTCATCGAGTGTTTTCAATTTGTCCTGCATCTGATTACGGTTATGGGACAGAAGAGCCAAGTCATCAGCTAAATCCAGATCATCCAACTGCTTAGTCAGAGTCCACTGGATTCCATTTCTGTTGTGTGTTGTCGATGATCTCATAACCCAATCTATTGCCAGCAAGAAAAGAAATGGAGACAAGAGGCATCCCTGTCGCACTCCTGTTCTTATCCCAAACGGTTCTGTAAGCTGTCCTTCGTGAAGAATTCTACATGTCATGTCTTCATACGTTTTCTTTATTAACTTAATGATCTTCAGGGGAACTCCATAATGCCTCATCAATTTCCAAAGTGATTCTCTGTCCACACTGTCAAATGCCTTTTCGTAGTCCACAAATCCGATGTATAATGGTGAATTCCATTCCAGACTTTGTTCAACTATTATTCTCAAAGTGGCTATCTGGTCTGTACATGATCTGTTTTGTCGAAAACCTGCTTGTTCATCTCTCAGTTTCTTGTCTATGGACTCTTTTAATCTCTCAAGGATAATCCTGTTTAATACTTTCCTGGCACTGATAGTAACATTATTCCTCTATAATTTGTGCACTCTTGTAAATTTCCCTTCTTAGGCAACTTAACCAGATATCCTTCCTTCCATTCTGCTGGTATCTCTTCCTTTTCCCAGACTTTACCAAGTAATTTATATAACATCTCTGTAGCCGTGTCGATATCTGCTTTGATGGCCTCTGCTGGAATGCCATCAGGTCCAGACGCTTTTCCCTCTCTTAGAAGCTTTATGGCTTTCTTTATTTCTTCCTTCGTTGGTCTTTCACCGTTAATTTGTAGCTCTTCTTCTGCTGGCTGGATGTCCGGCGGGTTTTGTGGAGCTGGTCTATTGAGAAGGTCCCCAAAATATTCTGTCCACCTCTTCATTTGCTCTTGTATATTGCTGAGCAGTTTCCCATTCTTGTCTTTTATGAGGCAACTTGTTTGCTTGTATTTCCCTGTTAGCTTCTTTGTGCTGCTATACAGTTCTCTCATATTTCCTTTGGCTGCAGCATCTTCTGCCTCTCTTGCCAACTCCTCAATATACTTCCTCTTGTCTCTTTTGATACTTCTTTTTACTTCTTTGTTTGCTTCTGTGTACACTTCTTGAGCCTTGGCTTTGGAACTTCTGGTTTTGCTTGTGTTTAACTCTGCTTTCTTGTTTTTTCTGTCTTTTATCTTATTGATGGTTTCTGTTGTTATCCATGCTTTTTGTTGTCTTTCCCTTTTCCCCAGTATTTCTTCACATGTCTCCTTCCATACTGTTTTGACCTGCTGCCAATAGTCTTCTGTATTCTCTACATCTTCCAGCTGTTGGAGCACTTGGAATTTGTTGGATACTGTGACCGCAAATTTGTCTCTTGTTTCTTGATTTCTTAGCTGTCCTACATTAAACTGTTGTCTATAATTTTGCATTGTTGCATATCTCTTGAGTTTCATTTTTACTTTGGCTATCAGAAGATGGTGATCTGATGCCACATCTGCTCCTCTATATACCTTTACATCCTGCAATGATGATCTAAACTTCTTGTTTATGCATATATGATCAATCTGATTTTCTGTTCTATGGTCTGGTGATATCCATGTTGCCTTGTGTATTCTCTTATGTGGAAACATGCTTCCTCCTATAGCCAGTTGATTTGAAGCACAGAAGTTTGCGAATAGTTCTCCATTTTCATTCATTACTCCTAGCCCATGTTTTCCCATGACTTCTTCAAATCCGGTGTTGACTGTACCTATCTTTGCATTCATGTCACCCATCAAAATTGTGATGTCTCTTCTTTTTACTTTATCCATAATTTCCTGTAGTTTAGTATAAAATGCTTCTTTCACAGACTCTTCTTTGTCATTAGTTGGTGCATAACATTGGATGACATTTACATGAATTTTCTTTTTAGCTGTTTTGAAAGAAGCTGTTATTATTCTGGGTCCAACAGCTTCCCATTCAATGAGTGCTTTCTGTGCTTCTTTAGATAACATAAGAGCTACCCCTTCACTGTGGTGTGAACTTTCGTCTTCATGTCCTGAGGACAGCACCAATTCACCTGTGATGAGTTTCTTCCTGTCTACCCCCTTCCACTTTGTTTCACACATTCCCAGAACCTCGATTTTGTATTCCCTCATTTCTGCTGCTACTTGCGCCACTTTCCCTTGTTCGTTTAATGTCCGAACATTCCAGGTGCCAAATCTGGAAGTTCTCCTAGAAGAAAGAAGGTTAGTCAGCAACACAGACTCCTTTCGGCTTTCTCTGTGTTGCATCATACGCCTCCCCGCGAGAGGACCTTCCCCTGTCTTGGATGGCTGTGTTTTATTTTCTTTATTTGACTTGTCCATATTTGTTGAAGTTTTTTGTGGTTTAAAATTTTTTTACAGGATGGTGTAACCGGCCCCATGCCCTTAGTCGCTTTTTACGACATGCTTGGTAGGGGACAGTGTTACTATTCTTTGCTCCCCTTTCGGGCCCCGGTAACACACAGGTGGGTGAATGTATTGATGCAGGTTTTATACAAGCGGGCCAGCCGTAGTGGTGAATGTTTTGATGCAGGTTTTATACAAGCGGGCCAGCTGTAGTGGTGAATGTATTGATGCTGGTTTTATACAAGCAGGCCAGCTGTAGTGGTGAATGTATTGATGCAGGTTTTATACAAGCGGGCCAGCTGTAGTGGTGAATGTATTGATGCTGGTTTTATACAAGCGGGCCAGCTGTAGTGGTGAATGTATTGATGCAGGTTTTATACAAGCGGGCCAGCTGTAGTGGTGAATGTATTGATGCAGGTTTTATACAAGCGGGCCAGCTGTAGTGGTGAATGTATTGATGCAGGTTTTCAGCAAGCAGGCCAGCTGTAGTGGTGAATGTATTGATGCAGGTTTTCAGCAAGCAGGTCAGCTGTAGTGGTGAATGTATTGATGCAGGTTTTATACAAGCGGGCCAGCTGTAGTGGTGAATGTATTGATGCAAGTTTTATACAAGCGGGCCAGCTGTAGTGGTGAATGTATTGATGCAGGTTTTATACAAGCGGGCCAGCTGTAGTGGTGAATGTATTGATGCAGGTTTTATGCAAGCGGGCCAGCTGTAGTGGTGAATGTATTGGTGCAGGTTTTCAGCAAGCAGGCCAGCTGTAGTGGTGAATGTATTGATGCAGGTTTTATACAAGCAGGCCAGCTGTAGTGGTGAATGTATTGATGCAGGTTTTATACAAGCGGGCCAGCTGTAGTGGTGAATGTATTGATGCAGGTTTTATACAAGCAGGCCAGCTGTAGTGGTGAATGTATTGATGCAGGTTTTATACAAGCAGGCCAGCTGTAGTGGTGAATGTATTGATGCAGGTTTTCAGCAAGCGAGCCAACTGTAGTGGTGAATGTATTGATGCAGGTTTTCAGCAAGCAGGCCAGCTGTAGTGGTGAATGTATTGATGCAGGTTTTCAGCAAGCAGGCCAGCTGTAGTGGTGAATGTATTGATGCAGGTTTTCAGCAAGCGGGCCAGCTGTGGTGGTGAATGCATGCTCCATAAGCAGCAAGAAGGGAAAGAACAAGATTACTAGCCTGACTATATATCAGCTGATTTCACAAATTTCAGTCATATTCCTTTATGACTGGGCTGATATATCTTAGTCATATTCCTTTATGACTGGGTTGAAATATCTTAGCCATATTCCTTTATGATTAGGTTGAAATATCTTAGTCATATTCCTTTATGACTGGCTGAAATATCTTAGTCATATTCCTTTATGACTAGGTTGAAATATCTTAGTCATATTCCTTTATGACTGGGCTGAAATATCTTAGTCATATTCCTTTATAACTGGGTTGATAGGTCTTAGTCATATACCTTTATGACTGGGTTGAAATATCTTAGTCATATTCATTTATGACTGGGCTGAAATATCTTAGTCATATTCCTTTATAACTGGGTTGAAATATCTTAATCATATTCCTTTATGACTGGGTTGATAGGTCTTAGTCATATTCCTTTATGACTAGGTTGAAATATCAGTCATATTCCTTTATAACTGGGTTGATAGGTCTTAGTCATATACCTTTATGACTAGGTTGAAATATCTTAGTCATATTCCTTTATAACTGGGTTGATAGGTCTTAGTCGTATACCTTTATGACTGGGTTGAAATATCTTAGTCATATTCATTTATAACTGGGTTGATAGGTGTTAGTCATATACCTTTATAACTGGATTGATAGGTCTTAGTCATATTCCTTTATGACTGGGTTGATAGGTCTTAGTCATATACCTTTATGACTAGGCTGAAATATCTTAGTCATATTCCTTTATGACTAGGTTGAAATATCTTAGTCATATTCCTTTATAACTGGGTTGATAGGTCTTAGTCGTATACCTTTATGACTGGGTTGAAATATCTTAGTCATATTCCTTTATAACTGGGTTGATAGGTCTTAGTCATATTCCTTTATGACTGGGTTGAAATATCTTCGTCATATTCCTTTATGACTGGGTTGATAGGTCTTAGTCATATTCCTTTATGACTGGGTTAGTAGGTCTTAGTCATATATATGACTGCATTGGATCTTCAGTCATATTTCTTTATGACTCAGTTGATAGATATCAGTCATATTCCTTTATGAGTGTGTTGACATATCTTAGTCATATACCTTTATCACTAGGTTGATAGATCTTAGTCATTTATATGACTGTTGAAAAAGGTAGCAGTCATGTTCATTTATATCCGGGTTGAAAGATCTTAGTCATATTTATGACTGAGTTGATAAATTAGGCATATTTCTTTATGACTGTGGTGACAGATTTTAGACATATATATGAATGCGTTGACAGGTATCAGTCACATTCATTTAAAACTGGACTGATATATCTTAGTCATGCTTATGACTGAGTTGATAAAACTCAGTCATATTTATGACAGAGTTGATAGATTAGTCATATTTCTTTAATAAGTTGATAGATCACAGCCATATCCTTTTATATTTTAGATAAATGACTGTGTTGAAATCTTCTTCTTCGATCCTTAGCATCCGAGGGGAAGTTTCAGTTTTCACCATCGCTTGCCTCTTCACGTCTTCCGTGGAAATGTTAATGCTGTGACATATCAAGATGAGGTTCTGGATGCATTGGTTGCTCCTGCGTTCACAAATTATCCAGACTTGCAGCTTCTCCAGCAGGATAACGCACGTGCGCACACTGCATGCATTATGCAGCAATATCTACAGCAGCAGAACATTGTGACGATTGATTGGCCTGCCCTATCACCAGACATGTCCCCTAAAGAACATCTGTGGAACGAGCTTGGACACAGAGTCTACAGGCAAGGTTCTCCAGCTAATCTGCAACAGCTCGAAGCTGCTCTTACACGTGAATGGGACTTGATTCCCCGGAATTTCCTTCAGAGACTTGTGCGTTCCATGCGGAGCTGCTGCCAAGCTCGTTTGCAAGTACACGGTGGACATACCAGATACTGAGGATAGTGTGAATGAATTTTTTTATTGGTTACATTTTTGGTTTTCTCCCTTGCCTGCACAGAATGCAATGAATTTCATAACAATCAAATGTACAAATTAATGACCAGCATGGATTCATAAGAAAATGAATAAAGATTCCAAATACGTAAACTTGTAAACACTTATATTTACATTTCACACTCTGTTCCTGGATTATACAGGTGGTGCGTTTTTAATGTGTTTCAGTATATATGTGCATTTATGACATGATCTCACCTGTTATAAAATCATTGACTTTTTATAAATATAACAGATCATATACTCGTAAAAGGCAACCAATGTAAAGTTGTGCATACGGATGGCTACCTCATTATGTAAAAAAATAGCTACAAAAATCACTACGGCAGACGCATGTGTTTTGAAGCAGGGTTCCTACAAGGGGACTATCTGCAGTGGTGTTCTCAATCCTTAAACTAAATATAATTTTCTGTTGTTTAACTAAGGCTGCTGAGCTTGTTGCTCTTTCACAACCAATACCAAGTTGAAGAATTTGGATGTGCTCTGTTACTGTTGGATGGTGACATGTAGAGTAACTGTTGGGTGGTGACATATAGAGTAACTGTTGGGTGGTGACGTAAAGAGTAAGTAACTGTTGGGGAATCAGGCAATATCCTTCTTCTTTTCTAGGCATGTGTGAGGCACATGCTGAACTGTCTCATATACGAGTAGATGGGTACAGTTGCAGCATGTGAGGGGTTTAATTTGTTTAGGTGCTAGATTAGTCAGGCGTGTTCTGCCCTTAGTTGGAAAATTGTGTGCTGCTCCATTTGTCATTGGTTGTTGATGCCACTTTTATTGGGATGGGTCATTTCTTTAAACCTGTGAGTAATTAATTACTACAGTCACAAATAAGAATCTAACTAGTAACACTGTTATCAGTTTTAAAAAAGCACATACTTATCACATACAAAATGCAAAATATGATTAAATAACAAGAGCTGTTTTTTCAGCCATTAAACAAAAAAATCAGATTCATTTTTTAAAATCAATCAGTAAATCAATTTTTAAATAAAAAAATATGACAGACTTGTTTCTCACAGTATTTCATTCTTCTGGAATCTTTAGATAGCAGAGGAGACACTAGCATTCTGGGAGAATCAGGACAGTAAATTCACAACACAAGAACCTCTCGTTAATATGGTGTGCAGAAATCAAATACATGAGGCCTTTTTATTGAAGCATATGATGAATTAGAAAAGGTGATGCCTTTCTTGTTTATGACTCCATTTCCTTCATGTACATGTCCAAAGAGGTGGAGAGTTGGCCTGAGGATGAATGGAAGCAATACATTTTACAAACAAAAATAACTACAGACACACAAGTCCAAAACACAGCACTGCAAGATATTAATTTTAAACTAAAATTTGCAATTAATAAAAATCAGCTAGGAATTGTAATATTAAGCTTTCATTTTCCAACAGCACTTTAAAAATATGTATCACTTTGAAAGTAAATGTGCTAATAAAATGAGTTCTTACACAAAGAATATTAGCATCTTCTTCTTCTTTGATCCTTAGCTGCCAACTGTCAAAGCAGTCAGTGGCAATCACGCCTGGTGGCGTCTTGTAGGGCAGCAGCAAACTGCTTCCACTTTGTTCAGTTGCATATTAGCATAAAATAACATTTATACACAGACAGAATGTACCAGATAAAGGGGGGTAAATGTGAAATAAAAATGAAAACAGAGAAAAGTTGTGCCCAAGAGGTGAAAATAGAGAACTGGAGAGATTTTTGCAGAGATTTAAACATTCTGAATGCACAGACAAGAATTACAATGGGCTTTTATATGATGCTCTAATTATGGTTGCAAGCAACAATGCTGGCCAACACATTGAAAAAGTTACAAAAGCCATGAAAATTAACTACTGTTCAAAAAAGATCTATGGGAAGGAACATACTACTTGCTTAAAGTGTAGCTTCCTCTTCCACTGTTAATCACCAGGATGATTCTGGCACCTCCTCAAACTGCTTTGATTCCAGTTGAAGTTATCACTGGGTACACTGGCTGGTTGTCTTCTCAAAGTATGTCCTATCCCCCTTCTCTCTTTAATCTCCTTAATGTCTGATTGCTGTCTAGTTCTCATTCACATTCAACTATTTATTTTTTACTTTTTTACAACAAAGAATAAAAGATCTAGTTTTCGGGCACCATGAAGACTGAGAGGCAGATAGACAAACAACATCACATAAATCCTATAACAACATGGGATCACAGCACCCCACATGATACACTTGGCTCGGGAACGCAATTTTCAGCTGCCCAATCTTCACATTAAAAGAGGACCAAAGCAATAAAAGATCTAAAGGATGTGGCAGAGGTATCTGTATGCAAGTCTCAAGTTTGGACAAGATAGTCTTGGTAACATGCTACATCTGCAACCATAAATTAAGACAGATTCTTACATTTGCGTTACAACCGGCTAATTTTATTTTCCCCAGAAAAATCTGCAGGATTTTATAGTGGACAGAGAGTGGAAGATAAATCTGGCTTTGTTAATAATGGTATTGGTGTCCTAACTTACTCTTCCGTCCTTGTAAATGTTAATTCTGAAACAGATAAAGCTTTGAACTCTTCAATCATCTGACCACCAATCTTCATAGGACCATCTTTGTCTATTATTTATTCCCATTTCTTTTCTTCTTTGGTCCTTGACAAAGCAATCAGTGACCTTCACACCTAGTGTCGTCTTGTAAGGCAGCAACAAACTGTCTCAACTTTGATTGGTTGACAACCATCCTTTGTGTGGTGCCCCAGCTCTGGTTCATGCTCAGCATCTCTGCCTCCACAGTTCTCCACTAGGTGGCTTTTGGCCATCCCTGCTTTCTCTTTCCTTGTGGAGTCCATGGCAGTTCTGGTTATCAATTTCTTTTGTTTTGTCTAAATTATATGAGTTGCCTGTATTTGATGCTGCTTCTTTTAGCCTATTTGCCTAGAGAAACAGAATCAATGATGAACTGTGCTAAGTACAGAAATTCCTCAATGTCCTCTTTTCTCGCAATCTACATCTAACATCCTAAAAACAATCACTATCAGATAGTTTTCATCATCAATTTATAATTTCCCCTTTCACTCTTTACTGAGTATGCAGCCACCACTGTAGTTGGTCCCCTTACAGGAAACCTGCATTAAAACATTCACATGCTCTTGCAGTGATGATTTCTGTAGCTCTTTATTTCACATGAAGAGATTTCCAGCCTCACATTAGTTGCCTGTCATCACATGAAGAGATTTCCAGCCTCACATTAGTTGCCTGTCATCACATGCCTGAACAAACAGTGCTCCTATTCTGTCTATGTCTACTAGAGACCCCGGGGAATGACATCGGAGATCGTTTTACCAAGTGAGGAAAATCCATAAAATACAGGAAAAGCTAAGAAAGAATGTCTTACAGATGGATTTGCAAACAAAGAATCATAGGCATGAAAAATTAAATACAAACTCTGTAAAATGGAAATGACAATAACTGGAAAATCAGAATTGGAGATGGAGGAGCATCAGTAGCAGACATTTGAGAAAGGCTGTGTTCATGACAAACAACTTTAAATGATGAGCAAGAGAATCAGGCAGACAAATATAACAAATTCATAGAAATAAAAATTTATAAAAATAAGGAACCCTCACTTACTTAATTCTAATAAGTACTTCCTCTCTCAAATGGCGGCAGCCCCAGTGGTTGCGTCCTGGGTGTATGATTCCACATGTTTCGCAGGAATGGTCTGGTGCGATACGATGAAATGCCTGGGAGAGACTAGGTATCTTTCTAGCACTCCAGGTAATACCAAGGTCGAGTATTCCTAGAGGGGGTGAATGGGTGATCAAAACATCTGTTCGTGTTGGTATCTGTCTCCAGTGGACTGCAATCTTCCTTGATGTGCAAACAAAACCTCTTCCATCAGTCATCAATCTGAATGGAGTGTAGGGTGTTCCATAAAAGTGGATACCCTCATAGATAAAGGATGAATTGAACAGATAGACAGCTGATGTTAGCCTTTCTTGCACTGTCTGCAGTTTCTTTCCATCAAACCATGTCTCGTGATTACCAGCAACAAACAGTTTCACTTTGTGAGGAAATCGGTCAAAAAAATCATTCATTAACTGCACAATCTCTTCAAAATTATCTGATCGAAAAATTCCCCCAGAATGCGTTGACCAGTCAAAATTACCAGAATGTACTAGAATGTCCCCACAAGGAATTTCATAGCCATTTGATCGACTCCTGCGAACATTACTTAAAAACACCCCACCTTTATGAAAGACATCATCAGGGGGCTCTGAGAGAGAGCTGGACTTATTCTCAAAAGCATTTACACCTTTCTCATCAACTACCTCATTTGGAACATCCAAGTTGTTACTTCTCTTAATGGAAATGTTACCACTGATTGGATGGGGAGGTGTGAGTACACTGTGCTCAAGATGTGTGTCTGAGATGTGGACTATCCGAACGACATGGGGAGAGGGCGACACCGTGTTCACATACCCAACAGGGATAACATCCAAATTTTGCATTGTGGGCTGGATGTCAGAAAAATCTGAAATAACACACAGTAAATAATTAATGAAAATGGGTAAATGGTAGGCACTCATAAAAAAGAAAGGAGGACAGTAGACAACAAGAAAGTAACAGAACTCTGAGATTTCAAACCACAGACCATCCAAATGCCACCATCAGCTTGCTGCGAGTGAATGACATCAGGTCACTTGACCAGCTAACATGCCAAACAAGTTTATAACCAAGGGAAGTCACTCTCACAATACTATAAGCAGCTATGAAATATTGGGCCAGGAACAACCAGGACTTTTATAGACTCACCACCATTAATAAATAATGCACCTCCATAAATAATATAAGTTTGTACTGTTAGTTCACAGTTTAGTTTGCACATTAAGTAATCCTGAGGACATAATTTTGAGATAACATTTTGAATACAATATACACAGTGAATGAAAAGCTACTACCTAGTTTTTAAATTACTACATCCAAACTTATATCTAATGGATACACATCAAATAAATGCCAAAACAATGAGCAATAACTGCCATTTGACAAATAAACTGACAATACAAGACAAAGCAATAATTGCTGCCCGCTTTGAAATCATGTGTCGAACAATCAGGATCTGATACTGAGTTGTAATGTTAAAGTTGACAGAGATTTAATGTAATAACATGGCAGTTAATTGTCATTCATTTGAGGTTTGTTTCAACGTAAATCTGTTGGACAGAAGTGAAGAAATAAAAAAAAAGGCAGTCCCATAGCAGATACTGCTGTAGGGGAGTGCGGTGTTAGAGACTTCACTTTACTAGGCCCATCTTCAGTTCTCTTCTTTCTTACTTTTGACTTCCTGAATTCAAGAGAAAAGTCAGATATCCATTTATAGCTGCAGACAGGAGTGTGATGTTACATTGTTCTGAACCTGGTGCATTTACCACAAGAGGCCAGTACTCTAACCACTATGCCTATTGGACATTTAGTGAAGAAACAATTTAAAAATAAAAAGTGACTTATCAATCACCCAGTAGTTTATACACTAGGTGGTGTTTAGAACGTTAGTTTGTTTTCATTTTAGATAATATTTAGAATGTAGTAGAAGATGCTGGAGATGGATAGGATACACATTGAGGACAAATACTGATAGCATTACCACGCAGTCCTTGTTCAGGAATCCACAAGGTAAGTGAGATAGAGGGATACCAAGGAATGTGTGGAGAAGTGAACTGGAGACAGACATGAAGGGGATGAAGATGAGTGCAAGAGAGACATGAAGGCACTGGACATGAATCCAACAATCTGGGAGGATAAAGCTGCTGATCATTTTAACCAGTAATTATTTTTCTTTTAAGCTACGCATTTTGCATTCATAAAAGATAACACACAAGGTGAAATGACTATAGTGGGACGTCTGTTCTTCGTTTGCCCTCAGACTTGTACATTCTTCTTCTCTTCTTCTTCCGTCCTTAGCCACCGACCGTCAAAGCAGTCAGTGGCCATTACGCCTAGTGGCGTCTTAGGGCAACAGCAGATATGTTTTCTTTGCCATTGTTTCCCATCACGCCTAGTGGCGTCTTTAGGGCAACGGCAAATCAACCCATTTGCTGTTGTTTCCGTAATCGAAGTGACTGGCAAACGGGTGATCAGCCCGTTGTGGACTTGTACATTAATGACTCAAATAAAGGTAGTAGTCAGCTCAAGGTTCCCGACATCTCCAAACAGTTTTTCATTGAGAGAAGTGGGTTGTTGCCATATACCACTCCATTCACTGCTGTAAGTTGGGCAGGACTGCAGCAGATGTATGGCTGTCATGAGGCTGGTGCCACAGGAGTAGAGATCTGTTAACCAATCCTGTACTTGTGATATAGATGGTACCTCAACCTACTATGACAAGTATGTAAGTGGAAAATGAAGGCTTGGTCTCGCCTAGATAGCAGATGATAGGCATCATCTTTTATGTGACCTGGTGTGACAGAATAACCTCGAACATCACATTTACCTGTGCCATCCTATAATTCATTCTGTGCTCTTCACTTTAGTTTTTCCCACCTCTGACAGTATTTGGTATTTTCGATTCATTGTTTACACTCCCTTCCCTCAATTCTTGTTATGTCAGGACTTCAGCGACCATCCTTTGCTGATTAAGGGTAATCAATCCCTTTCGTTTGAACCCATATTGACACCTGGGATCTGTAAGCGTGGTTTACTAATGTGTAACACATTTTCCTACCAGACCAGACAGTGCAGGGGAGTGACCAGATTAGTGAGTAAACAACCTTGGGACAACCATAGTCGATTATCTCTGATAATAGCTCTGTCTGCCCAGTTTGTTGATTGTTGGCTAAGACTGGGTAAATGACATAATCATTTCCGGACAAGACTTTCAGAAGAATAATTATCCATCTTGAGATTACCTGTGATAAATTTTGAAGTCATGCGTGTAAACATAATCGACAACAGATGGAAGCTGGCATACCATATATGGTGACTGTAAAAAAAAAACATTTATTTTTGCGTTTGTTATGCAGCAATTTTTCATGAGAGAAAGGGAAACATACGCATCTTGCATGCTATTGGCTTGGCATTTGAAATGTAAAGATATGAGGGTTGCCCCACATTTCTTTTCTCATCCTAGAATAAAGATAGCAAAGTGAAAATTTACACGTAGCAACATTGATGTTTTCTGCGTATATGTGCGTAACTGCACGGTCGTCCGACAGATAGCGCTGCTCTAGTAGTCTGTGAAAATGGCGTCTGTGTTCGATACACGTTACAAACAACGAGCTGTAATTGAATTCTTGGTGGTGGAGAAAGAAAGTGTGGGGAACATTCACAAACGTTTGTGTACTGTGTATAGAAGTTGTGCAGTCGATAGGAGCACCGTTGGACGCTAGATTCAGGGAGTTAAGGCTTCAGGAAGTGGAGAGACGGAGCTGCATGATCGGCCATTTGATTTGCGCTGGCTTAAAAAACAAGACCCCGTAAAAGTAGCCCCAGATCTATACAGTGAGTAACCCCAAACATGTAACTGCATTGTAGTCCCCGGGCATCACCGACCCGTAGTGGTTGAACAGAGTGCGTACGCCAATTTTCAAGCCTTTTTGAAAGTACAATATAGTTATCCGCAAACGAAACCAAATAGTGTGGGGCCATAAAGACTTTACTTGAGCACCCCATGTACCACATTTTCTTAATTGAAAATGCCCATTGTTTGACATAAATTCATCAGCAATCTGGATGTGTGTGCTGAATGATGCCCTTATATAATTTAGCGCTTTGTGGAGCGTTTTACATACCTTACTTACATAAGAGTCCTTTAGGCACCCTCTTTGTCTAAATCCACAAGAGGGTGTAGAGGGTATGGTGGTAAAGAACAGAGAGCACCAGACTATCACTAGTCAGGCTGTCTATACCCCCTACCTGGCCAGGCGTTCCATTATATGTCCCTTTAGTGGCAGTCCCCTTGTCAATAAAGACATGTGTCTACAGATGTGTTTGTCCTCTGCCAGACGTGCAGAGGCACTCTTGGGTCCCAACACTGTAGGGTCTAGGATTCCCTGGCTCTTTATTTGTCCCGAGGCATGAGTCCGTGGGTAGCCATCTTCCTCCCATTCTGCAGACATGGCCAACCACTTAGCTAATGACTGTTTCGTATCTTGTGATCTCAGGGGGTGGGATATTAGGCCCTTGACGTATCGTTCTGGATGATGGAGAGACTAATATTTCACCCAGTTCTTGTTATACTATGAGACTTCTAACATTCTGATACCACACTTCCTCAATAACCACTTCCTCATATCAATTTCATGAATGTGCATGTTATTGTAGAATCTTGGTGGACCTTTTTATTGTGTATGGTTTTTGTGAGTACATCTATGCCGGGGCAATACAGGAAGGGGACCGCAATTCGGAGTGCCATAGTTAAATCAAACTGGGATTTAACTTTACCAACTGGCCTCCGTCTTATTGCGAGAGAAGTCCAGCGTTCTGCTTTATACTAGGGGAGGGGCCCCCCTGCAAAAAAGGTCTATCTCGCTGCAGAGTGTATAGCTATAATTGCCGCTGCATTTTTAGCGAGTGGGGTAATTCCACAGTCATATCTTTACAATTAATCTTTTACAACATGGAAACGTATACATTTTCATAAATAATCTGAGTAAGCAATTACAAAACGTGCAGCTAGTAATGTTTGTGGCACCAATATTGTTTGGTACATCTACAGGGTGAAAAAGACGGAACTAATCAAGAACTAAATTTAATTGACGCCCCTGAGCTAACCTCAGTCAGTGTTTATATTTTCCGAACATTCGGTAAATGACTTTAATGGTATTAATGTGGAAAAGCCCCAGAACCCACACTCCCAATTGGCGGGAAAGCAGTGCTACAGAGGCGTCTCTAGGATCAGTGTCTTCTTCAACAACAAAATATGACTCTAATTGGTCAGAAAAGTAAAATCAAGTTTAAAATAATCTAAACTATCTTATACCTCATGACCCCATGACACAATTTATTTTTGTATAATCTGATGTTTTTTGTTCTGGTTTTTTGTTTTATCCGTCACTTCTCTTCTGTTTGTGTTCTTTTTTTTTATACAAGACATGAAGCAAAAAAATAGGTACATATCCTAATTTAAAGGTCTATATATCTTCCAATGCTTTGGACAGATGTGAGATGCCACTTATCCCAAATCGGCAGGTTTATTTCATCTTATCTGGAATTGAAAATTGCTAATGTATCCTAATTATAAACCCATCCAGAAGGGATGAAAACACAGGCATAGAGTAATGCAAAGCGGCCATGATCACCTACCGCTTTTTTTGCCACGTCCCACTGATTTACGGAAAACCAACATAATTAATTTTTTGTTTGGTAAACCAAAAGACGCCACTAGGCGTAACGGAAAAGACAGTTTTTAATGTTTCTTGTTGCCACTAAGCAAAGAGGCGCCCACCTAGTGCGTATTGGCCACCAGAACACTGCTATTGTCTTCAGCAGTAAGACGGCCTAAGGGACGGAAGAAGAAGAGATAGTTAAGAAGAGGTTTTATTGGATGAAGGGTATTAGTTGTTTCATATCATCATTAAAATTTAATGAAAAAAAAAATAGGCTCCCCCATTAATCAACTGCATGTTTTGTTTTCTTTTTTTTGCAATTGCAGCCATCAGTTAAAATGCATGTGGCCAGAGTTTTATGGCTTGGAAATGTCCTGTTCCATAATTAAAAGCCTACGTAGCTGTTTATCGAACTTTAACTTTGAGATGAACTAATGATATGAGTCTGTTCGAGCCCCGGCCCTTAAAAAATAGAATTCAGAGCCGACGCAGTGAAAATGTGGGTATATGGAGTTAGGAATGACTACCGTAACCAGAAACGGACGAGGTGTGGCGACTTTAATTTTGGCGAATGACATCGCGAACAGGAGCGTCCAAAATTATTTTTGCAATTCAATACTTACAAACAATTATAATTATAATGTGTTAAAATGTGTCCCTGACTCACCTAGAAACTGTATTTGTTCTGTTTTTTTTTTTTGTTTCCAAAGCATTAGTCTTATTTGAAGGCCCGCAGTTTCTGAATTCTAATGAGATCTGTTAGGAGCTTGTTCTTTTTCGGCAAAAACATTTCTGGTCTGTTTATCTTTACACTCTTATGTGCAAATTATAAGAGTTAGCTATAATTAAATCTTTTGAAGTTCGGATTAATACTATTGTATTATGAATAAGCTTGTGCAATCTCAAGTAATGTATATTTTCTTTCTAAACTGTTTTAGTTTATTGAAGATAGTCAATGAAGTTATCTTCTCGTTTTTCAAATGTTTCACCAATGTTCTTCCGGCCTTGCAGATGGTTAAATAGGAAACTTCTATGTCTAACAACACTCATAATAAATACGGCAATTATGTGTTAGTGCCTGTCCAGTTGGTTTTTAAACTTAGGCGACAACTAATTTTGTTCGCGTCGTGCTAAAAATGCCTTACGTGTTTATCAATACTAATAAACTATACAAAAATAAATTCGATACTACCACGCTATTTGCTCTCAGTATGATGTATTTAAGAGATATGATGCAAGCTCTCACAAACAACGTCCCTCAGGTAATATGATGTATTCTCCTAGAGAGATGGACTCAACTAAGATGGATGATGCTTGGCGCTTTTAGCATTACGCCTACAACACTAACGAGGTCTTCTGAAGTGGTGATTGCGAACTGTAATTTCCGAATTTAGCAAATGGTCTGGACACTAGACGCTCGTATTTTCTGGCAGTTCTCGATCTTTTTTCTTGTATTGAATTTATTTTAATTCATGACCCAACCACTGTACCATCTAAGCGCAAAAATTCTACTGTTCAAATCCCGAAGGGGATTAGTTTGTGTTATCAGACTATATCCGAAAAAATGTTAGGTTGTACTAGGTATGCATATTTATTTGTTTTTTCAATCGCATGTAAGCTATCATTTTCTCCTACGTTTGCATTTAATGTACCGTGCATATGTCGTCTTTGTCTTTTCTTGGTTGATAGAAATGGACTTAAAAAGAGATTGGTAATGTAATATTCAAGCAACAACAGGTAACAATACACCGCATCCTTCAGCACAGAATCTTACCAGTATGTTTTTTTCCAGCAGTGGAGAGGTTGTCCAACATCGACATATAGTGTCCGATTTATGGAGTTGGGATTTTGGTTGTTGGCTTTTATGATTAATTATGAGTTAACGGATTACCTATGCGTACTGTGCTTCGTAGTACCCGATAGCCAGTTTAATGTATTTTTGATTTTTGCTATTCATTGAGTCTCAACAGATTGATATAGAAACCAGATTCTATGTAGAGACACTAAAGGCCGCTGCCAAATCGTTCCTTTTTTTTTTTTTTCTTGGAGAGTTGTTTTTATAGATAATACTACTGTACAATTTTAGAAGAAAAGTTAACCGTGATTGGCGGAGAGCACAACAAGAGTATGGAGAGTTTTTAATAATGACGCTGTAGAGAACCTCACTAAGCATTCTGTTTGTTGAAAGGTTTAACGTTTTGTATTCTTTTTAACTGTTTTGAGTGGAAGCAAGTATAATCACTCTAACACCACTAATGGATAGATTAAGAATGCCAGTAATAATTTGTTTTTATTTTTTCAGGAAAGTCGAATTCTAGGGAATTATGTTTGAGTTTTTTTTTTTGTTTTAGTAGTGCAAGATCGTTTTCAACGGAGAATTCTGAGAAAGACCCACCTGGTACAAAACTAGTATATTTTTTTAGAGGAGGCCTAAATCGACAGGAACCGGATTCATACTGGGAACATCTATTTTTTGTTTGCAAGGATGGAAATATAGACTTTCTTGTTTGTTATATGATCAGTTTGCTATCATAAACTAATGAGACCATCGTAGACACGTCTTTTATACTGGGAGTTTCTGCGCAGGCATTAGTTTTTTGGAATAGCCAGGCTACCTAACAAAGACACCGTTTAATGAGGTACACAGTTTTTACACTCAGTGGTAGGTATGTTGTGAACACATTTAAGAAATTGTGGTTTTTTTGTGTGGTTTTTTTTTTTTTTATTGTTCTTTTTAGTATGTATATAATGTTTACTGTTGAGTAATGTTGATAATACTAGGAGATAACATTACAATTAATAGAGTCGCAGTATTTATTGATTAGAGAAGTAACGTAAAAAGTATGAGGAGCTAGTAATGCCTTATTATTTCAGTATCATTTATTCCAATCTTTACCAAACATTAAGCTACCAAGCAACTTAAATAGTTGATTTTTTACCGCGATTTGGAAGTGATAATTTTATGATATATATACTTATTGAATGGCGTTTGACAAACAACAGATCTTTTTAAAGCCAGTCAATATTCTACAGATTTGGTGTTGATATTTGGTAATATGTTGGTTGTGTATTGAATGCAAAAAAAAGTAGGTAAAGGAAAATACAAGAAAAATAGTAGGACAGTATTTGGTTGGTTTGTAGGGACGCAAGAATAGAATTGATAGAGCGTAGGCGATCCGACTTATATCCAGTTTCTGTGAAGAAACATCCAGGCTGGTCCATTTATGTGTACTTTACCATACTTTTTTATGAACATCACCCAAGGAAAATTATACACAAGGTGAAAAAGCACCAGGGATGCTGTAAAACGTAATCAAATCGAGCGTATTATAATGTTATAAAACCATAAGATTTTAAGATACAGGTTGTCACAAGTGGCAAAGACACATCCGTGGGGGCGACCGACATTTATAATATCAGACACAAATCCAGTATGCATCAAAGTAAATATAAAGGCTGAAAAGAGCAGGAAACAGAAACAGGAGGAACCCCAATAGAAATATCATCTCTGAAACAACCAATATAAAACAGAAATCTTAAATACGCGACGACAAAAATAAATCCCAAGTTATTGAACAGAAGCATAGGAGCAGTATAGAAGAAGGAAAACCCAGAAGAAAGAAGCAACCGCAAAATGGGAATTAGGCTTAAAAGACAAGCAATACAATCCTCAAATTGCAAAATTACCCTAAAAAGGAGTCCTAAAAAAATCAAATTTGGATGACCAGATGTACATCTTGAATAAAATGGCAGAAAGAAAGAAGAGCAAAAAAACACTTCCAGAATATAAAACAAATAGACAATCTGACATACTGAACTATGTGTAGAGAAGCAAAAGAACGGAGGGATAAAACAAAATGTAAGGAAATAGAAGACTTGGAGAGACGAAGCACAGGACAAGAAGATTAATGCAAGAAAGTAGATTGAAAAGACAGAGAAAACACGGAAAAATACCACCAAGAATAACATGTAAAGGATTAAAAAAACATAAATGCTAGGCTGCTGGGATATACATGATCGCGCAGGACCGGGGTCAATCACCCTGTTAGAAAAATTGACTTGCTCAGACATACGCGAACGAGCGAATCCCAAAGACCAAAAATCTGATTTATGTGAACGTGTACTGCTTGAGACTAGCCGAGGGTATGGAGACTCAAATTGGATGGTGGCAACGGAGGAAAAGTAGTCACCCCGTTTTCCCAAGTGTTGACATAAAGTAAGGAATTCGACAGAAGGGACCTTGGATATGATACGCCACAGTCCAATTATATTGGTCGCTTATTGCGATGATACCAGAAGCCATTTGTTTGAAGTTCACGCGGGCATAAACGGCAAGATGCTTTGACAATATTCCATAAATTTTAACAAGTAACTTTTTTTCGTAATATTAATGGTAGGTAAATATAAATAATTAGCTGGCCGGATGGCGCCATTCTGGAAGCAGTGTGAAATAATTGTTTATACATTTTTTTTACAGACGTGTATAGATAATATTAATGAAAATGCATAAGGACAAGAAGACAGGTGTTAGTTCACATCATGTGAAAGAACTTGCATTGTAATCAAAAGTGGTCAATATTGATAGCACCAAAAAGAAACACCCGGCGTAGGACGCCCTTGAGACGCATGTGTTTTCAAATACTGTACTTTAGCCATGCAGGACAGCCGAAGGGGATATTGGGTGGAAGCTGGTGTCTAAAGAAATCACTTTTAGAACGGACGTTCAAAATTTTGGAGCCGGGAGCGTAGAAGGTTGGTATCAAAAATCAAGTAAGTTTTGTCGTTTTTGATTTATGTTAGAAAAACAGAGTAGAGACGGACATGAGACTAACAGATAAAAAATTCTTCTAATACTTGACATGAACATCATGGACCTGAAAGATGAAACTTTAGTGGTAGGCACAATTTGAATTAGAAATTGACAAAAAACCTATGGCCTTGAAATTAGGCCACAGACCAATAAAGTATATATCTTTCGAGCGTCCTCAGGATATGTTAACCGAGCTTTTTATTCGCCATCACACTAATAAGTTTGTCCGAGTGAATGCGGACACAGTCAATTTCAAGGAGTAGGTGAGTGATTCCAAATGAAAATTAAATGTGAAATCAAGTTTCGGGCCAAGAGGAGTGCAATAGCTAGTAAGCCAGCAGCTTCAGTCTTGAGTTTTGGCTTAGCATTTCTGTTGTTCTTTAATTCATAATCTGAGCTGAGAGTTTCAATTGTCAACGAAAGGGGGATGTCCATTCAGTTGATGATTTACTCGAGTTGTATCTGTTCCAGGTACGTTTGTGACAGATACCACGGATTATTGCCCCCGCCGCCCAGCCACGGAGAGGTGGACCAGAGGTACGCAAATTTCAGCAACACGAGAGCTAGACATATGCAGTTTGAGTGAAGTGGAGTGGGGGGTGCCTCAGGTCTGCTGGAGAGTCTTCACGCACCGTGCCTTTAGTTACTAAATACCCCATAAAATTACCAGGTATCGAGCAATTTAACTGGACAACTGTGTATCAAAATAGACTAGGTAGATGATGAGGCCACCCAGAACAGCACAATCATTAAAAACAAACCATGCTCAGTAGATTACTAAACTAGAACATTTTAAATAAAAACAAACTAGGATCTTATACTTTATAAGTACAGTACACTCTATGCCATAATAATTAAGAAACTATAACCATCAACGCAAATACAATCATAAGATTTATTTAATCGTCCTGTTTTTTTATCTTTATATTAAAAGTACAGGTATCAATTTCAAAAAAACTTGATCCAGAACAAATAAATGAAAATATAAATTCCTATCTAAAAATTATAACACTCTTGAGTTAGTACAGTGGGTATTTATAATATTTATTTGTCTTAAATAATATAATTTAGTCTGGCTTAAAATATCTGTGTGGGATGTGAACACGATAACTATCACACGCACATCCACATATACAATATCATTAACCGCTAAGAGGGGGGTTATCATTTTATACATAGGCTAACATGTCATTAAGGAAAAAAAAATTGAGTGTTGACAGTGTCGTAAGTGGTAGCAAAAAAGGACCCTTCTGACATTCACAGACCAACTCACAATTCTATCTCAGGAGCCTTCACAGCTGGCCTCAGTACATTGCGCATTTTAGTAACGAGATCACACTCATTATTATACCACAAACCCACTTTCGACATGTACATTGGGGAGTCTTGTCCAGGGATAATTACAGCCCAACAGTAATATTAGGATCCTCACTGGTTGGAGAACCATAAAAATTAAGGATGGAGGATAAACACATTGTGAAATTCCCTTCACATAAAATGTAAAAGGTAGTCCCTGCAGACAAAAATTTGGTGAAATCTTTCACAGCCCAGTCAGTATAATTAATTAAGAACTAACTGTTTAGGTTAGGAGATTAGATAACTTAGACTATAGGGATAAAGAAGCTACTATAGTGAATCATTCACCTGGTTAGTAGATTTAGCTTGTATATTATTATCATTGTTCCCCCCCCCCAGTCTGGCGGAAGGCCGTATAGCAAAGCAAAATTCCACGAGATCAATACTGCCCCCGCCCTCCAGACCGCCCCCCCCCCTGAGGGACATAGGGAAACATGCGGTATGGTCCAGTATTTTCACACATTGCAATATGTAACGGCTAGAATGTTGATAGATATATGAAAGGGAGATAGATCACAGGTAGCTGAAGTAAGTTAACAGGATTAACTAAGAATATTAGTAAGGCTGACTAAGAGAAAATTAAGAGGCTGCAGCATTGAGGCAGAAGTTAAAACTGACAGTTAGAGATTTAGCTTTTATATTATTATAACTTGCCTGCAAAAGGTAAGGCGGAGCTAGAAACAAAAAAGGTTCCGATCTATAATGCGTGACAGTGCTGACCCGCAAAGGACATGGGTAAAGGAGGCTGTCCGAATATTTAAATTCAATATGTAACGGGGGCTCCTGAATGTGGATTCCAAAACCTATTGAAATGGTACGATCAGAAGGTATGCTGAAGAAGGAAGAATGTTACAAAATTCAGGCTGATAGCGAAATCTAAGAGAGCCATGTCAGATTGTAGGCAGATAGAAAAGACGACAAGCAAAGTGTAGGGGGTACCTAGACGAGCGTAAAAAAGAGTATGTACTGCTCCGAAACTACATAGGTTAGTCAGAAGAGAGGTGAAGAAAAAAGTGGTTTGCAACATGCCGATTGAGGGGATACTTCTTATGAAGTATACGAAGCCTAAGTTGAAGCAGAGAAGGGAGCACTTGAATTACGACTATGGTATGCAAGCTGAGGAATTTGTCACAAGGCACCGGGCTCCTTAGAAAAATGTTGTCCAGCCGCCCCCTTTCGTAGCCTCTTAGATGCATACGGGCCCAGTCTGGTGAGCCACAAACTCAGCTAATGGATCGGTGTTCATTTAGTACCATTTTTGGTTGAAAAAGACGATGACAAGAGAGGTACCTAGGAACTTTAGAAGTTATTATAGCTACTACATATTGGGGTTAAGAGAGAACAGATAGGAGTTTGAGTTTAAAGCCGTATCACAGGGATTGAGAGAGGTGTAGACTTCTTTATGAAGTATTTGCCAAAATAAACAGGGAAGACCAAGACAATTATGACATGTTAAAGCAGGCTTTGTTATTAAGGTACGAGAAGAGAATGGGGAGTAATTTTATATCAGTAAGAAAATTTAAGAAATGCCAAAACTGTTTTGGTCTGGTTTTAGACATACCAACCAAGGTTCTCTGCCAGACTAGAGAAACCTTAATTTGGTGAGAAATGGACGGCTCTGGGGAAGACCCAAGATCTTAAAGAAATGATCATGATTGAGCAATTGAGAGAGTCCATGGCTCCAGACATGAGAAAATTTCTCATGAGAAAGTGCAGGGTGCAAAGAAGTAGTTGGGGGAATATTTGTTTAAATGAGTTGCGCAACGAGATGGGTATCAGGCAGCTCAGGCAGAGGTAAGTGGTGCTAAAAAGAAGCACATAGACAATTTTAAAGCTCCACAGCAATTTAATAAATTTGATAATAGAGAGCAGGGAAATAAAGGTAGGACAAACTTTGAGCGGCCAAGAAATGACTATCGCGACAGAAACTCACAGTTCAATGACCAAAAGTTCAATGAAAGAAAACCGTCGAATTTTGTAGAAGGAAACCTTCAAACATTGCTGCAATGAAGTCGGGGACGCGAAGATTAAAGGTTAATCCTAATGGACAACAGGGACCTTATCACCCCCCAGTTTGTGAGGATGTTATTTGTAATGGGGTCACCATAAGGTGCCTTTATGATACAGGTTTGGATTATGATTCAGTTGTGAAGTCTAGCCTAGTGGACCCAAGTCAGTATACCACAGAAACAGTGGAAATACAAGGGGCGCTAAGGACATACCACTCATGACACTTCCCATCGCAAGGATAACGGTGAAAACTCGCTATGTGGAAGGAGAAATCAGAGCAGCAGTGATAGATGAACCAATCTACCCTCTGATATTGGGGTGTAGATACGTCTTCTTGGGGAATCCCGAGAGACCTGTGATCATGGCGACAGTGCAGACCAGGTCACAGAAGAAAGAGGAAGAAGGTGAACCTATAAATGCTCATCCAGAGGAGATGAGGAAGGCGCAGGCTGAGGATAGGACACTCAAGCCCTGTTTTAAAAAATTGCCCAAATGCCACACACCTCCGAGCAAGGGGGGAATATTTCATGAAGAACAAACTCTTATACAGGAAGGCCGGAACTGGAACAAATGGTCACAACCAGCTGGTTCTTCCCACTTCATATAGAGATAAAGTGATGGAACTCGGGCATGCGATTCCCTTCAGTGGTCACATGGGGATCAGCGCCACAGGACAGCGTATAGCTTGTCATTACTTCTGGCCAGGGATAACGGAGGATATATAAAAAGATATGTCAAATCCTGCCCAGAATGTCAAAGGGTAGCTCCAAAGCACTGGACTGCTCCTGCAACTCTAGGGGAAATGCCCATAGTGGGAACACCTTTTGAGAGGGTTGCAGTGGATATTGTAGGACCTCTCACTCGGACCAAGAGGAGGAACAGTTACATCCTTACTCTGGTGGACACTTGTTCTCTGTGGGGAGAGGCGGTAGCCCTGCCATCAATTGATTCAAAACATGTAGCAGAGGCACTACTTACAATATTTACCCGATTAGGATTCCCGCATCAAATCTTGACGGATAATGGTTCTCAGTTCAAGGGGAAACTAACGGAAGAAGTTTTTAAGCTATTTCAAGCCAGACACTTTCATTGTAGTCCGTACCATCCACAAGGGAACGGCCAGGTAGAGAGGTTCAACGGGACTCTCATTTCTATCCTGAGAAAGCTGGCACACGAAAAACCGGATCTGTGGGATCAATTCCTGCCCGCCGCATTGTTTGCGTACCGGGAGGTACCACATAGTTCAACCGGGATGGCTCCCGCAACTCTGCTATTTGGGAGGCCAATAAAAGGTCCATTAGAAGCTCTATTAAGGACCTGGACAGATGAGAAGGCGGAAGAGACTGTTACCTCATCGTATCAATACGTGAACGAACTGACCACTCGTTTGAAAGCTGGATGGAAACTGGCAAATGATAATTTGAAACAAGCCAGGAAGAAACATGCAGCATATTTTAATAGGAAGGCAAAGGACAGGGAACTGGCAGTCGGAGAGAAGGTGCTGCTTCTACTACCCCCGGAAGCCAGAATAAATTACAAATTGGTTGGCAAGGTCCATATACGGTTCTAGAGAAGGTGTCTAGAACAAACTATAAAATTGACAAAAAGGGGAAGGAGAAAGTTTATCATGTAAACCTGTTAAAGAAGTATCTGGACAGACCACTCCAGGAAAGCACCCCCTTATTGACCTTGGCTATTGCAACCCAGATGCAAAAAGAACCACTCACCTCACATGAATACCCATTACATCCTTGTGAAACCGCAGCACAGGTAAAAGTCAGTAAGCACCTGACTAAAAACCAGAGGGAGAGAGTTCAACAGGTTCTGGAGGAACATACAGATGTATTAACAGATAAACCAGGCCATACAAATTGGCTACAGTATGACATGAAACTGGTAGACTCAAACCCAATCTGTATGAGAGCCTATTCTATTCCGTTCGCGAAGGAGAAGGCATTGAAGGAAGAAATAGAGTATTTGTTGAAGGAGGGGATTATTTCGCACAGTGAATCATCTTTTAGTTCTAGTGTCGTTTTGTTGAGAAAACCGTCTGGGGAACACAGACTGTGCATAGATTACAGGAAACTGAATGCTGTCACAGAAGGACAAGTGGATCCATTACCAGACACAAAAACAGTTATTTGCCAGACTGAACAAGGCAAAATACTTTTCAAAGGTGGATCTTAGTAAAGGCTATTACCAGATCCCAGTGAAGCCTGAAGTGAGACCTTATTTGGCTTTTAGCACTTCGGATGGACATTATGAATTCAATATGCTACCATTCGGACTGAAAAATGCTCCGAGTGTGTTTTCAAGGATGATGCGCAAATTGTTGGATCCCCTGAATAACCCATGTATCACGAATTTCATGGATGATATTCTCGTCGCCACAGAGACATTTGAAGAACACATTGAAGCTCTGGAGATGTTGTTTGATAGACTTCGGGAGGCGAACTTAACTGCTAGGCCAACAAAATGTTGTATTGGATGCAAAGAGTTGGAATTCTTGGGACACACTGTATATCAGGGTAATATGACCCCTGATCCTAAGAACTTGGAAAAAACTGCAGAGAGCACCTAGGCCGCAAACAAAAAAGGACGTGCGATCATTTGTGTCGTTATGCGGATTTTATCAGAAATACATCAAGAATTTTAACGCTATTTGTGCTCCTCTGACTGATCTGACTCGCAAGGGACTTCCAGATAAAATTATTTGGACTGCACAATGTGAACTAGCGTTCCAAGAGTTAAAGGAAAAACTCACTAGCAAGCCTATTCTCAAACTGCCTGATTTGACACAGGACTTTGTCTTAAGAACCGATGCAAGTAATGTAGGACTAGGAGGGGCTTTGTTGCAAAGATCATCTTCACCTGATGGGGAACTGAAACCAGTCTCTTATGCAAGCCGTAAATTGAATGTCGGTGCAGATTTCCTCAGTCGGCACCCCTGTGATCAAAATTAGAGTAGTGGCAGACGTGAGGAGTAATTTTACCTATGTGTATCGCTGGTTTTGGAACTTGCCATAGGCATGTTTTCAAGTGGGGAGATGTGTAGTGAAATTGACAGAGATACAACGGTAAAATACCTCCAAAGATAACATGTAAGGATAAAAACATAATGCGTAGGCTGCTGATAGTACATGATCGCCCAGACCGCGGGTCATCACCCTCCATAAAAATTGACTTGCTAGACAGGAGGGGAACGGCGGATAAAAAGGAAAAAAATATGACTGGAAAGATTGCGTGAGACTAGAAAGGCTAAGGAGACGCAATTGGGGGGGAAACGGAGAAAAGTCACGTTTCCCAAGTTGACATAAAGTAAGGAACTCGACAGAAGGGACCTTGGATATGTTACGCCACAGTCATTTATTGGTCGCTTTTGCGATACCAAGCCTTTGATTTGAATTCAGCGGCAGAACGCAGATGTTTGGAATATTACAAAAATTAAAAAGTAACTTTTTCGTAATATTAATGTTAGGAATATAAAAATTAGCTGGCCGGATGGCCCATTCTGAGCAGTGAACTAATATGTTCTTAATTTTACAGACGGATAGATAATATTGAAGATAATGACAAAAGACAGTGTTGTTCACATCAGCGACAGACTGTATGGAATAAAAAGTGTCGCTATTTGCACCAAAAAAAAACACGACCTTGAGAAGCAGGTGTTCAAATCTACTTAGTAGGGAAGCGAAGGGACATTGGTGGGAGCTGTGTCTAAATATAACTTTTAACGACAAAATTTTGGAGGGGAGAGAAAAAAAAAAAAAAAAAAGGAACCCGTTACACGCCCATTGAGGCATATTGGGAATATGGTGTTAGGCCCATATTATCTTGACCGTCGGCATACGAGGGGTGATGTGGTCGGCATCACGCCGGCCGCCTTAACCTTCCCAGAGTTGCCCTGGTACCCATTTGGGGCTGGGTCGACCCAGGAGCCGTTTGTGGCCTAAAAAATTCCCGCCTCATCTGGGGATCGAACCATAGACCACTGCGCTAGGAAGCCAGTGCACTAACCACTATGCTACCGCGGCTCCCAGGGGAGAGAAAGGTTGGTTCAAAAATCAAGTACGTTTTTGAAAAAAACAAGTAGAGACGGACAGACTAACAGATAAACATCAATACTTGACTGAAGCATGACTGAAATGACTTTAGGGTAGGAAATTTGAATTTGAAATAAACCTAGGCAGTGATTGGCCACAGACAATCATTTTATCGGCGCTCAGACGCGCAAGTGGGGCCATTCCTCAATAGTTGTTCGATGATAGACACAGTATTTTAAAGTGTGGTGATTTCCAAATGAAAGAAAGTGAAATAAGTTCAGGGACGCCATACTATAGCCAGCAGCTCAGCTGAGTTTTGCTAGCATTTCTGTGTTCTTTATTCATAATCTGAGCTGTGAGTTTCAGTTGTCAACAAGGCGGTGTCCATTCAGTTGATGATTTTACTCGAGTGTATCTGTGCAGTACGTTGTGACAGAGACCACTATTATTGCCCGCCAGCACGGAGAGGTGGGACCACCAGATTTCAGCACCAGAGCTACATATGCAAGTTGAGTGAGCCTCTGGTCTGCTGGAAGTTCACCAACGCCTTTTAGTTACTAATACCCCATAAAATTCCTGCAATTTACTGGACACTGTGTAGTCAATATAGACAGGTGTGATGAGGCCACCCCAACAGCACAAGCATTAACTATCCTCCCAAGTAGATGACTACTAGAACATTTTAATAAAACTAACTAGTCTAGTACTTATATATGTACACTCTTGCATTTATTATGTAACATTCCATGCATTTCTTTCATAATTTTTTAAATCCTTTTTTTTTTAAAAAAGTTCTGGTCAACATAAAACTTGATCCAGAACAAATAAATGTAATATAATTCTATCAAAAATTTTACACTCTTGAGTTAGTTCAGTGTATTATAATATTTGTTAAATATTATTAGTCTGCTTAAATATCTGTGGGTGTATCCATAACTATCACACCACATTACATATCATTACCCTAGACATTTTACATAGCTACATTCATTAAGAAAAAAAAATTGAGTGTGAGGTCGTAGTGGTAGCAAGAAAGGCCTTCTGACAATTCACAACTACATTGTATCTCAGGAGCCTTCACAGCTGGCCTCATACATTACATTTAGTAATATCACCATCATACAATACCATCAAACCCACTACAATGAAGAAATAAAGAAATTATCAAATCGGTCGCGGTTTGCACAAGGAAGAAGCTGTATCAAAAACAAAAATGGTGTCATATTACTTGATGAGAAAGACATATCAAACAGATGGGCAGAATACGTAAAAGAACTATTCGAGGACAACAGAGGTAAAAAACCATCACCAGATTCTAATGAAGGCCCAAACATTCTCAGATCAGAAGTAGAGAATGCCATTCATATGATACAAAAAGGAAGATCAGCAGGCATGGATAACATAAACATTGAAATGATAGAAGCTCTGGAGAGCTTTGGTATAGATACAATCACAGAAATATGCAATGATATATACAATACAGGATATTTACCACACGACATGAAGACATCAGTTTTTATAACATTGCCCAAAAAACCAAATGCAACAGAATATTCAGACTTCAGAACAATCAGCCTGATGAGTCATGCAATTAAGATACTGCTCAAAATCATACAGGAAAGAATAAAAAGTAAAGTAGACAGCGAAATCCAAGAAGAACAGTTTGGTTTTAGACGGAACAGTGGAACAAGAGAGGCAATATTTTGCCTAAGAAGATTAGCAGAAAAATATACAGAGGTCCAAAAAAGTATGTATATGTGCTTCATTGACTATAAGAAGGCTTTTGACAGAATCCATCATGAGAAAATAATTGAATGCCTCAAAGACATAGGTATTGATGGAAAAGATATAAGAATACTCAGTAACCTTTATTGGGAGCAAACTGCCACAGTAAGATCGGGAAGGAATTATTCACCATACATAGACATAAAAAGAGGTGTCAGACAAGGTTTTGTGCTGTCCCCCTGCCTATTCAATTTATACACCGAAAAAATTTTCAAACAGATACAGGAAATACCAGGACTGAACATCAGTGGAAGATCAATAAACAACCTTAGATATGCAGATGATACCGTGTTGTTAGCTGAAAGCGAACAGGAGTTACAAGAACTAGTGAAGCAAGTGAACAGTATAAGTCATGAATATGGACTCGACATTAATATTGAGAAAACTAAAACTATGATAATTAGCAAAACAGACGATAAACCCACATTAAAGATAAGCGTAAATGGGAAAATCCTGGAACAAGTCAAGAGCTACGTATATCTTGGTCATATAATAACAGAAGATGGCAGATGTGAAACAGAAATCAAGAAGAGAATAGGAATGGCCAAAGCTACATTCAACAACATGAAACATATACTGACATCCAAACAGTTATCTCATAAATTAAAAACTGAGAATCATAAAAGTGTTATATATATTCTGCATTTCTGTATGGTGCAGAAACATGGACGATGAATAAGCATTTGGAAGAAAGAATTGAGGCTCTTGAAATGTGGATATATAGAAGAATGGGGCGTATCTCATGGAAAGAGATGAAAACAAATAAGGAGGTCCTAGAAAATCTAGGTATGAAAAGAGAACTAATGAGAGAGGTCAAAGTTCGGCAGCTAAAATACTTTGGCCACATAAAAAGGCATAACACCTTGCAGAAGACCATAACAGAAGGGAGAGTTGAAGGCAAACGTGCAAGGGGAAGACAGCGCTATAAGTGGGAAGATAACATCAAGAGATGGACGGGAAAGAGTCTATCAGAGTGTACCACCAAGACAAGAGACAGAAGACGTTGGAGATCCATTACAGCCAACCTTCGTTGTGGAGATGGCAACTGATGATGATGATGCTTGACTACTATTGAAGTCCCTTTTAACGTAACCGGTGTTCGCTGAACACTGAAGAGGTACGGGCAGTGTAGCCGTCGCTGGAAATCATTTTCAGAACAAGTCCTTTCAAGGGCTTCATCATGCTATCAGAGATAATGTTAGTCCTTTTCATGACTTAGTATCTATCAACGCTGGCCGTGCTATATAGCAGTCCTTATCAGGGATACTACAGGCTAGCTGGTAGATGCTAGTAGTCTTTTTCAGAGTTTAGAGTTTATCAAGACAGCGCTTAAGTTAAAATTCACTTATTTTTGAATGGCAAATTGCGCTCCGATATAACCAACAAGTCTAAGTTGAAAGAAACGTGCCTCGACATAAGAAGGCAAAACCCTCAACAAACAACTACTGTTGAGTTAGGGGAGGCCAAGACAGCAATGAAGGGAAGTGGTTACCCGACCTCGTGAAGCTGAGAAATAATATTGGTGAAGTCACCAAAACTTCACTCCTGTACGGAAGTATCAGCTATGGGATTACCTTTTCTTTTCTTTTTTTAATGTTAGTTGTGCCCCTTGTCACAATGTTTTCTAATATTTCTCTACTCCTAACGTAAGCTTGTATATTCGATTAAATTGCTACTTTTACGACATCCCAGATTGGTAGAATGGATACAACCATGAGTAAATAGCAAAGTTGAAAACTGTAGAGGAGGAAGAATGTGTTAAGAACCAGTCCAGGCCAAAATAATCGACTGGAGGATGACACCAAGTGGGCTTATCCCACATCTACAGCCTGGTGTGTGTGTGTAGGCGAAAGGGACAAAACACTTTTCTGACGGGGTTATTCTGATGATCAGATTACCATTGTTGTTAAAGCTATGTATAGAATTGCTTAGTAAAATTAGTCTTTTCTAGGCATGTAGTAAGTTTCCAATGCACATTTGATTCATGCTGGACGTCATTGTTAATAACCTCTGTTAACTATCCCTGGGGTTTTTAACATACCTCTTCTTCCTCGTTCTTACAGAAAATGGCGTTGGTTGCGCTGTGTCTGTTTACAGCAGAGATGCGATATCTGCGCCTTTCGGCCGGCACATCCGACTTCAGCACGGCATTTTTTGGGACCGGGTTTGCCTTCCCTTTTCGATCTCTACTTTCTCAGCCAGACTGCAGTGAAGCAGCCTGTTTCCAGGACCACCACGTGCAGGTGGAGTAGGGTCTTGGTCAGCTCTGGTTCGCTGACGCAAGCAGTCAAGCTATGAGTCGCTGACTGCATTCTCTATTGCTGCGTCTTTGGGTCCCTTTTCAACATACAGAGATTAGCTGTGTATACTGAATAAGCAGATGTGAATAAAAACATGTCGTTGTCACTGAGGGTGAGGTGGGATAGCTGTGGGGACAGCTATATGTAGAAAACGCCTTCAAAGCTTTATAATTTGACATAAATGTGCATTGGTTCTGGCGTCTATGTTCCAAGCGAACTGCAACTGATCTCTCCGTTACAGCAGCTGCTGTCCATCTTCTTAGCAAAGGGTTTACATGGCATGCCAGCAAACAGCCCATTAAGGTTGCAAAGTTCATACAGTTATAAGAGTCCTCTAGGTAAAAAGCCACAGTCACTGTCTCTCGTTTACTCTAGAATCCCTCGTATACCTTTTTCGCAAATTGTTCACGTTACCCCATGTTACTTTCATGGGTCTATAGCTACACATAGTATCATGGAGAATGTTTGCATTGTCAGATTGGTTCATTACTTGCTTGGTGTTGAGGCTACTTCATGGTGTGATTTCAATCGCGACCAATTATTATTAACGCCGAGTTTTTGTCACACCATATTGTACTTCAACTGAATGCAAGAGAGACAAGAGTGCAGTTACTATGAGATGAGTAGCTAAGGGATGACGTTAAAAAAAAGTGAGTTGGATGTGTGACGCCATAGCGTCTAGATGTGTTTCTTCCTATGGCTTGTATGTCAGCCAACGAAGTATTTATTCAGCGAATATACAAGAGAATGTGGTAAGCAAAATGAACTTTAAATCATAGGCAGAATAAGTTGCCAAAATTCAAAATGAATATTTATTGCGGGATGGTTATTCCCAGTTGAATGGAAATTTGTTCAAAGAAATAGATGAAAGTAAAGTATATGTCGGGACGCTAAATCCCCCGATAACAGAAGAATATAAAAGAAATATATTAAGGAGAAATAGAATTGGTTCTTTCTTCGGGACGCTAAATACCCCGATAATGGATTAATATATGTGAACATTTGCTGTGCCTGGACGCCATTTCACGATGATAATGGAAAAGAATAAATGAAAATATATAGAAGTATATTGCGAATTTGAATAAAGCAAATTTGGAACAATGGAAATATATACACATTATTTACAGGCTGTTATACGAGAAGATATAATTGAAGAAATTCGAACTTATAGAAAGCAAGACTGTAGAATTGATGTGGAGCATACATGCCATTCTTGTATTGTGACCTTGAGAATATGTACCTAATGTTTACTAAAAATTTCACAAATCGTCTAACTCTAAGCCAAGATTTTTCTTCAGTTGATACCAGTTCATTCCAGCATTTGACAACGTTGGTCAATATTTTAGTGTTTTGAAAGGAGAAATATTTAGACACGAAGAGTGGTTACCATACTATCTAACAATGTAAACCAAATAAAAAATTAAGGAGAACCAAGTCAAGTGCATAAATTCTCACATCTTTATTGACAACAGTTAACCCTAGACCGAGTTAGAATTCGGGAAAATTCTTCATCCCTTAACACCTGGTTACAGTCTTTTCACGTAATTTACAATAGACATTCTGTGGTGTGATAATTCCATAGCTGCTGAGCTACTTACTACATGCCTTTATCCAGTTTAGGAAGTAGCCGTAGATAACTATGTAGCCAGTCTTCCGGCACCTCAGATTCTGTATACTGGTGTTGAAATCCCTCACCACAAGCATTAAGACCGTGTCATCAAGCTGTTTTATGTCATTGTGGTGGTGCTGAACAAAATTAAGATTATATCAGAGCTGTGTGCTTTCTGTGCTTCTCTATGGTGCGGAATGCTGGAGAGTTACAGAGAAGGAAATGTCGAAATTGTCCTCTTTTCACACAACATGCCTAAGAAAAATTCACCAAATCTTTTGGCCAAATACCATCACTAACCAAGATCTGCTTACTCGTAGCAAGCAAGAGGACATGCACACCATCATAGCTGGCAGACGCTGGAGCTGGGTTGGCCATGTCCTCAGAAGAGACCCCGATGCCATCACAAGAACAGCTATGCTTTGGACCCCTGAAGGAAAACGAAAGAGAGGCCGACCAAAGACAACCTGGCGGAGGACTGTGGAGGCTGAGATGCAAAGAATGAACCAGAGTTGGGGCACTGTACGAAGGATGGCCACCGACCGAGCAAAGTGGAATCAATTTGTTGTTGCCCTACAAGACGCCACTAGGCGTGATGACCACTGACTGCTTTGACGGTCGGCGGCTAAGGATCAAAGAAAGAAGAAGAAGAAGGTGGTGCTGAATATCATTAGTACCCGGAGCAACGTTTCTACTGGTGTCTAAAGTGTACACAGCGTCCTCTTCAGGTATGAGGTCCAAATATATCTCGCCACGTACGCCGTATTCCAGGTGACGGTCATTAATTTCTTGACGGGCCACTGTATCAAATTTATCTGTCTGAGTAATATACCGATGGTGTAATGCTTGTCCCTTTTCTTCATCTGTCTTCAGGCTTATTCCTGTTGAGCTTAGAATATTTATGAACGGGTTGGCTTGTACTGTTCCTATTCATTCTGTGATGTATGGACCAGCATTTTTTTCCCGCCTGCACAAAACATTCGCATGCTCCTGCATCAATGTTTCTGTAGCAATTAATTTACATGATGATATTTTGACATGTCTGAGATATCAGTAGTTCTCTTCTTAGTTTGTCTCCAAAAAGTCCTCCTGGAACAGAAATAGGTGGATTGGCTTCAACACGGTTTTCCGATTTTATGCCGTCAAGTTTGCACTCCAGTTGTTGTTTTCTTTTTCCATACCCAAGAAAGGGGACCTATATCTTGTGCATGAACCACCCAGTTGAACTCCATGTTGTTTACCATTGAGGTATAAGGTGCACAATAAAGAAAAGCTCGCATTTTAATTCTCGAATGATTTTTGCTTGATCACAATCAATTCAGTCAAGTGGATGTTAACACCAACAATCTGTTTATTTAATGATTCAAACCGAGATAATTTGGGCCTAACTTGGCCCATATCAAACTTCTTTGTTGACTATACCGATTTTTCTTATAGCTCAATATCATAATATTCCAGGGGAAAAAATATAATTATATTTTTATTTTATTAGAACTGAAATAATGAATGATGAAGGCAGAGTTAAGGCGAAGACATTCAGGTCAAAATTGACAAGGAAACAACTATTTTAACATGTTGCATACGTTGAGATATCCAATACCATAATTCCCGCCATAAGTACGTCGGTCGGTCACATGATTCATACCGTCACTTGCGCACTTTTCTATTTTCGAGAGAGTACATTAACTTTCAGCCACAGCTAAGGATTGCAACTGTGGTTGAAAGTTAGACAATAATTGTATTGTTTCCCTTATATGTACTCTCCAGAAAATAGAAAAGTGCGCAAATGACGGTGTGCATGAACAGTTTGATTATGGAAAGAAGCCAACAACACAATTGATAATCAGTACATGAACTGGAGACAGGAAGGTGCGGTGATGCAGATTAAATCAACAAACAGTCAAGATACTCTTCTGTCCAGTTTCATTCGGGAAACGGATTTAACTCATCATTTTCTTAAAAAAAAACATTAAAATGTAAGTTTTTGATTGTTTCTTCAAGATAAAATTTTAATTTAAAGTATTGCAGACTTATTATTATGGATCAAAATGATAAGATGGCTGCAATTAAAAACCTGTCAATTTTGACGGGTTTTTGCTAGTAACGTAATGTTTACACAAAGACAATCTGTCATTTCTTTAGTTTATTTTTTATATTTCAGTTCTGCTTTCGTTAAATAATAACAATCATCGATCCATTATGCTTCTCGCGAAACACTTGATTGGTCACACACACACACACACACACACACACACACACACACACACATATATATATATATATATATATGCGTGTGTGTTTGTGTGTGTGCGTGTGTATTTATGCGCGCGCTCGTGTGTATACACAATCATAGTTATCACTTGTTCGTTCCCCTCCTGCCGTCAATCGTTTGTTTGAAGCTGAAGTTCGTGTTCTTAAGCCAAGTGTATCACATTCGCTGCGGTGAGCCCGTGTTGTTGTAAAGTGTTTGTGACATTGTTTATCCACCTTCCTCATGATCTTCCCCGTGCTCTGAAATCAGATCTACTGTTGTAGACTCGTAGTAGTAATTTATCAGGCTCTATTTTCATGAGACGGCCAAACCACTTCATTTTTTATCTCGATATATATATATATATATATATATATATATATATATATATATATATATATATATATATATATATATATATATATATATATATATATATATATATATATATTTCATGCATGTCACGAGAGGGTTGATTATTATTGCAATTAATAAGATATCCTGGACAAAAAGTTGTATCAGGTGATACCAGGATAGTGCCAGATAAGTGACTGGTCTTATAAGAAATACCCCCTTTTCTGAAAAGAATAAGGGTGTATCGACATTAAAGGTAGGATCAAGCTGTATAAGTTTCTAGGTATGATGATATTATATGTTCCTAGATTCCTATTGGCTCCCTCTCAAGATCCTCTTATGATTATGTTATAATTATTATTATTATTGTTGACTCTGCTAGGGGTATTAACTAAATTATCTACCAACAAGAACTTGAACTCAACTTATATAATTAAGTAAGCCTGCTGGTAAATATTTACAATTTATTTTTACAGTTCCTATTATCTTCTTGAATATCTTTAACGAACAAAACTTCAATTACAAAATTAAATAAATATGCACTTGAAAATTGTTCAACAAAGCTTTTCAAAGGTCTCTGAATTCGTAGGAGGTTATCACTGGATTGACATCACTCTTGTAGAATAACTAGGCTATATCTTTATATTACTGTTCTTTCATTGTCCTTTTATTTTAAGTTATCACTGGCTATAACTATGCCCCAACATGGGTCATCATTTGATTACTGTCTATAATCTTGGAGTGACTGGCATACTCTACAGTGGCCTTGTTTTTCACTCATCTGTAGAATGAAGCTGGTTCCACTTTGGTCCTGGGAGTAAAGTTAATGATCTTTCTCCAGGCAGTAGGTACTAGCTGATTGACCCTCTGAACTCAAAAGGCACTTGCATCAGGAGTTCCCTCAGTAGTGGATGACTTTATTATGTGTAGTTGGGTTTACAGGATATCATCTGAAACAAATCAGAGGTAACCCCTATATTCTCCATCACCATCCCACTATCACAAAGGTTGGAGATGATAGACAGTTTCAGATAGTGTGCTAGCAGATGCACAGGACATAGTATAGAAGCAACAACCAAATCCAGTTCACCGTAACTACAATTTCTCTCTAAATCCTTAGTTAGAGCCAGTTGTCCATGATCCGCCTCCATACAATTATTAAGTATTGTATAAAATACTAAGTAATAGCTTAAACAATCCAGTAAAACAATCGCGTTCATTCTTCCTTACGTTCCTGGTGTGTGTGGTCCATTCCATCAAGAAATACTTCTTTAAATGCTTTTCTGAACCTACAGACACACTTTTACCACCATTCTCAATTATTTGAATATATATCTTGGCAGTGTTTTGCCTCCAGAAATTTCACAATGGTTCTAACACATCTACACTCTTCCTAACGCACAAGTGAATTAATCAATAGAAATACATACATATATATATATTTTTTCTTTCTTACCCTCAGGCACATACAGTCGAGCTGTTAATGGTTGTAATGGTCTGCTCTCAGTTACAAAAGGCAAAGGCACTATTCACTAACACTTTTTGCGCTCGCTGTAATTTTCAAAATATGACTGGCCTATTTCCGTTTAGAATACACGTTATATATAGTCCAAGGTCGGACGCCCGAGAGGGTTTCCTGCTCACTAGTATTTTGCGTTCCGAAAATATATGTAAGATCTGCCTATGTGTACAAATCAGGAAAACTAAGATTTTATTTATCTACGTTATTCATGGGGCGATTTTCTTCATCTAAAGCTTAAAACACGCCCTGTATTATTCTACATCTTCCTAGCTAATAGTCTTTTACTTTCCTAAGTGCATTTTATTCTATGCGTACTCTAAACAGTAAAATTATGGACTAACCTGAGTCTTCGATGCATTCAACCAGAGATTTCTCTCTTAATATACTACTGGTTGTAAAAATCTCTGCACAGACGTGTAGAGCAACACCACTTGCTCGGCATCTTGTGGAAAGAAAAAGTGACAAATGCCGAGGTGTTGTCAAATGCTGTCCTTCAAAGCATGCATACACCGCTTAGACAGCGCAGACTACGCTGGCTTGGGCATGTCCGCCGCATGGAAGATGGTCGCATCCCAAAAGATATCTTCTATGGCCAACTAGCAGATGGCAGAAGAACAGTTGGGCGACCGCAGCTGAGGTTCAAAGATGTGTGCAAGAGAGACATGAGGGCACAGGACATAAATCCAGCAACGTGGAAGGATGAAGCTCCCAATTGCACCAAGTGGCGATGCTATCTACGCCGCCACCTCAGACTGAGTGAAAACAAATTCTCAGAACAAGCAGAAGAGGGGAGAGAACGACGAAAATGCACCAGGAAAATAAGCAGCTGAGGGCTGTCACTTCAGGGGCGCATTCCCATAGTCAGTTATTATTTCTCACGAGCACCTGAAACATACCTTTGTGTGTATAATATTTTGTTAAATACCATGTTTGGCACTGATATCAAAGAGTTGGTAAGAATTTACTATTTATTAGCTGTCGCTTAGTTTACAAACGTCTATTCGGAGGTTTGAATAGTGGTGACAGTTGGCAAACTACTACAATGTTGTCGTATTTTTTTATTTTTTATTTTTTTGTCATCTATTTTTCAATTTCTTTGTCACGTCTTCCATTTTCTGCAAAACTGCTTCCTAAGTATTTGAACTCAGGAACCATCTTAAACCTGATGTAATTGACATGTTTGTTAAATAGGCTTGGCAATCTGTGATCAATGTCTCCTTTTTCTGTCTGGATTTTAGGAGTCGCTGATATGACTTGTGAGCTGCAGTCTCTCTGTGTGATCTGTGTCTGTGTTTTCATTACACTGTATTCTCATTTCTTAGTGCAAATCACAGATTGCACTTCCGACTAGTGTGCCAATAAAATACGTTGCATATTTCTGCTCCTCACAATGAACCAATCCAATCGAATCTCGTTCCGCACCACGTGTGTAGGGGCGTTTTCAAATTCGAAAAAATACCCTCACGTGTTTCACAATACTAAATTTAATATCCACGCTTGACGTCTTCCGCCGGCATCTTGTGCACAACTCATAAACACCATCTGCGAACTTATTTGATGTCCAGATGCTACCTATAGCCAATATTGTCTCTCCAGACAGATTATCGTGATAATCACACACAGGGATGGTCCCGTGAAACGATAAACGCATCTCATCATCATCAGCTGCCATCTCCACAACGAAGGTTGGCTGTAAAGGATCTCCAACGTCTTCTGTCTCTTGTCTTGGTGGTGCACTCTGATAGGCTCTTCCCTGTCCATCTCTTGATGTTATCTTCCCACTTATAGCGCTGTCTTCCCCTTGCACGTTTGCCTTCACCTCTCCCTTCTATTTTGGTCTTCTGCAAGGTGTTATGCCTTTTTATGTGGCCAAAGTACTTTAGCTGCCGAACTTTGATCTCCCTCATTAGTTCTCTTTTCATACCTAGATTTTCTAGGACCTCCTTATTTGTTTTCTTCTCTTTCCATGAGATACGCCCCATTCTTCTATATATCCACATTTCAAGAGCCTCAATTCTTTCTTCCAAATGCTTATACATCGTCCATGTTTCTGCCCCATACAGAAATGCAGAATATATATATAACACTTTATGATTCTTAGTTTTAATTTGTGAGATAACTGTTTTGATGTCAGTATATGTTTCATGTTGTTGAATGTAGCCTTGGCCATTCCTATTCTCTTCTTGATTTCTGTTTCACATCTGCCATCTTCTGTTATTATGACCAAGATATACATAGCTCTTGACTTGTTCCAGGGTTTTCCCATTTACGCTTATCTTTAATGTGGGTTTATCGTCTGTTTTGCTAATTATCATAGTTTTTGTTTTCTCAATATTAATGTCGAGTCCATATTCATGACTTATACTGTTCACTTGCTTCACTAGTTCTTGTAACTCCTGTTCGCTTTCAGCTAACAACAGGTATCATCTGCATATCTAAGGTTGTTTATTGACCTTCCACTGATGTTTAGTCCTGGTATTTCCTGTATCTGTTTGAAAATTTTTTTCGGTGTATAAATTAAATAGGCAGGGGGACAGCACACAACCTTGTCTGACACCTCTTTTTATGTCTATGTATGGTGAATAATTCCTTCCAGATCTTACTGTGGCAGTTTGCTCCCAATAAAGGTTACCGAGTATTCTTATATCTTTTCCATCAATACCTATGTCTTCGAGGCATTCAATTATTTTCTCATGATGGACTCTGTCAAAAGCCTTCTTATAGTCAATGAAGCACATATACATACTTTTTTGGACCTCTGTACATTTTTCTGCTAATATTCTTAGGCAATATTGCCTCTCTTGTTCCACTGTTCCGTCTAAAACCAAACTGTTCTTCTTGGATTTCGCTGTCTACCTTCCTTTTTATTCTTTCCTGTATGATTTTGAGCAGTATCTTAATTAATAGCATGACTCATCAGGCTGATTGTTCTGAAGTCTGAACATTCTGTTGCATAAGGTTTTTTGGGCAATGTTATAAAAACTGATGTCTTCATGTCGTGTGGTATATATCCTGTATTGTATATATCGTTGCATAGATCAGTGATTGTATCTATACCAAAGCTCTCCAGAGCTTCTATCATTTCAATTTTCATGTTATCCACGCCTGCTGATTTTCCTTTTTGTATCATATGTATGGCATTCTCTACTTCTGATCTGAGAATGTTTGGGCCTTCATTAGAATCTGGTGATGGTTTTTTACCTCTGTTGTCCTCGAATAGTTCTTTTACGTATTCTGTTTGATATGTCTTTCTCATCAAGTAATATTACACCATTTTTGTTCTTGATACAGCTTCCTCCTTGTGCAAACCGCGACCTATTTGATAATTTCTTTATTTCTTCATGCATATCTCTTGTCATGTGCGTTGCTTCAAATTCTTCTATTTCCTTGCATTTTGTTTCTGTCCACCAGTGCAATCTGCCCACCTCAGACGGCTATCTCAGACAAACAATCTTGGCTTCTATAGATGTTGCTCGGGCGAGACCGTCTTTTCATGAGAAGAATCTCGCTCGCTGATCAGTGATAATGACTGGGTATTGTTATCATAATACCCCAGTTCACCTGGCGGATCGTAAATACGTGTGAGGAGTGGTAAACAAGATAAAGACAGTCCCATAGCAAGTACTTCAGTAGGGGAGTGGAGTGTTAGAGACTTTCCCCTTCTAGATTCAGCATAGAGAGTAAAATAATGAATGAAAGACCATAAAAATTGCCACATAAGAATGACAGGGGAGAAAAAAAAAAGAAAATATCACTCGCACAGGAATGTAATGCAATCCTGCCGGAGTGGACTTGAGATCGCACAGTCATTGTGTTGTTCGTCCATCACAGGTGATGAAGACCACTCTGTTCATCCAATTATTAGGATGTTAGGATAGTCTATGAGTACGAAGGTGACTGATGAGCCCGATGCGGGCCTGAAAGGATCTTGGACAGTGTGGGCAGGGAATGTTTGCTTCATGTGAAGGTTTTATTTCACGATCTTTTCTAGCTTGTCTCCGCTGTTCCGCTGCTGCTCTTCTGGAAGATTCGCATGCCACTGCACCTTTACGAAGAGATGTGCGCCAGGCAGTTCGGTCTTGCGCAGCAGCTTCCCATGTGTCTGGGTTTATGTCAAAGGTTTTTAATGAAGCCTTAAGCGTGTCTTTGAAGCGCTTTTTCTGGCCACCTGTCGTGTGAAATTCTAATCCACATATATAAATTAAAAAGTAAATGTAAAGCCTAACAAATAACTTCAATAAAAGGAAAGAAGAATGGTAAAGAACAGTGCTGTCACCATGACTGTACTCGAAATCCCCCTTGTTTTCTCCTTCGTCTGCAAATTGTAACGTTTCACGTTGATAGTAAAAGCCTACTGCAGCATATACGCTTTCTACGATAAAACGTGTACTGCATTTCTAAGAAAAACCTTGAGATACGCAAGCTGACCTATATTTAATATTCCATTCATGTCATTTTATACACTACGTTACCATAAACGAACGGACAGATGGAATTAGGATAGAGAGAAGGGAGGGCTGAAAGCCGGAACACATGCAACACTAACCCGCGTCTCGCTATACAATTACTACCATCACGCGTGTAAGGCCACATGCACTAACTTTTTTTCAGATAGACAGTAATAAAAAAACAACTACACGACTATCCTAGAAAATACATATTTTGAACGCAGCCACTTAGCTCCCTTAAATTTGTATATTTGGGTTCCTTAGGACTTGCTGACAAATAATATGTTAAGTGTTACGCAAATAGTCTAGGAATTAACAAATTATAGCCAAAAGAAATAGTGAGGGTGTCAGACAACCCCAAAATCAGAATCGCTCAGTGGCAGATTTTGACACCACCATTGTACGGGAAATAGGTCCCCATGTTAAATCCTATTTGATTGGAGCGCAATAAATGTAAGGCTAAACACGATTAGTCGGGCTACAAATACTATCTTTTGTTGTTAGGGGAGACGGAAGGAAGGGTACTTTTTTCAAACGCTTGTGTAAACATGGCTCGATTGGTTATACCCGCAAATATAGTCAATTAGGAGCGTCAGGTCAGCACCACATTTTCAAATAAACTTTCTAAAGCAACAGTGCGTTGAGATTCAGCTTATATTTTTCTAAATAAAAGCCTGAGACAGTGGCAGGTCGGATTTTGTGCCTATTTATTGCCAGTCAACGTAATTCTGTATTATTTCCATGAATTGTGGTAAGCTTGAAATATTTGATATCTTTTTAATGAAAATTGAATGTAAATTGATAATTTATGTCTGTATATGTGTGTGGTTCAGTAGCGAACATGAGGCAAAGCCTATATAGTGCTCCAACCTGAACAGAAGGTGTCGGAGGAAAGTAAAACTACATGGAATTGCCAAACAGTACACTGACACCTATCTTATTGACTAGAAAGAACTAATGCTGGAATTGCAGAGGCGTAGTAACCATTAGGGAGGAGTATACTGATGTCAATTGTTTCAGATGAAGATAGCAGTTGGCCTACCGCTCTGAACTCAGTGTTTGTTATGTATTGTGTTCAGTCTGGAAATAGATTATAAATTAGTTATGAAGTAGGAGGTACAACCTTCTTGTTTCAGGGACTGTGGTCCTAAAGTTATTGAGCAGCATCTGGTCTGAGCTTTGCTGAATCTGGAGGCTGACAGCATACCCTGGGTCCAGATAGCGACTAGTGAGGTGTCTCCAGAACACAGGGGAGCAATCGAGCAGAGGAGTCTTTTCCTGCCACCATCACGAAAGTTAAGCCTCTGTGGCCAGTGGAGCTCAACATTATGTGTCCCCTCAAAAATTGACATTTTAGTAAAAAAGAGGGACAATACCTTGTTTAAATTGACAGGAACTGTGAACTTTTCCCCCATACTATTTCCCAGATAAACAAACACTTGAAGTCATGATGACAAATAACAACATAGCTTGAAAAACAAAACCAGTATTACCTCATAGTACTACTACACAACTGACACACATAGGATAATATTAATAAAATATGTCACTACAAGGTTCATATTTATAAATTATGTATATATAAATTGTGATTACAATTGATTGTGATTCCTGGTTCACTTTGTAGTTGAATCAGGATATAAATTAGTGAAAGTAATTAATACATATATATTTGAAACTTTACCAGTGACTCATTTAAGATAGTCTTATAGAGTGTTATATGTGTGTGAGTGTCACAGTGTTGTCAAGTGTGGTGGAATAAATTAAATTGTTTATCTGTCTGTTGTTGTTGTGACTTACACTTCATCATATACATACCCTAGACATTCAACGTAGTCATCACCATATTCCAGAATAATTCTGACTGAGGTATAAATGTGGTAGCAAGTAAGGTTATCTGTAAAACACTACACCTATTAGATACAGATACCTTCACAGCTGATCTCAGTCAGTACACTAAGTCCCCTATAAATATTTATATCATCCCACTTTACCACACCACCATGGGAGCGTCTACCCTTCTGCATCTCACCATAAAAGAGTATCTTTGGCAGTCGATGGTCTGGCATGCGGACTACATGACCTGCCCAGCGAATCTGTGACTGCATCAGAATAGTATCGATGCTAGGGATACCAGCTCTGTCAAGAACGGCGGTATCCGGGATCTTGTCTTGCCATTTGATGTTCATTATCTTCCTGAGACAGACTGTATGGAAGTGGTTGAGCTTTTTTACGTGGCGCCTGTATACAGTCCATGTTTCACATGCATAAAGCAGCATTGGAAGCACCGCAGCTCTGTATACCTTCAGCTTCGCACAGTCATATATCGTCACAAAGTCTACTCATTAAACGACACGAATAAAATGACACAACGCCAATCTTCGTGTCACATCTGTTGATTACTAATATAGAGGTTTTATTGTTGCTGCAACCGTCTCTCTTGCACCTGCACTAGATAAACCCCAAAAAGTGTAAAGAAATAAACAAAGCTGTACTGGGAAGCTCTCATAGGGACAACACTGATTGTATTGCTTGAATTTATTACCTTTTACGCCATGGTTGATGGTAGACAGGTGGTGTTTGACTTACTGCTGTAATGGACTGTAATTTTATGATATTATTGGAAGCTGACATTTAACGATTTACGTTTAATTTTTTTTTTTAAAGTATACCGTTCAACCCTTGATGGGTTATAACTAGAACATATGGTGTACTAATTCAAGACAATATTTCCAATATCCAAATATAGAACCTTCTTTCTCCCCTCCACTCAGTCCAAATAGAGTAAATCAAAACCAAATTTGTGTGAATGTTTTTTGTGTGTGACCTCCCTTTTCCAAGAAACAAAAGGAACATTAAAAAAAAAAACGAATTAAAAAAATAAACAAACAAACAAACTAAAATGAAGTCTCTCATAACTACCCTGTTGTTAACAAGGTGAAAAGGGGTGAGAAAGCCCGAGGGTGTCTGAGATTACATCAAATCCACCAGTTATCTGCCAGCACCTCACCAGACTACCCCTTTTCCCCACACCATCATTAATTCGTATTCATTAATTTTAGTTCTTGGTATATGCTGTTTTATTGCAAGTCTGGAAGGAAGAGCTGGAGAAGAGAGGGATGGTCATAAGCAGCTCTAAAACAAAATCCATGGTGATATCACGAGAAGAAAGAAAACATCAGATTAAGTTGGGAGAACAGGTCCTGGAGCAGGTCGACCACTTTAAATATCTCGGAGCTATTATAGACCGAAAGGGAGGCATCAAAGAAGAGTTGGCCACTCGAAAAGCAGCAGCTGGGAGACTTTTTCAGGCCATAAATCGTGGATTCCTCAGCAAGAAAGAGGTTGGTAAGAAAACGAAGATGGCTGTATACCGCTCCACCTATGTCCCAGTCTTGACATATGGATGCGAGTCGTGGGCAATGACTACAACCCACAAAAGCCAGATCCAAACCTCAGAAATGAGGTATCTGAGGAAAGTGGTTAAAGTAACAAGAAGAGACATGGTCCGCAACCAGACGATCCGTCAAGGCCTAAAATCCCATCCGCTGCAGACCCAAATAGAACAGTCCCAACTAAGATGGTTTGGCCATGTCTGCAGAATGGGAGAAGATCGGCTACCACGACAAGCATGGGAAACAAAGAGCCAGGGATCCAGACCTCCAGGACGACCCAGAGTCCACTGGGAGGACAACATTAGACAATCTTTGAAGGACCGAGGACTAGAATGGAACCAGGCCAGGAAGAAGACAGCTGATAGAATGGTCTGGCGCTCTCTCTTCCAAACCTCTACACCTCACGGTAGAAGGGGAACGACTAAGTAAGTAAGGTATATGCTGTTCTACTATATTGTCCCATTTTCTAGGTCTGTTCTCAACTCCTGTTCCACAGTCACAACAGAGTGGCCACGTGTTTAAAAAAAAAAAAAACTTTTTTTTTTAATTAAAAAGAAAGCCCTTATCCTGGACTAGTTTGCCAGGGATAATGACAAATATAGAACAACGACTCCATAAGATGTATTGTTAACTCCCTGCCTCCATACAGAGGAAAATAAGATTAATTAATTTCAGGCAAACAGATGAAGCGTGAAGGACGTGAACAAAAGCGTTGCTACATGGTTTCACTTTTCGTTGCATATGGAGCATGTAATTCTCTCTACAGCTAGTCCTCAGGACGCGTCCATTCAAGTCTTCATGTGCTCCTGCAGTGGTACTTTCTACAGCAATATGTTTTACACGATGAAGTTGACAGTCCCTTGCACAACCTCATCTTAGTCACTTCTTATGACACGCCTCAGTGGGCAGTAACCCTATTCTTGTGTGTCTCCTCAGAGGCCCCGAGAACTACATGAATCAAGTATTGGTACTGTTAGATATGCCATCACCGACCTTCACCAGCAGAAGATATGTTTCCAGGCAATGTGACACTCAGAACAAAGCTCGGCAGAAGTTGTTTATGAAATCCTGTGTAAACATGGTCTGAAAACAACCTCTGCAAACCTCGCATAAAAACGAGAAATTGCTTCACTGCAGAAGAGTAATGGACAAGTCAAGTAGTACTAAAGAGAGGCGTCATCTACTTCTGCTGTAAACTAGAAAGACCACAACTATTAATGTTGCGAAATTGAAGCATTCCTTTTACTTTCACCCCCCCCCCCCCCCCGCCCCGCCCGCCCAAAGGCCGCCATTCATCGCTTTTCCCTTTTCACTGTTTATGGAGCATAGAGCCGACACTGCAGCTGGTTCTCTTGCACAGGTCAGCATCCAAGCATTCCTTTGTTCCTTCATTGATGGTTTATGTAACAATATGTTTGACATGATGAGGTTGCCCGCCCTCATGTACAACCTCATATTAGTTGTCTGTTACGACTTACCCAAGAGAGAAGTTCAATTTTTACTTTCTCTCATCAGAGTCCCCCGGGAACTATACGGGGCGAGACCACCTTTGTGTATGTGTGTGTGTGTGTGTGTGTTTGGAAACCTAGTTTTGAACTGTCAAACAAAAAGGAACCAGGACAAAGTGACTAACAATCATCAAGTATTACCTGGTTATACGATGAAGTTATATTTTTCTGTTGAAGCTTCTGCACGAAGTGAAGACTTACCTTCAACGTAAAGATACAGGTAAAGATACAGGTAAAAGTATGTTTTATAGCGTGTAGTTCCCTGGTGCCTCTTACGTGACAAAGAAAGGATAGGACTACTTCTCCCGCAGTAAGAGGCGATTAATATGAGGTTTTGCATGAGGCTGACAACCTCAATATATACAACAAATTGTAACAGAAACCACTACTACAATATATACAACAAATTGTAACAGAAACCACTACTACAATATATACAACAAATTGTAACAGAAACCACTACTACAATATATACAACAAGTTGTAACAGAAACCACTACTACAATATATACAACAAATTGTAACAGAAACCACTACTACAATATATACAACAAATTGTAACAGAAACCACTACTACAATATATACAACAAATTGTAACAGAAACCACTACTACAATATATACAACAAATTGTAACAGAAACCACTACTACAATATATACAACAAATTGTAACAGAAACCACTACTACTACAATAGCACATTGATGCATTGCTGCAGGATTACTGCAAGGGGGCCGGCTGCAGATGTGGCCGCACTCTGTGTAGAATACACAAAGAACTGGATGAGTGAATCAATGAAAGCATGAATTAAACATTTATTCTAGAGAGTATATTTTATCAGATACCTCGATATATGAAGAAGATTTAAAATCAAACATGCAGACGACGTAAAATACGTTATCACAAAAGATGTACATAATAGCACATTTTCAGGTAAAGAATTAGATAGATATATGTTCAAATTAATTAGCTTCTGCAGTATTAACAACCTGGTCATTGGAGGAACACTTTTTCAACACAAAGAAGTGCACAAGTTAACATGGGAATCACCAAACGGACGAGACAAAAACCAGATAGATCACATAATGATCAATGGCAGATGGAGACATGCACTACAAGACGTGAAAGTAAGAAGAGGCGCAGATGTGGGAAGTGATCATCACCTAGTAGTAGCAAGACTGAAGGTGAAACTCAGAGCTGCTGGACCAGTTGCAGTCAAACAGAAAAGATATAACATCACGAAACTTAAGGACCCCCTCACCAGAAAAGCGTTCATGGCCGACGTAAAGAGGCGATATCTGATTACCAAAAGCCAGGAAAGAACAGAGACCGACGATGTGGACCAGAAATTCAACACCATCTCAACAATATACAAAGAAAGCAGCAAGTCATGCTTGGGATTCCAGGACAGAAAGAGCCAAGACTGGATAACACCAGAAACGCTAAACACCATAGCGAAGAGAAAGGAAATGAAAAGGAAGAAAACAGAAGCTAAGTCTCCCAGGTTAAAGGCAATATACAGTGAACAGTACAGTCAGCTGGACAAGGAAGTAAAACGTCAAACCCGTGCTGACAAAAGGACATTTCTGGATGACCTTGCAAGACAGACAGAAGAGGCAGCACTGAGAAATGAACAAAGCACAGTTTATAAAATAACTAAAGCTATCAGCGGAAAACGAGGTGCAAACAACATAACGTTAGTAAGAGACAAGCAAGGAAACCTCATCACCACAGCACAGGGGCAGGAAACAAGATGGGCAGAGCACTTCAGAGAAACACTGAATAAGGAACCACCAGAGACTCAGCTGAATGTTCCTGAGGCTAAAAGTGACTTAGACGTAAATACAGACATTCCACGAAAAGAAGAAATTATCACAGCTATCAAAGGGCTAAAAAATGGAAAAGCGCCTGGTCACGACAATCTGAACGCTGAGCTATTCAAGACAGACCCTGAACTAGCAGCAGAACTATTAGAACCACTATTTGCACAAGTCTGGGAAACTGAGACAACACCAACAGAGTGGAGTAAAGGAATAATTGTCAAATTGCCCAAGAAGGGCGACCTTGCAGATTGCAACAACTGGAGAGGAATTACCCTCCTCTCAGTTCCCAGCAAAATACTAGGCAGGATAATCATCCAGAGAATTTCAAAAGCAGTTGACCAAAAACTGAGGAAAGAACAAGCGGGCTTCAGAAAGAACAGAAGATGTGCAGATCATATATTTACCCTCAGGAACATTATAGAGCAGTGCTCAGAATGGCAGAGACAGCTGTACATTAACTTTGTTGATTTTGAAAAGGCTTTCGACAGCATACACAGGGACAGCCTATGGAAAATTCTGAGGGCTTATGGAATTCCCAGCCGCATTGTTTCCATTATAAAAAGCCTCTATTCTAACTTTACGTGCAGTGTTGGATCGAGTAATGTAAATCCGGTCTCACTACTTTTCGATTCCGGATGCACCACTATTGGTGTTAGACAATCGCTTGTAGATCCATCTTGTGCTACAGGAAGGGTTATTAAATGTGACACATTTGGCGGCACTCTAGAAAAATATCCTACTGCTGTAATTCGCATTGCCACTCCTTTCTTTACTGGAGATGTGCATGCTTGTCTCTTACCTAATCCTATTGCGGACCTTATTATTGGTCGTATTCACGGAGTTAGGGAGTGTACCCCACAGCAGATTGCTGCTTGGGAAGATAATAACATGCAAGCTACAAATGCAGTAGTTACAAGAGCACAAGCTCTACAAACACCCGAAACTTCACTGAATAGTGATAATGAAGTTGATAGCCAAGATAGTCACTTAGTAATCACTCGTGACTCTTTCATAAAATTGCAAGAAGAAGATCCTTCTTTAAAAAAATTCTTCGTTCTTGCGAAGAAAGGTGATCCGAATCAGGATACAAATAGAAAATCTTGGATTGCAATGAGAAACGGCGTACTTGTACGTATGGTACAAGATTCGACTACGTCGGCACATTCGCAAATTCTTGTTCCCAAGAGCATGAGAGTGCAAATATTACAACATGCTCATGACTCGCAATGTGCTGGACATATGGGTTTTTCCCGTACGAAGTCGAGAGTCCTTGCGGCTTTCTTTTGGCCTTTTGTCAATAAGGACATTCGTATTTACTGCCGATCATGCAAGGTATGTCAGGAGGTCAAATCTAGAGGACCACGACATGCTGCGCCTATCCAAGCTGCTGACATTCCTATTCGGCCGTTTCAGAAAATGGCCATAGATATTATTGGCCCTTTTAAGGTCAAGTCGGCCAGAGGACATCAGTTTATCCTTACATGTGTCGATATGTGCACACGTTGGCCAGAGGCTATTCCTCTTAAGAGCATATCTACTACAGATATCGCAGATGCTCTTTGGTTGATATTTTCTCGCTTGGGGTTCCCCAGAGAAATATTGTCAGACCATGGCACTCAACTCATATCTGACACTATGTCACAGGTAATGTCTACCTTACATATTGAACGATCTCTCAGTAGTATCTACCATCCTATGTCTAATGGGTTAGTTGAGCGTCTGAATAGAACGCTCAAGACTTTGCTTGGTAAGATAACTGAAGATCATCCTCAAGATTGGGACAGGGTTTTACCCGCGGCTCTCTTTGCCTATAGAGAAGTCCCTAATGAACACACAGGATTTTCTCCCTTCGAACTTGTCTTTGGCGCGCGTCCACGCGGCCCTATGTCTTTATTACACGATCTCATCACTGCCGATGATATTAGCGATGAAACTCAATCCTCATATGAGTATGTCATTGCTCTTAGACAAAAGATCATTGAGGCATGTAAGCTAGCAACTGCTTCATCAGAAATTGCTAAAGAGAAGGCAAGACAGTTTGCTAACAAGAATAGATGTCTACGACAACTTTGTCCAGGTGACAAAGCATTCGTCCTACTCCCCAGTAGGGAAAATAGACTTCTTATTGCATGGAAAGGTCCGTATGCAATAGTCTCTCGGATTTCCGATGTTGACTATGTGGTCGATATTGATGGAAAGCATAAAACTTTCCACATAAACATGCTTTCGGAATTTCACGAACGTCCGGACTATTTGCTGCCTATTTTCCAGGCAACGGATGATGCTCCTGCACCTCACGGTCATTATTCATCCCTGTCTGTCATACAGGATGAGGAATCTACCTTCTCTGATGTTAATCTTCCCCTTCCAGTGGTTCCATTACATTCTACGGAATCTTGGAAAAACGTTTCTGTTTCTCCTAATCTTTCTGGTGACGAACATCGACAAGTCTCGTCGATGTTACAAACATTTCAGGATGTTCTCACTGACATTCCTGGACACACAGATGTCATAGAACATGACATAATTCTTACCGACAATAATCCAATTAGGGTTAGGCCTTATCCTATTCCTATACACTTTCAGTCGCAAGTGGAAAAGGAATTGGATGAAATGATTCAATTAAATATAATTGAACCATCGACTTCACCATATTCTTCTTCCATGGTTATTGTCCGGAAGAAGGATAAGAACATACGAATTTGTGTTGATTATCGCAAATTGAATCAGGTCACAAAGTTCGATGCTGAACCGATGCCTTTGTTAGAAGATCTACTGATTAGACTTTCTAATTCTAGATTCTTCACTAAACTTGACTTGTCTAAAGGTTATTGGCAAGTGCCTTTAGCAGAGCATGCCAAACCTCTTACTGCTTTTTCTACACCTAGGGGTCTATTTCAATGGAATGTTATGCCTTTTGGTCTCATGAACGCCCCTGCCACTTTCGTTCGCATGATGCGTCGNATTCTGTCACATCGTTCGGATGTCATCGCATACTTAGATGACATCTGTCTCTTCAGTGATACCTGGGAAGATCACTATTTAGGGTTATATGACTTACTGTCCACTCTACGTGAGAATAATTTGACAGCGAAACCTTCTAAAGCTTTTGTTGGTTTTGGTGAAATCTCTTTCCTGGGTCATCGTGTTGGTCATGGTCTCTTGAAGACAGAAGACCACAATACTTCCAAAATACTGAACATCTCTGTTCCTAAAACGAAGAAACAAGTTAGGAGTCTCTTAGGTTTAATTCAATTTTATGGGAGATTTATTCCAAATTTATCTTCGATCATGGCACCTCTCTCAACATTGTTGAAGAAAGGTTCGCCTAATCTGGTCCGTTGGTCTGAAGAATGCCAATCTTCACTAGACCAAATCAAGAATATATTTTCTTCTCCTCCCATCTTAAGATTACCTACTCTTGATAGGACTTTTGTTCTTCGGAGTGATGCTTCATCCACTGGGATTGGAGCAGCACTGATGCAAGAATATGCAAATACTCTGCATCCTGTTATGTACATTTCTAGAAAACTAAATGCGGCAGAGAGGAACTACTCGGTTTTAGACCGTGAGTTGTTAGCGATGGTTTGGTCAATTCTAAAGCTACAAAGATTCCTCCTGGGCGCACATTTCATTCTAGAGACTGATCAGAAAGCTCTTACAGCTATTCAGACTAAGAATTTGAAGAGTTCGAGATCCACTCGATATGCTATAGCTCTTCAACCTTTTCACTTCACGGTACGAGCTATCCGTGGTGCGGATAATGTGATGGCTGACATTTTGTCTAGATGCCCACATGACTCCAACTAATACTTCTGTCCTATATTTCCATATATTACAGAGTCATAACACACCTATATTTCTACAATAGATTAGCACATCTGTACTTACTTTATATGTACACACTATCGTGCTTTGTTGTCATCTTCTTCTGTTCGTTTTTTAAGATGATAGAGGAGGACTGAGTAGTTAATATAAGGGCCGTTAGTTTACTAAACAGCCACAATTATTAATAATGTATTGTACCCTATGAAGCATATTAGTTATTAATTAGCATTATATTGCTTGTACTTTCTCAGAATGTCATTGTTGAGCTGAGGACTTACCTTACTAGTATCAAGCATGACGAGTTCTAGATTGTGTACTTACCCTCGGAATACCAGAGCATATGTCCTGGATCGTCATGTAGTTTAACTTTACTATGTACTTATGTCATTACATGTCAAAGAATGTACTATTTAAATTTTCCTATCAGATTTGTACATCCATTTTTAAAGACAATATTAGAGTATGCTGTTTAATGATGATTATGGTAACTTGCATACGTATATTGTGTTTACATGCTAACGTGATGTGTGTTGGTGACACCTCCCCGATGTGAATATTTTTTGAGACATATTTATTTTTCTGTTGAGGTATATCCTCACCAGACACTCTATATTTAGCCTCATGTTAGGCAATTTAATTAATTATCAGCGCATAATTCGTGCGTTTTGAGCCGCTTATCGCATGCTCTTTGATATTTAAAAAAAAAAAAATATGTTCCACATTTTTTTTTATCGGGAGGAGGTGGTGATATGTTGCGTGATAAATTCTCGCAACATCGTTTTATTACAATATCTATTTTATAACGCAAGGGCAACAACTGCTTGAAATTTATAGTCACTTTTCTCGGTAAGCATTTGTCTTCCCGCGTTGGTATTGAATGCAGTTAAGTTTTGAGCTGTGGTCTTTTTGCGCTGGACTGCGCATGACTGGTCTTGTTTTTTGGTCGATCGGTTTCCGCCCACCACTAGTGGAGTGAGCGATTTGAATGGCGAAAGAGATGCCTCGTTGAAGAGGGGATCTCCGCTATTTTTTTGTTCTGTCAGGGATGTGTAGTCCTCTTAATGGATATTTCGTTTATTCGAGATAATACCTCTAGTGTTTCCCACATGTCGGGAGGCGTGATATTTCTGTGTATTTCCTGAAGGCAAGGTAAATTGACTTTTCATTAACTCTATCGATTTTGGGTCGTGAGCGATTTCGATTCATAGCCTGTCTTCGAAAGTCGTCGTCACGAGATGTTTTCCCAGCTCACATGTCGCTGTATTGTACTGCATCGGTTGATGCATGTCCCAAGGACCATTACTTGCTACTTTGTTAAATGAACTAGGTTTGGAAAACCTTTATTATCTAGAGGATATTTTTGAGGACATTATTTATACTTCGGCAGACGTGTCTGTCTTGCTGAAGTCAGACTAAGGAGAGTGAACTGATCTCATACATCTGGTTATCTCCTGGCTGTTATGGAAAAGGATGGAGTTTTTCACCTGACTACATTTACAGCACTATGAAATATAACATGCATCTGACTCATCATTGTAATGCTGTCTACCGTCTATTGCTGTATTGAATGTTGCTGTGATAATGACTGTTTGATGTGCCTACATATTCGCGTAACCATTTTGTCACTGTGGCGTCCACAATAAATAATGAAGAAAAACGTCAACGGCTGTTACAAGAATCATTGACTTTATACGTCGTGAGTTTACTGACGTCCTATGTGGGTTGCCCTGTTATTTTTGTATGAACATTGTTTGACTGAACACATCTGCACACTACACAAAACCAGACATGCGGATACCATCCATCATCATATGGCATCACGCATCAGTAACTTTCGAAGTGAAAACAGGAGTACGACAGGGATGCCCCTTATCAACAACATTATTTTTGACAGTCATAGATTGGGTGATGCGCCAGACTACAGAGGGCTGTCCAAGAGGAATTAGATGGACAACGTTTTCTACACTGGAAGATTTGGAATATGCAGATGACATTGCACTACTCGCGCATTCACACCAACACATTCAAGACAAAACCAATAGACTGAATAAGTATGGCCAGCAGGTTAACCTGAACATCATTTGAAGAAGACAGAGGTCATGACACTAAATGTGGACAATCCTGAGCCAGTAACAGTAAGGAACCAGAAGTTAGAACAGACAGACGCATTTACTTACCTAGGAAGCATAGTAACACCTGACGGCGGAACAAGCAAGGACATTAACAACAGAATGAATAAAGCGAGAACAGCCTTTGCTGTTCTCAACAACATTCGGAAGTCTTCCCAGTACAGCACAAACACCAAATTAAGACTGTATGAGAGCTGTGTACTTTCTGTGCTTCTCTATGGTGCGGAATGTTGGAGAGTAACAGAGAAGGAAATGTCGAAACTGTCCTCCTTCCACACAATCTGCCTAAGGAAAATTCTCCGAATCTTTTGGCCAAACACCACCAGCAACCAAGAACTACTTATTCGGAGTAACCAGGAGGACATGCACACCATCATAGCTGGCAGACGCTGGAGTTGGGTTGGCCATGTCCTCAGAAGGGACCCTGATACCATCACAAGAACAGCTATGCAATGGACCCCCGAGGGAAAGCGAAAGAGAGGCCGACCAAAAACAACTTGGCGGAGAACTGTGGAAGCTGAGATGCAAAGAATGAACCACAGTTGGGGCACTGTACGAAGGATGGCCGCCGACCGAGCAAGGTGGAATCATTTTGTTGCTGCCCTACAAGACGCCACCAGGCGTGATGGCCGCTGACTGCTTTGACGGTTGGCGATTATGGATCAAAGAAGAAGAAGAAGATGTTCAAATGGTATTGCAATATTTTGTATAACGTTTTGTTCCTTAGAATGACCTAAGAATAGTGCTCCACAAACTTTGTCAACGATTCAAAAGTGTTGTGATCCAATGGATCTCATCTCATTGTAACATCACCGGCAATGAAGAGGCTGACAGAATGGCAAAAGAAGGTTCACATTTACCTCAGCCTGATGCAATCATAACTTTCGAGGAGGCAAAGAGTTTTATCAGAATCAGATACAGAAACAAATAGAATGTAGAACATCCAGGTCACACACAGAATGATGCTTACTACCAGCTCAACAGACGAGAACAAGTGGTAATTTTCAGACTCCGCACTGACCACAACAGATTGAGATACCATCTATTCAACAAGCTAAAGATAGGAACTACCGATCAGTGTAACTGTGGCACTGATAAAATGACTGCTGAACATCTGCTTCAAAGTTGCCCCTTATATGCGGTACAGAGAAAACGCATATGGCCGACGCCAGTTCCATTCGTGGAAAAGCTTTACGGGGATTCAAATAGCCTCAAACTGACTACTGCTTTCTTTGAGAACATTCAAGTGGACGTCTGAGAGTGTACGAAGAAGCAGAAGAAGAAGTCCCTTAGAAAACTCATTAAGTCAAGAACACATTTCAAAATGAGGCAAGTTTATTGTGATTTTCACATGTCAAAGCAATAAATTAGTTTTTTTTTTTTTTTTTTTTTTTTATTTATTATGAGAACAATGCCAATTATTAAGACGGCACTTAACTGTTGTTAACTTTTTCCCAAGGATAATTATGATTATTTTAATATTTAAATTTATAAAATACTAATGTAGTGACAATAGAGGGCAGAATACATAGATGATTCCATGACCCTTTTTATTTGTAAAACATGCTAACTTACAGATGTGTGAAGGTAATTAGCATTTGTAATATGTTTATGAATTGTATATAAAAATTTAGAATAAAGAGAAGAAAAATGCATGTGTACAGTTTTTCATAATTACATACATTTATTGTTAATTTTTATGCAACTTGATTGTTTCCCTTGAACCGCAATGAATTACATCTCATAAGATGCAGGCAAAAATGACAAATGTCTCTAGAAACTTGGGTGAGAATATACAAAATGAGTTCCAGCCCGCTTTCAAGTCTACTAAATGTCCTGTCAGCGTCCTATTGTGGAGTGGTTAGAGCGCTGGCCTCTCGCTGCAAAGTGGCTGATTTCGAAACAGGGTGGCGTCACGCTCCAGTCTACTCAGCTGTAAATGGGTATCTCACTTTGCTATTGAGTTAGTGAAGGAAAGACAGCGAGGAGGGAAAATGGTCACCCCACTCAAAATGTTTGACCTAGAATATTAAAATCTCTAACACTTCCCCCCCCCCCCCCTTTTTTTACGGCAGTATTGGCTTTGGACAACCTATTTTTTAATGTTCTGCTCGTTTTGACGGGTGTACTTGCTCGTCATTATATAAACAAAAGATAGAACTAAATGTAACATTAACGCAGGAAAACTAAACTTATTCCAAGAGCCCCCCCCCCCCCAACACACACACATTCACAATCAGCAAGATCATCCCTAGGTCTAGAAAGTTCAGGATGTCATTTATTATCTGCCCTTATTTTTTAACCTGATGATGATGATGATGAAGAAAGTAAACATAAAATATACCCAAATGTGTTAATCACATCACTACACAAAAACAGCAGATCATTGCACATCCCAATAATGGATAGGTCAGAATTTTGGTATTAAAAGATTTAGAATGTTATTTCACATTTAATGCTGACGAAGTCATGGTTAAATCTTGCGTTACGTAACATGTCAATATGCTTCCCGCAAAATAATCCATCGCACACCTTCAGATATTTTAAACACGAAAGACAATAAGATAAAGATTTCCAAATATTAACGAAATCCAGTGTTCTTGTATATACATGTCAGGTGTTCCTAGACTAGACGGATCCTCAGCCGTAGCTGCAAATGCCTGTGACAGGGAAAGAATGAAATGTGGCATAAATGTATGGCTCTGCAATCAAAACGCTAAACTTTTGATAAAACAGACATTTTAACTAGTAACATTATTTGGGGACAAACTTTGCCAGTAAGCAAATGCATGTATTACCTTCAATTGTAAACATTGTATAGCTTAATTATAATCCACTAGGACTTGAACATGACTTATTATTCACTCGTTCATTAATTTAATAAGAAACTTACAATATGAACCTATATTAATTACATAATTTGCCTGAAAATACGAAATATATATCTCAAGGGACCAAGCTCTGTTTTTTTAATATATATAATTATAACCAAAATAACTTAAAAAAAATAATTAATATCCCTTTTGGGGTATAAAATAAGGTTTAATAATTTATTTGGTGTAGTGTTTGATCATGGCCATCGCTGTGATCTGTGACAACAATCTGATCTTGGCCCTCGCTGTGATCTGTGACAACAATCTGATTTTGGCAAAAAAAGGCTGATCACAATAAATAAATGTTGTATCATATCATATCATTATACGCCAACGTCTTTTCTGAAGCTTAAAGATCTGTATATATTTGTAACGAAAATATTCGATGTAATTACACCGACAATGAACTACTTAAGACAAGATGTCTTCCACACTTTTGTAAATAATTCTCCTAGATAGTGTGTTGTATTTTATTTTATGATATCATGCCAGTACATGTCAATGTATTTTTGGGAGAATGTAGATTCTCAAAGATCCTCACATGTATGTGTGTATGAATGCAGTTGCGAATCTACATTTTGGCGGCCTTGAAGCTTGAACTCTTGGAGGGACTGTTTTTATTTTTTTTAAGTATTTGAGGATGGGACAGAAACGTATTATAGAGAAAACTGGACTAGAGGGCCCTGAAGTAATGTCACTGGAAATTGTCTGTCACATTGTAATGTCAAGATAAGTTACAGAAGACGTTGGAGATTCAATGCAGCCGACCTTCAATGCAACGTCAGTACAGATCAGCTACTGACGTTGCATTGAAGGTCGGCTGCATTGAATCTCCAACGTCTTCTGTAACTTATCTTGACATTACAATGTGACAGACAATTTCCAGTGACATTACAATGTGACAGACAATTTCCAGTGACATTACAATGTGACAGACAATGTCCAGTGACATTACAATGTGACAGACAATTTCCAGTGAATCTCCAACTTCTTCTGTCGCTTATCTTGACATTACAATGTAACAGAAAATTCCCAGTGAATCTCCTGATGGTATCTGTGTTGAAGTCTCTTTATATGTCAAATTTATTGTATTTGTCTAATTTTTCACATCTCTTTCATTAATCTTGAATTCATTTCGGTTTTTTTCCTAGGATACATTATTTCTTGTCTTCTGTTTCCAAGAGTTACATCTAATTCTTCTATAAATTGACATTAATTCCTTTCCCTGGGTGACATACACCGTGTGTATGTCACTCCACTACATGTCAATGTATTTTATAGCAAACAAAGATTCTGATAAACCCCCATGTAAAAGAACACCCATATTGATCTACTTGAAACGTATTCCACATAAATTCATTAAGTTTTAATGATACGTCTTTTGGTATGTTGTATCATATCATATCATTATACGCCAACGTCTTTTCTGAAGCTTAAAGATCTGTATATATTTGTAACGAAAATATTCGATGTAATTACACCGACAATGAACTACTTAAGACAAGATGTCTTCCACACTTTTGTAAATAATTCTCCTAGATAGTGTGTTGTATTTTATTTTATGATATCATGCCAGTACATGTCAATGTATTTTTGGGAGAATGTAGATTCTCAAAGATCCTCACATGTATGTGTGTATGAATGCAGTTGCGAATCTACATTTTGGGGGCCTTGAAGCTTGAACTCTTGGAGGGACTGTTTTTATTTTTTTTAAGTATTTGAGGATGGGACAGAAACGTATTATAGAGAAAACTGGACTAGAGGGCCCTGAAGCTCAAACTTCATTAGCCTCATAGCAGATCTGCCTCTGTATGTATGTATGTATTACACACACGGATATATAAATGTGTGTGAGTGGGTGGTCGGGCGGGGGTGCGCGTGTGTGTGTGTGTCCACATCTCGATCATCATTGAATACAGTTGGGAAAACAAATAAATCAGTAAAATGTATCTGCTCATCAAAAAATTGAAGCCGTGCAACATACCCAGTTCGCCACCGTCAACCGTTGCACAGAATTCTCCGGGCTGGCAGGGGCAGCGATCAAAATCTATGACCATGTTCTCAGGTTGAGCCCAGGCGTACGGCTGTGACGTGTGGCATTCTGGTCATGAAATCAGAATATAAAAGCTAATATTTATTCCAATCAAAGGGGAGGTCATTTAAACACAGGAGGAGACACAAACTTCAGTAGATAACTACGAACATTTTTCAAGATAAACAATGATGGCCAAGCAAAGTTTTGATGAGTTGTATTATAACCTCCCTCCCCCCCCCCCCCCCCCCCCGGGGGGGGGGGGGGGGGCGAAGCTACAAATGTCACTCTTTGCTTACCAAAAACGTCCATGTTACAGTCATATGCAATTTTTTAAAAATTAAGATTAAAATCTCAGGGCACGTTAGCAGAACTGACCAAGCAATTCAGCATTTCGTAAAATGAAAAGCCTTCTGTGCATCAAATCGTTATCAATGAAAATCAGGAAGAGGGTTACGTACAGACGAATCTGTCTTATGGAAACGAGTCATGGACAATCATTACACAAGCAAGAAGATCCATTAAGGTCACAAAGATGTGGTTTTACGTAAAAATGTAATGGTCGGCTTTAAACAAACATAATAAACGGCATGAGAATGCCCTGAAAGCGGTCAGTACGCAATGGCCGGTTATAAAACATATCATGAAGACGCGTTTTCATTGACCATTTTATCAGAAGAGGAAGGGAGCCGCGCTGGTGTAATGGCTTCGGCGTTGTACTGGCGACCAGGTGTTCATGGTTCAAACCCGGGCGTCAGCATTTGAAGAAATGTTTACGGCCGGAAATTTGACTGAATAACCTGAACGGCTCCTGTGATAAACCCTCTGTGGATGGGAAGGAGCGAAGTAAGCCTGCACCAAGTATTCAAATGCTCTTGCAGCAGTGGTTTCTGTGGATATTTTTTTACACTGTGAGGTTGCCAGCACGATGAATAAACTTATATTTGTCACCTCCTGTGAGAAACCCGAGGGGGCTATGTTCTAATCTTTTTGTGTGTTTTTAGAGGACCCCCTTCCCCCCCCCCACCCCCACCCCAGGAACTACACGGGGCATTGTATGATAAACAACAGGCCTATTATTTCCAGGCTGAGCTTAAGTACAACACAGACGACACCCTCTAGTGGATGAAAACAAAAATAATACTGAGGTGTGAGAAAGTGACAGTGTACTTGTTTGTGTGTCAGTATAAATTTACCTGCAGAAGTTTTCCCCATGGGCTGACAGGTGCCGAAACCCATGGTCGCATCCAGCAGGCAGCAGTGGTTGCGTGTACAGTCGATACCCTTCTGACAGGACTCATTAACTATTCTGTTAATAACGTCGGCCTGGCTGATGTTTGGGACCAGCACCTGAAACATTGCGTACAGGTAAGAAACCTATGTGAAATGTGTGTCGTAAAGGGCGACTAAAGGAGATTGCGCGTAAACCTGTAAACACATACACACACACAGTGTGTTTCAAAATTATGTATACACACTTTAAACATGTATATTTAATGAACAACATACACAATTTTAATTTTCTTTATTACATTTTACAGCTTAGAGATAGATAATGTTTTTTACAATAAAATAAATTTAGTTTAAATGGTCAAAATGCCCACCATGAGCATGAATACATAAGCGACTTCTCTAACCAACCGATCTCAATCAAAACATTTCCTTCAGAGAAGCAAGACACCGAGTGGCTTCAGGCGGCACTGCTAAGCAGGAACAGCACACAAGATCCCAGCTGGTAAAACTAACCACAGAGGTGCGAGACATAAAACAACAACTCAAAGTCGAGAAGAACAGACAGCACAACGAAGACACAGGTATCATAAAAGACGAACCAATAGGAGCCTTACAGAGCGCCCAGGCAATGTTACAGGACATGAAAACCATTCAACACCAAATAGAAGTCGACATCGCCAAACTCGCAGAGCTAAAGGAAGAGAACGAAGAAATCCTCAAGAGAATTGAAACAGAGAGAAGGATCATCGAGGATATCGTAACAAAACACAATCAAGGACGAGAAAGAAGCAAAGACACTAAAGACAAAATAACCACCGAAACCGTAGAGGAACGCCTACCAAAAAGCAATCAAGGAAGAAAAAGAAGCAAAGAGGCGGAAGACAAAATAATTACCGAAACCCTAAAGGAACTCCTACCAGGTATAATAAAGACAGTCATAATCAACACACAGCCGAAAAAGACAACATCGAGTAGAGACCAAACAGGCAGCTAGTGATCCTTTTCAGGGCTAGTCATTTCCAGGACTAGGAACGTGATACCAGCAAAGACGTTAACACACTATATACCCCAATATAACCGTTTGTAACCCTTCAATGGGTTTTAGTTGAACAGGGTATTACAGCAAAATAACACGCAAGGGGAAAAAAAACCGATCTCAATTAATTTAGAATTGTCTTTCTTTCTTCAAAACTTAATTGAGTATTCAGTCATTGTTCGTGTATCTGAAATTTTATCTTGTAAATAAAACAAAATTACTTGATTGTGAAAAACAAAAATTGTCTCTCTTGTAACTTTAAACTGTGATAAAGAAAATTAAAAATGTTTATGTTGTTCCTGAAATATAATTTTTTAAAATGTGTATACATAATTTTTAAGCAGAATTTATATATATATATATATATATATATATATATATATATATATATATATATATATATATATATATATATAAAAGAAAACGAATGTGCTGAGTCAGGATGTGGGTGATGCACCAGTTATCACTATCCATAACTATGAATTGGCAGTGGTGCACCACTTCACATACCTAGGGTCTACCATCAATGACAAACTCTCACTGGATACAGAAATCGACAGCCGCATTGGCAAAGCTGCAGCTACCTTTGCCCGCCTCACATCGCGTGTTTGGGGAAACTCTAAACTCACAATGAAGATAAAGGTAGTCTCATAACATATATTGCCGTAGGGTTGTGAAGTGTTAGAGACTTCACTATACTAGGTCCAGCATCGAGAGGTGGGTTGGCAAGTTCCATTTCTCGCTGCAGTTTCCTTCCTTGACTTAAGAGAAAAGTCAGGTACTCATTTACAGCTGAGTAGACGAGCGTGACGATACCATGAATCGAATACGGTACCTGTGCCTCGAGAGGTCAGCGTTCTAACCACTCTACCAATCGTAACACGGTATAAAAAAAGAGTCCTCACTTCTTCTTTACCTTTTTGATCCCTATGGAGCACGGAGCCAGCACTGCAGCTTGTCCCCTTGCAGGAAACCTGCATATAATCATTCATATGCTCTTGTAGCAGTGGTTTTTGTAGCATTTTGTTTGACATAAAGATGTTGCCAGCCTCACGCACAACCTCATATTAGTCGCCTCGTACGACACGCCTGAGGGCAGGATCTGCCTTAGTAATTGCGGGGCCTGATTTCGACTATTCTGATGGGGCCCCGTGGACTTAAGTTTATAGTTTTGTTTAACACGTTTTATGTCAAAATCTAATATATATATTTATATCGCATTTGAAACCAAAAAGCCCTTTTCACCATTATAGCAATCGCCTTCATTCATTTATCACAGTCATCTTACTTACTTAGTTACTTACTATACTCTTTCCACACTTGCCGTATAGCGGTAAATAAATAAACAAACAACACACAAAAGTATGTTATCAAGCACTCAGTGAGAAATAAAGAAGTAGAAGACTAGACAAAAGAAAAATAACAGATGTGATAGGCTTACCGGGAATCGAACCAGGACCTTCCGAACGGCACCCACCGCCTAGCCACGGGAGCGAATCGCTACTATCCACTCTGCCAGCTAAGCATTACTTTTTTTTTTCTGTTGTCTACTTCTTTAGTTCTCACTGAGTGCCTGATAACATACCTTTGTGTGTTGTTTGTTTATTTATTTACTGCTATACGGCAAGTGTTGAAAGAAAGAGTATAATAAGTAACTAAGTAAGATGGCTGTGATAAATGAATGAAGGCGATTGCTATAATGGTGAAAAGGGTTTCCCCTCCTTATATGTTTATGCCGTACAGCGACTCGGGCAGCTAACGTTTTTGTTCTTGCACAAAGTGTGTCGCATTGTCTGATGTAAGCACGTTTTGTAGGATTTCTGTGATATCGCCTATCAATCTGCCTCTTGGTGTTTCCCGTGCCTCAGAACCAGATCTTCTACTACTGTTGGCGTGTATTGGTAATTGATCGGGCTCCATTCTCATACAATTGCCAAACCACTTTACATTCCGTCTCTCTGTACTGTGTATTTGTCGCATGACGTAATTCCTACGATCTTTCTGATGTCGTCATTTCTCATTTTGCCTCTTCTGGTAACATTAATGGTTCTTTTGAAACATTTCATCTCCGTGCTGTGGTCAGAAACCATATGTGATACTGACAGCAAAGTGTTGGTAAAAATATACTATTTATCAACTGTCGTTTCAATTCTATTCTGATGTTCTGATGTTTGAGTGCTGGTAATAGTCATCAAGTCATCGTGATTGTAAAATACGCAGGGATTGCACGTTATGTAGAACATACAATTTTAGACAATATACTTACAACTGCAATAGCCAAAAGTAGAACCACCGGACTCATGTCAAGAAACAATAATAAGCGTTCTCGTTATCCTGCTATTATCTCAAGAGTTCAAATTATGTTTGAGGTAAATACTTGAGTGATTATATCGTGCACTTGAACCGGTAAAATTTTAGAAACTTTCCCGACTTTTCACTTTTAAATAGGTTCCCCAGGTAGATGTCATCCGCCTTCAACCAACAGTGTTTGCTTCCTGTTGTAAATGTAAATGCGTGGCCAGAATATCCTGTTTCCACAACTTGTCAGAGCCGCTACATAAATTGCTGTCGTTTGAAGAAGGTTGGTCTGATTCAGGTCACCAATAGCGCAGCAGCTTGGCAGAAACAGAACGCATTATTTTAAGTGAGGAGAGTTTATCTAGTTTAAAAAAAAGTTAGTTGCTTATCCTTTACAGGACGTGGCAATCAACCCCAGCTTTTATTGGCTGCTTTGTGATTTTTCTAGGCAGTTGTTTTCATTCAGTAGTTTGCCATTGCTTTCTGAACGGTACGGCGCTTATACCATTGTTAAAAATCCACACAAAGCGATCTGCTACCAAACCGCATGCAGCAGGTTTCGAACCTGGTATATCTGGATTATGAAACTGCGTTTATCTAGTAAATAGAGAATATACATGTCACCAAGAGCTGACGCTCAGTGACAATGAATCAAAGTCAAGTCAAATAATACACATAAAGGTATGTTTCAGGCCCTGGTGAGAAATAAAGAAGTAGAAAACTAGACAACAGAAAAACAACTGAAATGATAGACTTACCGGAGACTCGAACCCAGGACCATCCGAACTACAATACCTCCTCGCTACGGGAGTGAATCATGACTATCCACCCTGCCAACTTTATATCTTTTATTTATTTACTGTTTATGGGCCTCGAGTTTCCCTCTTTATTTATTTCTTCTTCTTCCTCGTTCGTCCTGAAAAGAACGTTGGTTGCGTTGTGTCTGTTTACACCGGAGCTGCGATATCTGCGCCTTTCGGCCGACACATCCGACTTCAGCACGGAATTTTTTGGACCGGGTTTGCCTTCCCTCTTCGATACCTACTCTCTCAGCCAGACAGCACTGATGCAGCCTGTTTCCAGGACCACCACGTGGAGGTGGAGTAGGGTCTTGGTCAGCTCTGGTTCGCTGACCCTGACGCAAGCAGTCAAGCTATGGGTCGCTGACTGCATTCTCTATTGCTGCATCTTTGGGTCCTATTTATTTATTTAAGAATTGATTCAACAGAAGTTTGAAATGCTGTGGAATGTGGAGTTTAAACTGCTGGCGAGAGTTGACAAGGCAGTGAGTGACCGATCCGCATGCGACTGTAACATGGGTGGATTGACTGTTGTAGTTTTACATTATATCATTTTTATAGACTGCAAAATCTACAACATCCTGCAAAATGTACTGCCTCAGGAATGTGACAAATAAAACCAAGTAAAAGAAGAGTTGTTTGGTTTGGTTGGTTTTTAGGACTATCTTCATTGCACACGGACAACTCCATCAGTGCTCCGATCTCCTCCCTTAGAACACACAAGGAGGATCTCAGCACAGTGTACGAACTCTGTAGCACCGGCGAGAATCCCAATGTGTGTATATAGGAATCACACATTCTATAAATATTTTTGGGGGGTAGGTTTCTAATTTTTAAATTGTGCCAGGGCAGCGGCCTTATGGCCTACACTTTACGATTTCCAACTGCCATGGGATTTTTAACGTGCACAACTTACACACGGGACCTCCTTTTTTCGCCCTTATGCGAGAAGGCTAGCCATCCGATCTTACTACCCGTGAGACCGGGGAGAGGGGGGGGGGGGAGTATGACATCATTAGAACAACTGGTTCTGAAGAAAAAAAATTCCATTAATTGTATTCCCTCTACTAGGAATCGAACCCCGTGTGGCCGTGTACATAGTTGTTCCTTTGGAAACAGACTATATTCTTACAAGACAGAGGAAGCACAGACCACCCCATAATTTTATATTTTATGAGAAACAGAAAATAATAAATAGTGTCACATATTTAGGGTAGAGTCGCTTCTACACGCCATTTCTAATAATTGGGTGATTTCCCCTGACCAATCGAATAGCTCAGATTTACCCCGGGGAAAGTGGAACAACGACGCCATTTTGGCAGTAGAATGAAAGAGCGCAACTCAAGAGGTCGTATCTGGTCCAGCTCTACATATTTCTTAGTTTGAGAAAATCAAACTTCAACATTTCTTATAAAATGTGTATTTCAGGACATTGAGTGGTTATATATATATATATTTCTTACTGGCGTAAGTAGTGACAATCGTTAAATATGTATTTTGAATAGAGCTCCCAACCCTAGTCGGAGCAGAACTAGGTTCGAGGATTTGAGTCAATTTGCAAAAAAATGTCTTACACCTCAAACCATGTAGAGTAGAAAATGTTCTTGTGTTGGAAAGCAATTAACTCAAGGAATGCTTATGACGATAAAGAAATCAAGGACAAATCTGAGGAGATGGGTAAATGTCGTCGAACCTAAAATAAGACTGTAACTTAAAGGAAGGAACACGGTGGAATGAGAAGGTTCGCCATATTTAACAATTGAGTAGGCCTACGAGACAAGGATGCAAAAAGGGATTTTTTCTTCGATGAAAGCATCTGATGAGATGATAGAATTTTATTATACTTATTATTGTAAAAATGTTCTGAATTCCAGACTTTGTTGAAATTTTAAGTTTCATGCTGAAAGATATTAAAAGTTTTGCATGAAATCGAACGCTGTTGAAAAGGTGAATTACTACAGTTTTGAGATCTAGATAAGAAATCTACCCATTTCAATTAAATTCGCTACATCAACACCTAAGAGAAGAAAATCGAACCTGGTAACACAAATTTAAGAGAGAAATCTAAATCTCTGGTGATTAGGCCAGTTAAACATCTGCTCTCTGTAAAGTAAACTGAAAATACTGCATATACCGGCACTGCCACATGATGTAATATGGTGCCGTTCCAGTCCTAAGGAACACCTGCCCCGGTTACATGAAGGTAATATGGTGCCCGTGACCACTTCTCTTTGATAAAGCGAATAACTAGCGATCATAGACCATGGACGATTTACTACAAAATTTTCAACAGCTGGGTGTGGAACAACAACAACAACAACCACAGAACCAACCCGTAAATACACAACCACCGCAGCCCCAGGACAGACAAAATATGGAAGGACCAACAATAATAGCGCTACGGCAAATTACTGAAACCCTACAGAAAAATGACAACTACGCGAAATTCACACAGGTTAGATCCATTGTTCAGCCGTTCGATGGCAACAAGAAAAAATTCAGAAGATGGTTGTCCGACATGGAAAAATTTGCGGCACTAGCAGAGGCAACAACGGATGAAGAGAAAAAGAAAATCGCTCTGTTAGGTTCTGATTCGTACGTGACTGATTTTTTAAGAAGGAGGTCCCAGCAGTACCCCACAGAAACCTACGAGTCCCTAAAAAAAAGAGCTCACCCAGAGATATGGGGAAATCATAGACAAAATGCATGCTTGGTCAGTCCTTAGAAGCATGAAACAGGAAAGAGATGAATCGGTACAACTTTTTGGAGATCGATTCCTCAATATGGCAGAAGAGGCATTTTGCGGAGAAATCCCTACCACACCTGATGTAGAAATACAGTTAGTGGGGATATTTGCCGATGGCCTTAGAGCGGAAAATATCAGAAGGCATCTTATTAGAAAAGACACCAAGACTATTGCTGAAACAATCCAAGCAGCAATACAGGAGGAAAATCTTCACCGAAGGTTCCAACAAAGAGCAGGTAGGGAACCCCGACCAGAATATAGGGACTATGATGAGCATGAGCCTATGGAAGTTGACCATACCAGGAGGCAATGGACTCGCCCACGACAACGAGATGATAGGCCCCGCAATTATAGACCCCCCACACAGAGGCAAAACGACGTCAATAATGTCAATACAAACGGATGCTTTACATGCGGTAGGCTCGGACATGGTTACAAGTCCTGTAGAGCAAATTACAATCATGCACCACCAGAAGAGGAGGTTACCAACCACAACAACCCGCACCACCCCCACGTGATTACACCAGAAATCAGTATACCAGAGGCGCACCTCAACCCCTCATGCGTCAGGGAAACGGCCGCGCCACTCACTAAACAGGACCGTTAGTGAGGGCAACAATCACAGAAACTGGTCCAAAACAAAAGAAACAACACAGAACAGAAATTGTCAAGTGGGCCCATCCAGTAAAATACAATATGAAGAAATGTTGCATGATGGAACTAAAATACATCCGGACCCCAGTTCCTGCATCATGTCTATACAGGGCCAACAATATAGGGCACTGGTAGATACAGGAGCATCCATCAGCCTTATTAGGTTCCAGCTGTTCAAGAGGATCCAACACTTAGTACGATTTCAACCGTCCAAAACACACCTAGCTTCAGTCACGGGACAAAGACTAAATTCAGTTGGGACAGCATGGCTAAAATTTTCCTTAGGCGAAACAAATTTTGAACACCCATTTGTCATTACTAAAGGAATGTCTAGAAATCTTATCCTAGGGAGAGATTTTTTTTTAACAAACACAAAGTTCGAATATACTATGACCTCCACAAAATCAAAGTCAACAATACGTACATAGATCTCCAGGACGATATCCACATAGCGTCTTTAGTAAGGATTACAGCTCCCATAACGGTGGCTCCAAACTCCCTGGTCATAGCAAAAGGCAGAGTAAAAAATTCTGAGTACATAACACCAGGGCAATCAATTCAAGTACAGCCCCTAGCAGAAGAAAGCATTATTGATGACCCATTGTTGCAAATTACAGAGGGAATCGCTGAAGTCTCGAAGTCCAGAGATTTCCCCATCATGATATTGAATATGTCAGGAAAAACTACCACTATAAAAAGAGGCACAGTTGTAGCGCAAGTGGATACGTCAACAATAAGACAAACCAAAACCAATAGAGACCATCCACAAATTGTCTCAACAACACTCCACTGGACATAATGCACGAAATCGCAGTACAAATAACCATAGTACACGGAAAGTAAACAGTTATAAGGCTTATGCAGAAAAAAGGCAGTAACATCAGTCACAGTTATGTTACACCACAGCATACCCTACCCAGATGGCAGAAACGAACCAGTCCATACATAAGAAGAGAAAGGCCACAGTATGAAAATGACTATAATTACTCATTCTTGCGCCCCAGCACACCAAGAGAAAAGATGAAGTGCTGTATATCACAGAGGAACAGAGAAACAGAAATTGTCTTGCCAGGAGGATATCCAAAGCGACAAGACAGTGATACATGCCCCATGGAGTATCAATATAACTCAAAAACAGGTGGATATGATAAAGTCCCAAAACCAATTGAAATTTCCGAAGAAAAGGAAGAATTCTTATATGACTATACCACAGGAGGATACTATAGCAGCAAAGTTGGAAACAGAAAGAATGAAAAATTTTCGCCCAGGGAAAGAAGACAGCCCTATAGCACAAACAGAAGAAATACAGTAATGTACGAGGATAAGCGCAGTTACGGCAGAAATAATCAGAAAAAATGGCACAACAACGACTACCCCAGAAATATAATAAGAAATGAATATACAGTAAATGCAGTGACAAATGGAAATGCACACAGTACATAGCAGAGGGGAAAGAACCAAGCACACCCCAATGACCGGCAAAGCGCTACTCCAAAGTCAGCCACAGTTCAGGAGCAGAGATTTTCACAAGATGCAAGAAAAATGTCCCAAAATTATGGGAATGAAACGGAGGCATCAAGACAGACCAGAGATATCATAGCAGATCATAAATACAGAGAGAGAATAGCTCAGTTACTTGCAACCCTGAATGCCACAGAAGATAATAAGCAACGTTTGAAAACGTTTGTAGAAAAGCACCAGGATGTATTCGCACTCAATGACATGGAATTAGGCAGAACTAACACTGTCAAAATGGACATTCAAACAACCACAGAGGAGCCAATACATATGAAACCCTATCATACGCCCTTGAAAAACAGAGAACTCGTGGAAAGGTCTATAAATGAAATGCTACAGGCAGGAATCATCGAAAGATCCCGTTCCCAATGGTCCTCACCCATAGTGATCGTAACAAAGAAAGACGGCTCCAGTCGCTTTTGCTGCGACTACCGTGCCCTTAACAAAATCACAAAAGTCATTTCCTACCCCCTCCCCAGGATAGACGATCTACTTGCGACGTTAGGAAAGTCTACATACTTTACCACACTTGATGCAAGGTCAGGCTTTTGGTGCATCCCCATGACACCTGAGGCAAAACAGAAATCCACATTCTGTTCACATATGGGAAGCTTTTTTTTGGAATGTTATGCCATTTGGTCTAAAAGGATCTCCAGCAACATATATGTCACTCATGGATGAAGTGTTAAAGGGTCTACATCCATTTGCCCTGGCATACATAGACGATATCCTGATACATACCGCAGGCACGATGGAAGACCACCTCCGCAAGGTTGAAACAGTGTTTGATAGACTCAGGCATCACCAAATAAAGTTAAAAAAACTGTCGAAGTGTGAGTTTCTAAAGACAGAAAACAAATATATTTAGGCTTTGTCATCAATAGACATGGCGTCAGACCTGATGAAGATAAAGTCAAAGCCATAAGAGAAATGCCTAGCCCCAAGACGGTGAGACAAACACCGCTCATTTATTGGTACAATAGGGTACTATAGGCGCCACATCATCAATTTCTCCAGAGCAGCAGAGCCTTTGATAGCCCTTACCCGCAAGTATGCACGCTTCAAATGGACAGAAGACTGCCAGAGATCCTTTGAGTATCTAAAAAAATGCCCTAACCACCATCCCACTGCTTGGACATCCAGATATTTCTCAGCCCATGATACTATACGCCGATGCCTCAGATAACGCAATTGGTGCTTGTTTGGTCCAACCTGTACTAGAAGATGAAACACCCATCCTACAAAACATTCCAAATGAGAAAACCATTGCATTCCTATCCCACGCATTGTCAAAGTCACAAAAACGGTGGACCACCACTGAGAAAGAAGCATATGCTATTCACTATGCAGTACAAAAGTTTGACTTTTACGTCAGAGGAACTAAACTCATTATAAGAACTGATCATCAACCTTTGGTTAACTGGCTCACCAAAACACAAGAACAGCCAAAGAAGTTACAGACATGGGCAATGAATTTACAGTCCTACGACACCACTATCGAACATATCCCAGGCGAAATGAACACCTGTGCAGACCTCTTATCCAGGATTAAATATGATGATGAAACTGAAGTGAAAACAAATAGAGTCAAAAATGATGGCACATCCTCAGAGATTGACGATAATGCTAAAGAAATTAATGAAATTACTTCATCAAGTCGAAGAAGTACCTCAGATTCCGCCACTCAAGTAGAAGAAGAAAGCCAAGAGATGTTTGACATGAGAGTAGAACAAGCGAAAGATGCAGAAATTGTCAAGCTGCTCACATACGTGAAAGAAAAACCCAACAAAAAGTAAAGATTTTACAGTACACCCAACGGATGGAATTCTATACTATATTGATCAGAAACAAGAAGGGACACTAAGAAAAGTCATTCCAGCACATCTAGTCCCAGAAGTATTGCTACAGTTTCATGATAACAACGGGCACATGGGAAGAGACAAAACAATTGATGTCATAAAGAAAAGGTATTATTGGCAAACTTTCTACAAGGACATTACAGAATATGTAGCCACCTGTAGAACATGTAAATTGAGAAACATGAAGCCACATTTAATTCCCCTTCAAGAAATGCAACCTTCCCATTACCCCATGCAAACAGTGAGCATTGACTTATCAGGTCCTTACCCACTCACCCAATCAGGCAACAAATACCTCCTGCACATAGTTGACCAATACTCTGTTTGGCCAGAAAGTTACCCCACTCAGTGATGCCACATCGCAGTCCATCACGCAAATTTTTTTACAAGAATTCATTCCCAGGCATGGCTGTCCAAAACGAATCATTTCAGACAACGGTAAACAGTTTATAGGTAACCCATTTAAAGCCACCTTACACCAGCTGAATATTGAGCATACTACAACCACTTATTATTGCCCAAATGCAAATGGCAGAAATGAACGCATGCACGCCACCCTACATGATATTATTAGCAAATATATCAAAGGGAACCACCAATACTGGGACCTATACATTAACCAAGCTCTTGAAGCCATCCGAGTAAACGTGAACGATACCACAGGAATGTCACCCTTTCTCATGCTATACGGAAGAGAACCAAACTTTCCGTTAGACAACCTACTTCGCCCACAAAGAAAATACATGGGAGAAGACCCCATCGAAATAATCCTTCAAGAAAAGTATAAAGCTCACCAGATTGCACAACGAAATACGCAGAAGGCATTTCACAAGAAACAGAAACAACATGATAAATCAGCCAAGCTACCAACGTACAAAATAGGAGACAGAGTATACTACAAGAAACATGTACGCAGTTCAAAATTCGATGACCGATGGTTAGATGGCTACAAAAATCATGAAACAAACTACGCCTGTAAACTTCATTATTTGGAATGAAGAGAAACAACACCAAACAAAAGCTCACGTAAAACAAATAAAAATTGATAATCACCGGCCCATTCCGCCTCTGACGACAAATACAAGACCAGTCAGAAAAGCCACCCTAAATTATAATCCATCCAGCACAGATTCGTCTGACATATCAGAGTCAGAGACGACAGACTCTGAATTTTACCAAGACGACCACATACCCAGACCACCCACAGATGAAATACATCGAGCAAGACAACAACGAGACTCGTCCGAAAGCGAAGAAGATATCCCACCACTTGAATTACGTAATAGACTACAAGACAGAGACCTGCGCATTAGAAATGAAGAAATCATGCCACAGACGTCACACGATGACAACACGAAAACACCTTATATCCACACTCAAACTTACTCCCGCAGTGATAAATCGTCAGCTGATACCTATCACACCCCCAGTTCAGGCAGTTCTATTTTTAACACTAGTGAAAACCAAACACTGCTATACCACAAGAACAAGATTGCTCGTTCAAAACAATCAGATCCTGAAGAAACTATACCCAAGCAGATTGTTGAACCATATACCAGCGATCTTTATGGAGACGAAACAGAACAAGACAGCACAGCTTTGTCAGCCCGCAACGAACATAATGACAGAAAAAATGGTAGAATTATACCAACAAGAAACAGACATTGATACAGCTAGTTCCATTGAAACCAGTGATGCGGATAGTACATTATTTGTACCAGTCAGCTCCAGCGTCAAACGCGCCTATAAAACAGAATCTGATGACTCAATCCCTAGCAACAAAATTCCGCGTATACAGCACAACTATATCAGACGAAAGATTCTGAAGAAACGCAATCATGTTCCAAAACCAAGCCGAGAAGTGTTAGCCTCATCTCAACTAGTCAAAAACAACAGTGTGCAAATTACTGTGCCCATTGTAACCAGTGCTAACGTTCAGCACAACCAGGTCAGAAGAAAAACCAACAGATGTTCCAGCCATACACACCCTAACCACAGTAAAACCATCACCGCAATCAAATGATGTTAAGCCATCACCGCATTCGTCAATGTCCTCAGTGTCCCAACAATCAGCAAATGCAGTGTCGTCGCCTATCACACTCGTCACCACTGCTACTCAGTATGATGCTCGCCTAAGCAGTCGGGACATTGCAAGGTTAGAGATGGTGAAGGAACTAGCGAAGCTGTTCTGAAAAACACGCCCAGGTGTTTTATATGTTCGCAAATCCGAACATGGTCAACGCATATGTAAACAAACCTTTTTAACAATGTACTAACTCTCCCCACGTACTCTATTTTCAGTTTTTGACAGTTCAAATGACTTGCTTACAGACTAAGATGTCAAAGCCTCACTGAGAAAGTTATTTTTTCCAGCCTTAGAATACGGATGCCCAGAAAGAAATCAAGACCAGCACACGGAGGATTTTCTTTAGATAGCATAATTGTGAAATAAAAATGTTAAAACAATTGATAACACACGGTGTTACGAGTTTACAGACACCCTTATTTAGTTACATACATTTTCTTAATATTTAGAATGTTACACAACTTTACCTATAACACATGTGTCACACTATTCTGTTGTAACATTCATCTCCACTTTTGTAACTGATCATATTCCACGCTCCATTCACCAGCATTTTCATGCAGACACTTTACACCAGTAGTTTTTTTTTTCTACCTCATACTAATATTTCTTTGATCTATATTATGCTATACTCCTTGATATCTGCCACCTTGATCAATCATACTGTTCCTACTATGACATCTCTTAACAGCACATAATTCATACCAAAACTAGTATTGTAGGTTATGCTATTTTTCTCCAAAGGATTATTTATTTTCAAATGTACATTATTACATTAGACCCAGATGTATATTAGTACTGTCAAAAATTTCATTGCCTATCACAAATCCCCCAATGACATTTGCGCATGCTGAATTTCTGCAAATGAAGAATCCCTTGAGAGCATTAGTATATGCTAACCCCAGATTGAACAAATTGCACCTATTTGTTGATGATGCCTTTGCCATGTTAAAGAAATAGCATTTGCACATGCTGACCTAGCAAATGAAATACCCCATTACCGCATGATAACCCTACTAATGACACATGAGATGAAGAAGCAACAGGTTATGTATGATGAAGATGACATTTTATATTAAGGTGAAACTTTATGTTGTCACAGCTGAGATTTTGTTGTAATGTTTATGCACAAAATCCCCCACATTAACATTGGAGGAGGAATAATCTTAGTCTTTCGTGGTTACGAGATAAGACAAGGATATAATAGAATATTTGATGAATACCATGGAACAAATCAGAGCAGATGATTGTTGCACATATGAGGACCATATTTGAAGTCATTATTGAAGGATTATCAGTAGACAAGAGACACAAATGAATTATGATAATCCCATGGAACCACAGGTACTAAATTATTTTTCGTTTGTATAAACATTTTTCATATGTATGATCATTTTTTTGACTGAAGTGTGTATTATGTTTTCTATGGTCAAAGGGACATAATCCGAGTTATCGAAACTACAATTTTTTAGGAGTTTGCCTTCTCTTGTATAGAGACACGTTCGGTCTATAATTTCTTGAACGAAGCGTGACCACATCTCCTTATTTGGTAGTACCAGTCAACTATGGTAGATGTCTGAAACCTTTCTTAACGCTTCTTTTCATGACCATAAAAGGCGCGACTGTGTAAGACTTTTATCTCGAATGTTCTTAGAATCGTCTTATTGTGAACGGCAACTCAGAGATTGTCGTTCTGCGCATGTCAAAAGCTGGGAGTTCGTTCTGTGTGTTCCGCCCAGTTCGGGCAGTTGAGAAATGGTTTAAGAAGCGAGCAGACGCGACCTGCGTCTTGTGATTCTCTGAGGGAAATACAGTGTCTTTGTGAGTTAGTTAGCTAACTAGACTATTTCCCAGTATTATTCACGCCTGCCTGGAGGCATATGTTCATGGTTGATTTTCCGAAATAAGGTAATTCCTCTTGTATCGAACTTTATGCTATCATCTAGAGGTTCGTCATTTTGTCGCCTATTTGCTCGCCTGTGTGATTCAAAATGGAGAGGTACTTTGACTAGGATTAAGTCACCGGTATCTTTATACCTGAACTAGTTAAATATATATGGGTCGCTCTAGACCAACAAGACTATTGTCTGTGTTCCAGGATTCGTTATATCAGAGATCACGTCCAAGTCAGATGGTTAGACTTAGGAACATTATAAAGGTCGAGCTGACCTGTAGCCCATGTATGCTATTCACGTGCAGACAGTGAACGGACTTATTGTATACAACTGATCTGCTAGCATCAGAATGGGAGCATTTATTATTGTTTATGAACATTGAAGATCTGTAGCTGACACTGTTGCAGAAGTTATAGAAATTATTATTATTTATACAGCTTCACGAACTAGAACTCTATGATTTATGAATTTCTGAATCTATTGAACTGTGATGTCTTATGACGCATATATACAACAGCTGTCATTGCTGACTACAGAAATTGTTTTCAATGTGCCATATCATCTTGCTGAACTCGTTAACTATGTTGATGTCATAAGTATCATGACTGTTTTGTGGCGTGCAATAAATGGAAGAAACTTATACAACGAAGTTACCCTTTCTATGACTCTACACGTCATGTTGCCTGTGTGATAACCCTGTGAACTGTTCCACTACCACATACACAGCAACATCCTAAATCAGAGAAGACACCTACATCTTACACTTTAATACCAGGTGTCGATAAGGGTGGCAAGTTACCACTTCAGCTCAAATCCACCCTTATCATTTTTGGTGGCCAGAGCTGGTTCTATCATCTGATATTTTGGCGCACCATATCATTTTTGGTGGCCATAGGTTGGTTCACTCTGATTCCAGCTATCAAGGGGGTCAGCAAACCCAGACATCATCATCATACTAGATACAACTACAGCATCAACTACCACCTTACAAGAAATTTTATTGAAAGTATCCGGATTTTCTGACAGTTGCTGATTTTGAAACTACCCGGCGCTGCTCGGCAATATTGAAGTTTATGTAAAATTAGAAGGACAAGTACCGAGCGAATGGATTTCCTGATCTGGTGAAAAGAAGGACAAGTGCCGTAACAACTGTTCCGGTCTCAGGGGTACTGTTGCGGGTTCAGAAGGTCAAGTGCCGGTTAAATCAATTTAGAAGATTCAGAAGGTCAAGTGCCGTAACAACTGTTGCAGTATTAGAAGCTCATTTCCTTCGTCATGGCTGTTTATGGGAGCAGAAGTTAATCAACGTTGGATCATTATCCTCAGAATGCTGATTACATCCTGTTCTGCACCGTGCTGACGCTGGATTTATAGAAGTTAAGTGGCCTGTTTTGTTTGTGAACTGTGCCCTTATGTTCTAACTGAGCCTTCTGTACTTTCACACTTTCTCCTATTGTTTTCATGATACATGTTTATATGTTATATGTTATTTGTTATTTGTATATTTATATGTTTATATTTCAGCGGGTTTTCTCGGTTGGGCGGAGTCTTGCAGTAGAAGATACCACGTCACAGAGGTTCTACTGTTAGCGTTTTCGTTAGGGACTGTGCGAATTTCCTACAGTGAAATTTGCTAGCGACAATCGTTGCTATATCTGTTTAGTTGTGACGAGTTGTGCTTTATTTTTGTTTCTTGTATATATATATTTTTTTTCTTTTTTCTTTTCTCTCTTTCTTTGTGTTTTTTTAGTTTCGATTTCGATTGTTTGTATTTGTAGGTCTCCCCTTTGCTATTATTCAGTTCTTTACGTATATTTTTGTGTATACACTGTAGCGTCATTTGTTAGTCATATCTTCGCATATTTCTTGTTAGTTTTGCTGTTTGTGTATTTGACTTATGCGAATGTTTTCGTATTGTTTGATCTTTGTTGTTGTTTACATTGACTTTGATCTTTGTTGATTGTTTACATTGACTCTGATCTTTGTTATTGTTTACATTGACTCTGATCTTTGTTGTTGTTTACATTGACTCTGATCTTTGTTGTTGTTTACATTGACTTTGATCTTTGTTATTGTTTACATTGTTGGTGACCTTTGTTATTGTTTACATTGTCTTGTTATTGTTTACATAGTTCTTGCATAGTTAGCTTTCACTATTGTTAATATATGCTCATGCACTATTGGTCTATAGTGCACTTATCATAACTAACTGGTGTTTTTTGCTTATGCACTATTGTAGTGCAGTTATGATAAATAACTGATGGTTATGCACTGATTTGGGTAGTGCACTGTTAATTAAGAGGTGACTTGTGATATTATTATACATTTGATAATACAAGTTGGTGTCAACTCCTGTTTCCCACAGAGATTGGGTTCAACATAGAGATTATACAAGCACTTTATTAAGTCTTGTTGCTATTTAACATTGAAATAAGATAATTAATTATTTCAGGTTCTGTACTCACATTTTAGACATCATGTCTACATTTGAGTACTTTATTGAGCAGGGTAAAGCCCTTGGGAAGACAGGTGATAAGTTGGAAGAATTTGCGACTGTTCAATATGCCAAGGCATTGAAGTCGGAAGAAAAGAAAATGAAAGAACAAACTGAACAAAAGAGAATAGAGGCTGAAATAGAACAAAAGAAACTGCAGATGCAGGTGGAGGAAAAAAGATTTCAAATGGAAATGGAAAAACAAAAAAGAGAAGCTGAAAATAAGAGACTTGAAAAAGAAGCTGAAAATAAGAGACTTGAAAAAGAAGCTGAAAATAAGAGACTTGAAAAAGAAGCTGAAAATAAGAGACTTGAAAAAGAAGCTGAAAATAAGAGACTTGAAATAGAGGCTGAAGAAAAAAACTTACAGGCCCAGGCTGAAGAAAGAAAGTTACAGGCCCAGGCTGAAGAAAGAAAGTTACAGGCCCAGGCTGAAGAAAGAAAGTTACAGGCTGAGGCTGAGAAAGAAGGTTACAAAGAGAGGCTGATGAGAGAAAAGCAAAAATGGAACATGATGAAAAAGTCTTAGCTTTAGAGTTAGAGAAGTTAAAGTTATTGAACACTGGTAATGCTAATGATGCAAATAAGGTGTCAAATAAGACTAATGCTAAGGATTTCAAGCTTAATCTACCAGCATTTAATCCCTCAATCGATGATATAACATTTTATCTAGATAGATTTGAAAGTGCATGTAATGTGCATAATATAGATAAAACATTATATGTGTATCATCTGTCCAAGATACTTAGAGGTGATGCTTTGACTTTGTTGAGTATGGTAGATGTGCCTGACAAAAAAACAACTATGAGGTTGTCAGGGCGGCATTGTTAAAGAAGTACCAACTTAACGAGGACGGATATCGTCTTAAATTTAAAACCATGTTACCAGAAACTGGAGTTGAATTCTCTGAATTCATCTCAGGCATCCGTCTTACTTTTTTACGATGGGTTGAGTTGTCTAAGACAGAAAATACATTTGAAGCTCTTATGGATTTACTACTTAGAGATAAGGTTATGTCTTCTGTTAATGAAGCTTTTCTATCTTTTCTTCATGAGCGTAAGCCTAAAAACATAAAAGAAATGGAAGAATATTGTAGCCAGTATGTTACTGCGCATCCGCACATAACCATTAGTAACTCTAAGGTGAAAGAAGGTCTGCCAGTTGCTTCGGCAGCACCTTATGGCCCAAATTTTATGCGTAAATTTCAGGGTAGCCAGAAAAATTTCAATAAAAAGAGTAATCGTAATTATGCCCAGAACCATAGTGATCAATTCCAGGGTGATTCTTCTTCCCAGAACTGGAGACAACCTAATACTACACGTTATTCTACTCCGGTTAACTTTAGAAATTTTCACAAAGGTAATCGGTATAGAGGAAAATATTTTTCTCAGAGACCTCAATACCAAGATAATAGAGGTTCTCAACAGTATAGAGATGGTAATAACAGTTATGGAAACTGGAACTCAAACCAGGATAAAAATTACAGTAGGGACTTTAATGATAATTGCAGAGGCAATAATGGTCGCGGTAGATCGCAACATAAGAGAAAAAGATATCAACAGACAAACTCTGTTCAACAAGAATCTCAGGGAGCAGATAAACAGGTTAATAATGATAAAGACCATAATGCTATCGGATGCTCATCTTTTGATTTTGGTAGGGCAAATAAATGTATCCAATGCAGTACTTTATTTGATCCGAAAACCGTTAGTACTCTAAGCTGTGGTCATCCTTTGCCCGCTCTTCCTGCTAATGTTGCTCATGATGGGAGAGGTTCTCTTATATTACATAAGGGGCTAGTAAATAGTAATCCAGTCTCAGTGTTGTTTGATTCTGGATGTACTACTGTCGGCGTTAGGCAATCTCTTGTAGATCCATCCTGTGCTACAGGAAAAGTCATCAAATGTGTCACATTTGGTGGCACGTTAGAAAAGTATCCTACTGCTATAATACACATTGCTACTCCTTTCTTCACGGGAGAGGTCCACGCGTGTCTACTTCCAAACCCTATTGCGGACCTTATTATTGGTCGTATTCACGGAGTTAGGGAATGTACCCCACAGCAGATTGCTGTTTGGGAAGAGCAAAACATTGAAGCTACCAATGCGGTGGTCACAAGAGCACATGCTCTGGATCCACCTCAAACTTCATTAACTAATAATGATGAAGTAAATGACCAAGATAGTCACTTGACTATTACACGTGACTCATTTATCAAATTGCAAGAAGAAGATCCTTCTTTACAAAAATTCTTCATTCTAGCAAAAAAAGGTGATCCTAATCAGAACACTAATAGGAAATCTTGGATTTCTATGAAGAACGGCGTACTTGTACGTATGGTACAAGACTCGACTACGTCCACTCATTCACAAATTCTTGTGCCTAAGAGCATGAGATTGCAAATATTGCAACATGCTCATGACTCGCAATGTGCTGGACATATGGGTTTTTCCCGTACAAAGTCGAGGGTTCTTGCGGCTTTCTTTTGGCCATTTGTGAGCAAGGACATACGAATGTACTGTCGCTCTTGCAAAGTATGTCAGGAGGTCAAATCTAAAGGACCACGACATGCTGCGCCTATCCAGGCTGCTGACATTCCTATTCGCCCTTTTCAAAAAATGGCAATAGATATTATCGGTCCTTTTAGAATTAAGTCGGCTAGAGGACATCAATTTATCCTTACATGTGTCGATATGTGCACACGTTGGCCAGAGGCAATACCTCTCAAGAGCATCTCAACTGCTGATATCGCAGACGCTCTTTGGCTGATATTTTCTCGCTTGGGTTTTCCCGGAGAAATATTGTCAGACCATGGCACTCAACTTATATCAGACACTATGTCACAGGTAATGTCTATGCTACACATTAAAAGGTCTCTCAGCAGTATCTATCACCCAATGTCTAATGGGTTGGTCGAACGTTTAAATAGGACTCTGAAAACTTTACTTGGTAAAATAACTGAGGATCATCCTCAGGATTGGGACAGGGTCTTACCCGCGGCTCTCTTTGCGTATAGAGAGGTCCCCAATGAACATACGGGGTTTTCCCCTTTTGAACTTGTCTTTGGCGCGCAACCGCGCGGCCCTATGTCTTTACTTCACGATCTAATCACTGCCGATAATATTAGCGATGAGACTCAATCTTCTTATGAGTACGTCATTGCTCTTAGGCAAAAGATCATCGAGGCATGCAAACTAGCAACTTCGTCTTCAGAATTTGCTAAAGAAAAGGCAAGGCAGTTTGCAAATAAGAATAGATGTCTACGACAACTTTGTCCAGGTGACAAAGCTCTCGTTCTACTTCCTTCAAGGGAGAACAGACTTCTAATTGCATGGAAAGGTCCATATGCAATAGTCTCCAAAATTTCTGATGTCGACTATGTTGTCGATATTGATGGAAAGCATAAAACTTTCCACATAAATATGCTCACAGAATTTTTTATGAAAGACCTGACTATTTGCAGCCTATTTTCCAGGCTACGGACAATTCACAAGCAACTCATGGTCAGTACTCATCTCTGTCAGTTATACAGGATGAGGAAACTACTTTTTCTGATGTCAATCTTCCTCTTTCTATGGTCCCACTTTATTCTACGGAATCTTGGAAAAACGTGACCGTTTCTCCAAATCTTTCCGCTGAGGAACATCGACAAGTTTCTTCGATGTTGCAAACATTTCAGGATGTTCTTACAGACATCCCGGGACACACACATGTCATAGAACATGACATTGTGCTAACTGATCACAATCCTATCAGAGTCAGACCATATCCAATACCTATCCATTTCCAGTCTCAAGTCGAAAAAGAGTTGGATGAAATGATACGTTTGGAAATCATTGAACCATCCACTTCAGCATACTCTTCGTCTATGGTTATTGTTCGAAAGAAGGATAATAACATTCGCATTTGCGTAGATTATCGCAAATTGAACCAAGTTACGAAGTTCGATGCTGAACCTATGCCTTCATTAGAAGAGCTACTCAATAAACTTTCTAATTCTAGATTCTTTACCAAACTAGATTTGTCTAAAGGTTATTGGCAAGTCCCGCTAACTGAACGTGCCAAACCTTTTACAGCTTTTTCTACACCTAGGGGTTTATTCCAATGGAATTTCATGCCTTTTGGTCTTATGAACGCCCCTGCTACATTCGTACGCATGATGCGGCGAATTCTCGCATATCGTACAGATGTCATAGCATACCTAGATGATATCTGTCTATTCAGTGATTCTTGGGAAGATCATTATTTGGGTTTATACGAATTACTGTCTACTCTTCGCGAGTATAACTTGACTGCAAAACCCTCTAAAGCCTTTATAGGATTTAGCGAGATTTCTTTCCTAGGTCATCGGGTTGGTCATGGTCTTTTAAAGACAGAGGACCACAATGTTTCAAAAATACTTAACATTTCGGTCCCTAAGACGAAGAAACAAGTAAGGAGTCTATTAGGTTTGATTCAATTCTACGGACGATTCATTCCGAATCTGTCCTCCATTATGGCACCGCTTTCTACTTTATTGAAGAAAGGGTCGCCTAATCTGATCCGCTGGTCTAAAGAATGTCAATCCTCATTGGACCAGGTTAAAGCCCTATTTTCATCTCCACCTATTCTTAAGTTACCTACTATTGAGAAGACTTTTGTTCTTCGAAGTGACGCCTCGTCAACTGGGATTGGGGCAGCACTAATGCAGGAGTATTCTGATACTTTGCATCCGGTGATGTATATCTCTAGGAAATTAAACGCTGCAGAAAAGAATTACTCGGTTTTAGACCGTGAGTTATTGGCTATGGTATGGTCTATTCTGAAGTTACAAAGATTTCTTCTAGGCGCACATTTCATTGTGGAAACCGACCAGAAAGCGCTTACTGCTATTCAGAGCAAAAACTTGAAGAGCTCGAGGTCCACTCGTTATGCCATAGCTCTTCAACCATTTCATTTCTCGGTTCGAGCTATCCGTGGTTCGGATAATGTAATGGCAGACATTCTGTCCAGATGTCCACACGATTCCACATGATTCTTCTGTCATATATATATATTTCCTGATATACAGTCCAATGTTATAATGACATGTTAGTAGATTTTGTCTCACTTTTTTTTTTGAGGGAAATTTATAACATTGTACCATGTAATTATTTAAGAAGGCTTAGTTAGTGATATACGGGCCAAAAGATCACTCGGCCACATTTAAATAAATTATTTTCAGGATTGTATTAAGAAATTTACCAGTTGTCTTTAAGATTTGTGTTATTGATATTTTCGCAGCACATCATTGAAGTCTGCGAGTTTATGTCCATTGTGGAACTTTGAGGATATCAAGTCCTGTCCTACATTGGGAGCGGATGATGTCCACATCTTCTTCTATTGAATGTTTTATGTCAACGTAGATCAACACATGTATTACTTATTAATTACTGTTACTTTATATAATGTAATAATATAGTGCGATATATTAGTAAATTACACCGCTATTTGCAACACATTGTATGATAACACATAATATATTTAATTTCATATATTGGTATGAGAATAATTTGATTGTCATTATGTTGTTGCCATCATTGTGGCGTGTGTTGGTGGCACCTTCCTGGAATATATCAGCGTATACTTAGATAAATTTTTTCTCTAAGGATCTGAGATATGATCTCAGTGTCGCTCCATGCGTTGAGCTAATTTGTTAGGTATATATCCACGCATCATACGTGCGTTAGGAGCCTAGATTTTTTCCGGCTCCAGGATTTAAAAAAAAATGTTTCATTTTTTTTTCCAGGGAGGGTGCGGTAATGTTACGCACGGATCATTATTATTTTTCGTTTGTATAAACATTTTTCATATGTATGATCATTTTTTTGACTGAAGTGTGTATTATGTTTTCTATGGTCAAAGGGACATAATCCGAGTTATCGAAACTACAATTTTTTAGGAGTTTGCATTCTCTTGTATAGAGACACGTTCGGTCTATAATTTCTTGAACGAAGCGTGACCACATCTCCTTATTTGGTAGTACCAGTCAACTATGGTAGATGTCTGAAACCTTTCTTAACGCTTCTTTTCATGACCATAAAAGGCGCGATTCTATAAGACTTTTATCTCGAATGTTCTTAGAATCGTCTTATTGTGAACGGCAACTCAGAGATTGTCGTTCTGCGCATGTCAAAAGCTGGGAGTTCGTTCTGTGTGTTCCGCCCAGTTCGGGCAGTTGAGAAATGGTTTAAGAAGCGAGCAGACGCGACCTGCGTCTTGTGATTCTCTGAGGGAAATACAGTGTCTTTGTGAGTTAGTTAGCTAACTAGACTATTTCCCCGTATTATTCACGCCTGCCTGGAGGCATATGTTCATGGTTGATTTTCCGAAATAAGGTAATTCCTCTTGTATCGAACTTTATGCTATCATCTAGAGGTTCGTCATTTTGTCGCCTATTTGCTCGCCTGTGTGATTCAAAATGGAGAGGTACTTTGACTAGGATTAAGTCACCGGTATCTTTATACCTGAACTAGTTAAATATATATGGGTCGCTCTAGACCAACAAGACTATTGTCTGTGTTCCAGGATTCGTTATATCAGAGATCACGTCCAAGTCAGATGGTTAGACTTAGGAACATTATAAAGGTCGAGCTGACCTGTAGCCCATGTATGCTATTCACGTGCAGACAGTGAACGGACTTATTGTATACAACTGATCTGCTAGCATCAGAATGGGAGCATTTATTATTGTTTATGAACATTGAAGATCTGTAGCTGACACTGTTGCAGAAGTTATAGAAATTATTATTATTTATACAGCTTCACGAACTAGAACTCTATGATTTATGAATTTCTGAATCTATTGAACTGTGATGTCTTATGACGCATATATACAACAGCTGTCATTGCTGACTACAGAAATTGTTTTCAATGTGCCATATCATCTTGCTGAACTCGTTAACTATGTTGATGTCATAAGTATCATGACTGTTTTGTGGCGTGCAATAAATGGAAGAAACTTATACAACGAAGTTACCCTTTCTATGACTCTACACGTCATGTTGCCTGTGTGATAACCCTGTGAACTGTTCCACTACCACATACACAGCAACATCCTAAATCAGAGAAGACACCTACATCTTACACTTTAATACCAGGTGTCGATAAGGGTGGCAAGTTACCACTTCAGCTCAAATCCACCCTTATCAATAACATACCCAGAATTACAGGAGAGAAAATAAATAAATGATTGATGAAAGTGGACACACTGAGATTTGCTCACCCCGAGGATATTGGATTAAAAAAAAAATAATAATGTTATCCCAAGGACAGACATGTCACAGATATATCATGGAGATACTATGAAAAAAAAAAAAAAAAGAATATCTAGATTAGAAATGCAGCAAACTTGGTCAAGGACACCATGAAATAGACCCCCGCCCCACACTTAAGATAACTGACGGATGAGATTTTTGAATTATAAGTACCATAAGTCACCCATCTGGCTGTAGTCAGCGGATGTTACAGGCACCACATAACTCTGACTAACCCTCGACCAGCGAAGGCAGAGTTGGTGTCGAAATTTTGCACATATGTAAAAAGACATGTTTTTGTTCATGTTTTAGTAAAGTCTAGACATTTATGTTAATAGTTCTATAAATGATTAGTTGATATATTGATGATAAATATTCGCAAATATAGTACATGGACAATTAATATTTCCAGTACAGAATAAAAGGAATAGGAAGGATCCACATTTTAAATATTGAAGCACCATGAGCGAGGAATTGGACTTATAAAGAAAATGGAAATGGTACACTGTATGCAAGGATAACCAGAAATAATATGGATAAATAGTAGTCAGAGTGCCAGGAACTTTGTCTTACGAGAATATTGTAGATTCCTCACGATCAATTGATTACCTTTCTATGTCACATTTTTTTTGAGTGATGACCCCAAAATTTTTTTTCATCTCATATTGTCAAAAGTTCTTACATCTCAGTTGATAGTTCCATAAATAATTGTTTGATGTGTTTTGCATAAAGGTATTGCTAGATAAGGTACATAGGGAGTTACTAAGGATGAATTCTCAAGATAACAGGAGGACTAGAATAGATACAATGATATTGGAACGCCATAAATGATACATTGGTGTTATGAAAAAAAAAAAAAGGAGACAAATATAAATTGTATACAAGGATGCCTCGAGAGTGACAACATGGATACATATTGTCAAGAGTATAAGCAGTTGTCTTAAAAGAGAAAATAAAGTAATACGGAACCCAATGTAGAAAATTCATGATGATTTGGAAACTATATTTTTTTTTTCCCTTATATTTCATAATATGATAGTAACACATTCGTCTGTTGGTTGCTGAATAATGTGATGTTTGAAAATTGATGTATGGGAAGTCAAAGAAGATCTTTGAAGAATAAATATATATATAAAATAATATTTCTAGGGAAGAGTTGAAAAAAAAAAAATATACTGTATTGACAGAAAAGAAGGAATGATTAGAAATAACTGACTAATGGACAGGATCACCACCAGACGTACGGATATTGGAGACAAACATCACATATTTAAAAAAAAAAAAATGTAATATAGAACATTTTCTACAGTGACGGACTTAGAACGAATTTATACACTTACCATTTAGAAAATGTCTATAACAAGGAAACATTCAGATAGATAAATAAGGATAAGCCATGAGGTTTTAATGCTTTTATTGTGAAAAATGATTACTTATAAAAATGATGCTGGTCGTATTATCGTCTGATACATATGCATATTATGTTTAGAGATGTTTTCTACATGTAATAATGAGCAAGTGGCTCATTCACTGAAAAAAAAGAAGAAGATGATGAGTACCCATGAAAACATTGGCTATTCTATGAAAGTGGATTGCCATTACCATAGGAATTAGAGATTTTGGACATTTCTTGGAATATTGCAGAGTACTTGGGAAATAGAATAAATAAGTACGCCAGAAAAAAAAAAAAAAAAAAAAGATTTTTTTTAGTACTTGCAGGCTTTTAACATGGAGCAAATAACAGTACAGAAAAGAGATAACACCCCTACCACATCCAAGAGAATGTAATCAACTATATTTTTGAATGAAATGTAATAGATTATGATAATCCAGCCAAGTTCTGCAAATAAGATAGTTTATTGTTCATTCCCCAGTGTTGCCACTCGTCACATTTTTTTTTAGTGATGACCTTATGAGTGTTTTGCAGATTTTGTTGGGCAGTGTTGCCAATTTGTAAATTTGGTGAAAAATATTATGATGTGATGAATAAGTTACACTTTTTGAAGTTGATGTCCACTACTAGTTTTTTTTTACATAGCAGACGACCTCATATAGATATAGGACCCCAGTATAGGAATTAAATTAAATTTTTTGGAAATATTTTTGGACTTAGAAAAATTTTTTAACTTTAAATTTTTCTGAAAAATTTTTTTGAACTTAGAAATTTTTGGGGATGGATTTTTGTTATTGATAGTACTCAAATGTCTCCCTACGGGATACATTTGCGGAGCCCCGGGATCTATATGTGGCCGTGTACATAGTTGTTCCTTTGGAAACAGACTATATTCTTACAAGACAGAGGAAGCACAGACCACCCCATAATTTTATATTTTATGAGAAACAGAAAATAATAAATAGTGTCACATATTTAGGGTAGAGTCGCTTCTACACGCCATTTCTAATAATTGGGTGATTTCCCCTGACCAATCGGATAGCTCAGATTTACCCCAGGGAAAGTGGAACAACGACGCCATTTTGGCAGTAGAATGAAAGAGCGCAACTCAAGAGGTCGTATCTGGTCCAGCTCTACATATTTCTTAGTTTGAGAAAATCAAACTTCAACATTTCTTATAAAATGTGTATTTCAGGACATTGAGTGGTTATATATATATATATATATATATATATTTCTTACTGGCGTAAGTAGTGACAATCGTTAAATATGTATTTTGAATAGAGCTCCCAACCCTAGTCGCAGCAGAACTAGGTTCGAGGATTTGAGTCAATTTGCAAAAAAATGTCTTACACCTCAAACCATGTAGAGTAGAAAATGTTCTTGTGTTGGAAAGCAATTAACTCAAGGAATGCTTATGACGATAAAGAAATCAAGGACAAATCTGAGGAGATGGGTAAATGTCGTCGAACCTAAAATAAGACTGTAACTTAAAGGAAGGAACACGGTGGAATGAGAAGGTTCGCCATATTTGACAACTGAGTAGGCCTACGAGACAAGGATGCAAAAAGGGATTTTTGCATCGATGAAAGCATCTGATGAGATGATAGAATTTTATTATACTTATTATTGTAAAAATGTTCTGAATTCCAGACTTTGTTGAAATTTTAAGTTTCATGCTGAAAGATATTAAAAGTTTTGCATGAAATCGAACGCTGTTGAAAAGGTGAATTACTACAGTTTTGAGATCTAGATAAGAAATCTACCCATTTCAATTAAATTCGCTACATCAACACCTAAGAGAAGAAAATCGAACCTGGTAACACAAATTTAAGAGAGAAATCTAAATCTCTGGTGATTAGGCCAGTTAAACATCTGCTCTCTGTAAAGTAAACTGAAAATACTGCATATACCGGCACTGCCACATGATGTAATATGGTGCCGTTCCAGTCCTAAGGAACACCTGCCCCGGTTACACCCGTACCGCTGGAATTCGAGGCGGATGCCATACCTATTAGCCCCTCTGACCCCAGAAGAGATATGATCGAGCTCAGTAAAGAGAGAAATTTAATCGAACTCAGTAAAGGGAAAAATTTAATCGAACTCAGTAAAGGGAATAATTTAATCGAACTCAGTAAAGGGAGGAATTTAAGCGAGCTCAGTAAAAGGATAATTTAATCGAACTCAGTAAAGAGAGAAATTTAATTGAACTTAGTAAAGGGAATAACTTAATCGAACTCAGTAAAGGGAGAAATTTAATCGAACTCAATAAAGGGAATAATTTAATCGAACTCTGTAAAGAGATAAATTTAATCGAACTCAGTAAAGGGAATAATTGTATCGAATTCAGTAAAGGAAGAAATTTAACCGAACTCAGTAAAGAAAATAATTTAATCGAACTCAGTAAAGGGAATAGTTTAGTCGAACTCAGTAACGGGAGAAATTTAATCGAACGCAGTAAAGGAAATAATTTAATCGAACTCTGTAACGAGAGGAATTTAATCGAACTCAGTAAAGGGAATAGTTTAATCGAACTCAGTAACGGGAGAAATTTAATCGAACTCAGTAAAGGGAATAATTAATCGAACTCAGTAAAAGGAATAATTTAATCGAACTCAGTAAAGGGAGAAATTTAATCAAACTCAGTAAAGGGAAAAATTTAATCGAACTCAGTAAAGGGAAAAATTTAATCGAACTCAGTAAAGGGAATAATTTAATCGAACTCAATAAAGGGAATAATTAATCGAACTCAGTAAAAGGAATAATTTAATCGAACTCAGTAAAGGGAGAAATTTAATCAAACTCAGTAAAGGCAAAAATTTAATCGAACTTAGTAAAGGGAATAATTTAATCGAACTCAGTAAAGGAAGAAATTTAACCGAACTCAGTAAAGAAAATAATTTAATCGAACTCAGTAAAGGGAATAGTTTAATCGAACTCAGTAACGGGAGAAATTTAATCGAACGCAGTAAAGGAAATAATTTAATCGAACTCTGTAACGAGCGGAATTTAATCGAACTCAGTAAAGGGAATAGTTTAATCGAACTCAGTAACGGGAGAAATTTAATCGAACTCACTAAAGGGAATAATTAATCGAACTCAGTAAAAGGAATAATTTAATCGAACTCAGTAAAGGGAGAAATTTAATCAAACTCAGTAAAGGGAAAAATTTAATCGAACTCATAAAGGAAGGAATTTAAGTGAGCTCAGTAAAAGGATAATTTAATCGAACTCAGTAAAGAGAGAAATTTAATCAAACTCAGTAAAGGGAATAATTTAATCGAACTCAGTAAAGGGAGGAAATTAAGCGAGCTCAGTAAAAGGATAATTTAATCGAACTCAGTAAAGAGAGAAATTTAATTGAACTTAGTACAGGGAATAACCTAATCGAACTCAGTAAAGGGAGAAATTTAATCGAACTCAGTAAAGGGAATAATTTAATCGAACTCTGTAAAGAGAGGAATTTAATCGAACTCAGTAAAGGGAATAATTTAATCGAATTCAGTAAAGGAAGAAATTTAACCGAACTCAGTAAAGAAAATAATTTAATCGAACTCAGTAAAGGGAAAAGTTTAATCGAACTCAGTAACGGGAGACATTTAATCGAACTCAGTAAAGGGAATAATTTAATAGAACTCTGTAACGAGAGGAATTTAATCGAACTCAGTAAAGAGAATAATTTAATCGAATTCAGTAAAAGGAATAATTTAATCGAACTCAGTAAAGGGAGAAATTTAATCAAACTCAGTAAAGGGAATAATTTAATCGAACTCAGTAAAGGGATGAATTTAAGCGAGCTCAGTAAAAGGATAATTTAATCGAACTCAGTAAAGAGAGAAATTTAATTGAACGTAGTAAAGGGAATAACTTAATCGAACTCAGTAAATAGAGAAATTTAATCGAACCCAGTAAAGAGAATAATTTAATCGAACTCTGTAAAGAGAGGAATTTAATCGAACTCAGTAAAGGGAATAATTTTATCGAATTCAGTAAAGGAAGAAATTTAACCGAACTCAGTACAGAAAATAATTTAATCAAACTCAGTAAAGGGAATAATTTAATCGAACTCTGTAAAGAGAGGAATTTAATCGAACTCAGTAAAGGGAATAACTTAATCGAACTCAGTAAAGGGAATAATTTAATCGAACTCTGTAAAAAGAGAAATTTAATTGAACTTAGAAAAGGGAATAACTTAATCGAACTCAGTAAAGGGAGAAATTTAACCGAACTCAGTAAAGGGAATAATTTAATCGAACTCACTAAAGGGAATAATTTAATCAAACTCAGTAAAGGGAGAAATTTAATCGAACTCGGTAAAGGGAAAAATTTAATCGAACTCAGTAAAGAGTATAAGTTAATCGAACTCAGTAAAGAGGAGAAGCTACAGGATACTTTCAGTCAAAATAGCACAAACATGAAAATTGGGATTAGTCTATATTCAGATAATTTATATTCTTCTGAATCTAATTCTGTGAAAATTATTTGTAAGAACATATTCTAAGTAGGTATTTTATAAATAGTATTTTCTTTAGAAGTTGTGCTTTTCCTATGAAGAAAATCTAGATTATTTCAGAACCTTGTTTTTATGTTCATTTGCTCTTATCACTTGCACATTTTTTAGTCAGTCAAAATAAGATTTGGCACAAATACTTTTCATAAGATAGTAACACTTTTGTCACATCCGATATTTGATATCTTATCAACATTTTGATTTATCGCAAATAAAGTTGGAAAATTTTGAAAAAAATAGTTACTATTTTTAAGTACTGTGACGATATTGTGGGTGTCTTTTTACATTCTTTCTTTCTCTCCTACATTATCCATTTATTTCTTCATTTTTCGCACATGAATTCGTGCCACTGACACTCCTTAAATTGCCATACCTTCTCGCACACTGCAATAGTGTTATTTCACGGGTAACTGACTATCTTGAGGATCAATTGTAATCGCTTAAGTGGTCGCGCCAGCTTGAATGCAGACAGTAAACTTGAAAGTAATGGTTGACTTTGACGTTACTCATTTCCGACCCAGACACAGCAGGCGGTTGGTCACTGCGCCTCCCGACACCTCGGCGGGAGAGGACAAAGGAAACCATAGTTTCTGTCTGACGTATCCGCCCGTGGTCCGCGTACGTCAGGGAAATCTGTCTGGCGGAAGATTGGAGTACGGGTGATACTCACTTTATCATGTTGTCTAGACATTATCGGCGTCTTTATTACCGATAAAACATGTCTGAAGAGACCTTCTGAGCAAGGTAATCATTAGGGATGAGACCATAGACGTGTTAGCAAGTCTGTGTAATAGCAACGGAAGTAACCATGCCATATTTGAAAGATAGGTCATAGGTTTAAATTTTAACGCGGTAACTTTAAACACGTGGGGAAGAATTAAAATTAACACCCAGACCCCCTAGTTCTAAGTGCAGGATTGGTTCAATCGAGAGCAGGAAATAAACAATAGCTCTGATTGGCAAGTTTGTCGGAAACCAAAGTTGGAAGCTTGGAGGAAGAAATTGAGAATATAACCTAGCAAATTCGGAGATTAAGACAGACTGTATTACAACGTCAAAAGAGCAACTCCAGGAGCCAGAGAAGAATCGGACATTATTCCAAATTAAATAGGACAGGACCGAAGTATTTGGACATCTTTGAAATTTAAAAGAAAACCCGCATTTTCAAATACCAAGACTGTATACCTAGGAACCAAAGCACCCGTCATAAGAGGGTTTCAAAATTTACCCCCAGACCAAGTGTTCGAAGATTCTAACATAAGTTGCTGTGTTCATTATCTGTGCCAGGAGATTGTAGATCCCAAGTTGGGGTGAGTTGTATATATTTTTTACACTGTGAATTTGACATGTTTTTCTTGCTAAGTGGTTATACAAGTCATACGAGGCTGGCAACCTCAACATATGAAAATAGTGTATTCATAAACCACTGCAGCACGCGCTGGTGATCGCTTCATGCTAGTTCATACAGAAAACCGAAAGCAGAAGTAACACCAGACTCCAAATGGAGCAGTGAGGAGTGATGATTACATCACATGTGCATAGTGTTTATATTTTCATTTTTGAGTTATATGTAAACCTCAGGCACAAGCCACTCGCGCTGTCCAGGCACATTTTTTCCCATTAAATTAACCAGAAGAATAGCGATGATTTCTAATCATATTCCCTGAGTTATGCTGTATATGCTCAGGGAGAATAAAATCTCAGAGAGGCAAAACTGGTGAGCGGACAGCGTGAAAATGAGCCTGTTTAATCTTCTGACCACAATGTACTTAGCAGAGGCATTTGTTCTTTTATTTTCTCTAAAGTTCGTGGTTCTAGGCCAGTTGGTAGTAAAAGGTTCTACGCCACTAGTTTGTAATTCAAGAGCTGCGATTCGACACTAACCACCTACATTGGACGAGTTGTGTAGAGAAGTGCCCTCATCACAAAAGACTTGTGGAAACACATGCGGCAGTACTCAATCATTTGAAGAGCTAAGTGCTTATTAAAAGGCGAACGCTGCGGACTTTTATAATTCCCCCTATCAAGTCTCTATGAAGACACTTTTTATCTAAATTTCACCCATCATTCATATTTATTTTAAACTGTTAAAAAATAATTGATTTTTAAAAATGTTACGTGTTATTTTACAAATTCATAGTTGATACAATTATTATAGTTATGAGAGCGTACGTCGATATCAGACTCTTTAATATATATGTGACAGAGTTATGTAAATATAGATTACATGCACCCACACGTTTTGCTCCCACCTTGCTTCCTTATTAGTTATGCACGTTTTGTTAATGCAGAACCTTCGTACTTCTATATTTGTCAAACTCATAATTGTAGCTACGCCTATTTTTTTCGTTTCTCTATGTCTTATAGACACTAGGAATGTTTACATACAGACTATGAACTCTTGTAGAGAGAGGGAACGGGTTGTAAATTGGTAGAACCAAGGGCGATTATTCAAAAGGTGTACCTTTGATGGATTGCACGTAGCGAGAGAAAAGGGGGAGATAAACTAATGAAAAAAATCAAGGGCGATAAGTTAAGACGTACTTTCGGTAGACATTGGTCAGGGGGAATTAATCTGAGAAATCAAGGGGGAGATAATCACAAGTTACCCCCCCTCCCACATCCGTGTGTTCGGAATGTAATTAAGCTACGGAACGACGAGATCAAAGAGACGATTTGCTCGTGGGCCAACGTCTAGCGGTCGGCGAAAGTGGCAAATTTAGCTTTCATTCAGAATTTGACCACAGATTTTCCCAAAGGCGTGATATCTCGCACTCGTTAGCGATTTTCTACCAAATTGATATATATATATATATATACCGCATCCTTCAAACTCAGTTTATCTAGTACCCACAGAATTTTCAGACGTCTAGCTTCGAATTCTAGATCCATTATACCAGTGGAATTTCTTAGTTTTTCCGATTGGAGATAGTCATATTTCTGTGTTGCGGTAAATATTATACTAGAATTTTGAGTGATTTAACTGTTAAGTCCGGCATTATATTTCACTAAGATTTTCTGTGTTGAGTGAGTTAATTGTTAAATTTCGTCATTTATATTTCACTAGGATTTACTGTGTTAATTGGCTAGCAGAATTAAAATAATTTATAGCTAAATTGTTCCGGCTGTAGCGCGTTGATTTAATTAATTGCTATTAACCAGTACGAGATATTTTAATCGACTAGTAAATGCATAATTCATTATGAGTAATTTTATAAATGATAGCGCTTATTTCACGGGGGTTTTTTTTAAACGATAATAGTAAATTATACCTTTACGCGGGTTAGGATTGAATTGAGATTGTGGTTAAAATGTTTGTACTTTTCTTCCTATACCTAGTACGGGTCACAAACCCAAAATCTACCAGCGGCCTTAATCTGAGAAAGGGTCTAAGTCTAGTCCAACAAATACAAGAAAAAACATTCTTATTGTAATTATCGGGTCTTCGATGTTGACCTGGTTGGCCTCTTATCTCACCCAGAGAGAGAGCGTACCAATATATGACACTATAAGAATAAAATTTAACTGGACGTTTAGCTACCCAGATTTCTTTTGCATTTTCATCTACTTCAGCCCGCTGTGGCGAGGAATATCAAAAGTTAACATTACCCGATTACCGACCACTTGTATTGTGGCGAGGATTTACCCAGAAAAGATTTATCTACCTGACATTCTATTTAACTATCGAATATTTCAAGCTACTGTATACTGTGACATTTGATCTCGAAGTTGTGTTTCATACCTTGACTAATTGCTGTGACATGAACAGAGTCAATAATAATAAATAACAAAGTAAGCGTTCACCAAATAAGAGGATAAATCAGTCATTTGAGGAACTGGGGCTTACTTTGCCAAAAGAACCGACACTGAATCTGTTACCTGGAGCATGAAGATATGTTCAAGCTATTGTCAACACTTATTTGGTAAGCGAGAATGAAATGTGATCACATGTTTGTCAGAGCGAGAGAAAGCAGGGATGAATAATTCTGATATTGTATAACTAATGTACTCACTTTGTTTTTGTTTTTCTTCTTATGTTTGCTCGTACTGTTTATTTCAGAAAAGATTATCCAGAAACACTGTTCTTTACAGTATAGTCAAATCCTATACCATAGTGCTAATCTTTTGACCGTTTGGGGGTTAATTAACTTCTTGTGTGATCTTGTCTCAACAGAGGGGATTGCACTTATGTGTCTTCTTCTTCTTCTTTCGTTCGCTTGAAATATATTGTCTATATCTGCAATGTTGTTTCTTGTATAAACTTCACTGTCTTTTGTAGTTCATACAGAGGTCCGTATAGTTTTGCTTCCAGTGTTGTTTCTCTGGGCCAGTGGGTTTGCCTCAATATATCATATTCAGGGCAATCTTGAAGTACGTTCTTCGCAGTCTGGGGTGCCTGTCCACATGTACACATGGCTGAATTGCCATTCTTGAATTTTGTATGCATGTGGCTGCGGAGTCGGTTGTGTCCTGTTCTGAGGCGCAGAATGACAATTTGTTCTGATATGTTCATAGCTTGGTAGTCATCCTGCTTTGGTGTTGGTGGCTTTCTGATTGATTTGATCATCTTTTTCTTCTGATGGTACGTAACTGGTACATTCGGTTGCTCGTCTGCAGCACCTTCTTTAGCCAGTCGGTCTGCTCTCTCGTTTCCTGGTATTCCACAATGAGACGGTATCCATTGCATGGCGACCCTGCACTGGTTGCACAGTTCAGAAAGTAGGGCTTGTATACCTGGCAATTTTCTGGACTGAAGTGCTTGGAGTGCTGATCTTGCATCTGTCAGGAATACCACAGGCTGTGGACCGAGATTGGTGTTCAACAGTTTCTCAGTTGCCACCTTGATTGCCTGGATTTCTGCATCATAGTTGTTACAGAATTTCCCCGTTGGTACTCTGACCGTATCTCCAGTGTTGTTTGGGTATTCTATGTACACTCCTGCTCCTCCATTCTTGACTGCATTCTGTGCTGACCCATCCGTGTATACTCGGACCCAGAGGTCCTGTGGGTATTCATCTTCCAGGAAACTGAGAGGGACTGTCCTACGTTGCACGCTGTTCTGTTCATCTCTGTCGAATATTCCTTTCACTTTTGTCTGGATGTGTATTGGTAGTCCAGGCTCTTCTCTCCAAGGGGTTTGTTCTGGCACAGACTTTAGGGGGCTGTTAACTTCAGGCAGGTCTGAGGTTTGTCTACGAAATCGTTTGGCCTGGTGGATAAAGCTGCTTCTTTTCAATCGCCCCATTGCTAGGTTTTGGAATCTGTCCTTCATTGGATGGCTCGGCATACTTTTCTGCATGTGTTAGCACTTTCGTGTCTCTGCGTTCTCTCAGTGCTTGTATCCTCCCCATTTTCTCCATCTCCACTATAGGCGTTGATTTCATTGCCCCCGTGATGACCCTAAGCGTCTGGTTTTGCACCTTATCTAGCTCTTGTAATGTGGTGTTTGATGCTGGACACCACGCAGCTGACCCATATTCCAGGTGTGGTCGTATGCCCTGCTGGTAAACTTTACTAAGTATTTTCCCGCTGGCTACCCATGTGGTTCCACTTAGTTTTCTCAGGATGGCTAACTTCCTCCTGGCCTTTGTTGCTGCCTTGTTGATGTGCTGCTTCCATGTCAGCCTATCATCGAATGTAACTCCAAGATAGGTGGGATGTTTATCTTCTCTCAGGAGCTCTTCATTTATCTTGATGACACCAGCTTTTTGTTTGAGAGAGAGGGTGAAGAGCGCAGTGCTGCACTTGTCTGTGTTGATGCTGACACACCATCTATTTGCCCACGAGGTTAAGGCATCTATAGCTCTTTGTAGCAGTTTGGTGGCCACTGTTGCATGCTCATCTGTGCACCATATTACCAGGTCATCAGCGTACATTGCCACTTTCATTCCATGTGGTAGTTCAGCAACCAGTTCATTGATGTAGACTAGGAAAAGTGTGGGGGACAGAACCCCTCCCTGAGGGACGCCATGACGCAGTAGAATTTTCTTACTCTTGAGGCCATCTAGTTGTACTCGGGCTCTTCTGTTATGCAAGTATGCTTTTGCCCATTTGTACATCCTACCATTCACTCTACAGTTTCTCAGTTTCTTCAGAAGCCCTTCTTTCCAAACCTTGTCAAATGCTTTCCTTAGATCTATCCATGCTGCTAGTACCAGTTTCTTATCTTGGAACGCATCCTCAATCTCTTGGGAAAGGTAAGTTGCCTGATCTTCGGTAGAGTAACACTGCCTAAAGCCCGCCCGCTGTGGTACAAGAAGGTTTTCACTTTCAAGGTACCACTGTAGCCTGAGGTTGATGATATGTTCCATAATTTTGCAGAGACAGCTTGTAAGGCTGATTGGTCTGTAGCTGGAGGCAGTGGAACTGTCTTTTCCTGGTTTTAGGAGTGGTATCATTATTGCTTCCCTCCAGGTCTGTGGAACTCTGCCTGAGTTCCAAAAGATATTGAAGATCTGCAGCAGCTTTGTTTTTGCTGCGGTTCCCAAGTTCGTAATCATTTCATTGGACACTCCATCAACTCCAGGCGACTTTCTCATTTTCAATTTGGATATTGCAAGCTCCAGTTCTCTGAATGTGATTGGTGCCTCCATAACTTCAGGTATGGTTCCATCTCGTCCTGCGTATTGTTGTTTCTCACGAGTCTCCTGTTGCTTCTCTGGGCTAACTTCGATGTTGTTGTCTTTAGCAAAGGAGTCTGCAAAGTGATCAGCTGCCTGTTTTCCCATGAGGATGTTTCCATCTTTGTACATTGCAATCTTTGAGTTTCTCCCTGTACCCTCATCATTAAGTTGTTTTACCAGCTTCCACAGTTTCCTTGTATCTCTTTCGAAGTTCAAGGACTCTGTTTTCTCCTTCCAGCTTCTCCGCCTGGCCTGCAACTTGGCCCTTTGGAATTTGGCCTTAGCTTGCTGGTAGTTATTGTGGTGTTCTTGGCATGGACTGGTCTCTGCCTGCTTTCGAGATGTTTCCACGTCGTTGAGCAGTTGCTCTAGTTCACTATTCCAATATGGTTTGGAGTGCTTACGAGCCCCTCTAGGTATTGTTTCACGAGCAGCCTGTAATATGCATCTGCTGAATTCATCGACTAACTTATTGATGTCTTTGTCTACAGACAGATCTCTAGTCAGTATATGGTACGATGCTTGTACATTGTCCAGTCTGCCTTCTTGTAGTTCCAGCTAGAGAGAGTGCTGCTCTCCTTGACAAGTTCATTTTCCACAATTAGGAAGACTGGCCGGTGGTCGCTGCCTCCAAGTTGTTTCCCGACAACACGTGTGGTGTTCCACTCCAGACCTGGTGAGTGGAATGTCAGGTCTGGTGTAGAGGTGGTGTGCCATGATCTCGAGTAGAAGGTTCGTGGGTCGATTGGCTGGTTAATCGGGATAAGCCCATTGTCATCCTGCCAGTTTTCAAGCTCATCACCTCTCCTGTTCATGTGATCATAACCCCAGCTCTGTGAGTGGCTGTTGAAGTCTCCGCAAACAATCAGTCTTTCTTTTGCTGGGATTATGTCTAGTGCCAGTGGGCGGTCACTCGGACAGTAGTAGTTGAGCAGGTGAAATTCTGTACTTTCTGTCCTGAGATGAAGCATCTGGTATTCCGCCCCCTCCATATATGTTTCAAGCTGACATGCACTGATGTTATTCCTCACGAGTGTCAGTATTCCACCCTTTCGCATGTCTATTCGGTCGGATCGGTAGCACTGGTAGCCTCTGATTTTGAAGGCTATGTCTTTGTTGAGGTGGGTTTCTTGCAAGCAGCATACATTTACTTGCTCTTCATTCAAGATATTTTCGAGCTCTAGTTTTTTGCTGTAGCCATCTTTTTTACTGTTGACGCCTTCAGCATTCCAGTGCATTGTTTTAAGTGGTCTTTGCTTTGCTTGGCCAGTAGCTCTATTCTCATGCCTCCTGGCTCCACGGGGCAATTGAGAAGGACCCCCAGTAGTAGGGGTTGGGCCCTTTCGAGGCAGAGGACCCGGCACTGCGTCTGCCTGGGTGTCCGTCACAGGGCGAGTGCCATAACGTTTTGTAGATATAGACATATTTCCATTGCGTGTGTGCGTGGCATCCTGATTGCTGTGGTGCGCCCCTTGGCTGGTTGCCTCCGTCTTCAGCACCTTGACTTACTAGGGCAGACTGTGGTCTTGCTCGAGTGTAGGAGGGCCTGGTCAGTCTTGGTTTTCGGCCGCTGATGGCTGTACTTGAGCCCCATCTCCACGTCAAGGAGCTGGCCCCGATGGGAACTTATGTGTCTATTTCTCTATTATTTCTGTAACCTATGATTTTTATATTTGATATTTTGATAATAGCTGTTGTGAAGTTTTTCTTTATGATAAATAAACTTAACATAAAACTTAATTACCTATGTCGGTCAGCTTGGCCCAATATCCCTACTCCATTAATATAGTTTCACGTTTGTGCGTCTAATTGTCGTCACTTATCTGTGTGTGTGTGTGTGTGTGTGTGTGTAAGTGAGTGGTTGGTATATATATTAATATATACAGAAAGAAAACTGTCTGATCAACAAATTTCAGTCGTAAACGATAGGCTGGAATCGAGTATCTTCTCAAATCCAGGGACAGACTCTACCTTTCACCATTTCACTCGTGAAATCTATTTCTTTATATTATCTCTCACTGAGTACCATCTTTTTCAGTTCTATTCAGACGGGACCAGAATCGATCATAATTACCTATCAAAAATGTACGACAATATATTTAGATCTATAGAGCCAATAAATAATAATAAGGGATTTCGCTGAATTCACTCAGTTGGGGGCTTAAACGAGTTAATTATTGCATAACCTATCTTCACGAAAGGCGGCAGGTCAGATACTAAAATTAACATTGCTCCGCCTCATGCAGCATTGTTCTTTACATCTAAAATATCTTGAGAACACTGCCTTGAGGTAGAAGCATCATTATCCTTCTACCTACAACTCTGCCAAGAGTAATCTTATGCGAAGGTAGACACCTTTGTAGACCCACATCACATACTCTAAGTTTTGGCCACTGTTGGACCTTTACCGCAGAGCAACGGGGAGGTAACCCTTGACAGGTACAAACTTTAAAGTTCTATATCTCAAAATTTACATAAGTTATCAAAAATCCAATCTGAAACAAAAGTTGTATAATATATTAAAAAAAGATTCTATTTAAATTTAGTACCGTATTGGTAGATTAATAAATAAAAAAGCCTTAGCAAATTAAAATAGAACAAAAGAATCCAATATGGCCGCCGTTTCCATGTCTACCAATGATGTAATACCTTCAGACTCTTCTATCAATGATTGATGTAGGTTAAGTATGTGCATTTTCATTGAAATCCTATGATGCATGTCACAGAACGGATTGGGGCAACCCCGTCTTCTCGATCGCTCTTTTACTACGGCAGTACTCAGTTCATTTGTTGTACTGATTTAATTGAGTGCTTTTCAATAGTAGAACCATTTTTTTCTGCTGTGTAGCAGATATTTTCGCCTTTTAAAATATTCTTACACTCCTCTCAGCGATAGTCGTCCTGTCTGTGTGTTTACCTGACTATCCCTGCGGATAGAGTAGACTGTGATGCAAGGTTGACCCACAGAAATCCTATTGTACCACAAGGATGCGACTGTTTTCGCACGTAAATGGCCAAGCGAGACTTAGGGCTGATATGGCTCGTGTGACCGACTAATTATTGTCGTGATAAGACATAGCACAGATGGTCAAACAGGAGTTTGTGTTTGCACAAGGAGCGACGGTGAAGTATCGAACTGGTGGGATGGCAGACACACCTGAGCGGAAATGTTGTAATATTTCCGGATAGATGTAAGAAGTTATATGTAATCATTGACGAGAATATTTGAATGCCACGATTGCCATATACGGAAAACGTGACCTTTACATTAAGTTCAAAATTTGTCCATGTCAGGAATATTTTGAAATTGCCTTCCCCTCCCCTTCCAACTAGCATGTTTGAAATGATTGGAGCTTTTGAGTAGCTCGATAACAAACAGAGCGGGGTAGGACTGTGATTATAACATGACACGATTCAGTGTTAAGACACTGTGAGAAATCGCTTGCCAAGAAGACTACAACCAGACTTGCCAGAAGTTAGAATTCAGAAATTCCATTTTATCAGGACGGACCATTTATTGGAGAATCTTGACGGACTTACAAAACAGCCCAGGAAATATCTATCATGTTAATAAGGAAAGTCGCTGTCTGAGAAAACTGAAGAAAACACACGAAGTCAGAGAGGGAATTAGAGTTAAAATTAACAGCCCCAAGTACACGTGAAATAAGGCATCGCAGTGCTTTTCATTCCTCTGCGCAAAAAAGTATGTGAGCCAGGATTGGCGTAAGTTGTGATGTTACATTCTATGTTTCATTACTAACATGTGAAGTAACATATATATATATATATATATATATATATATATATATATATATAAATATATATATATATATATATATATATATATATATATATATATATATATATATATATATATATATATATATATATATATATATATATATATATATATAACCGTGTGAATATTAATAAGTGAAAGTAGCTAGTGGATGTCATTTGAGGCTGGCAACCCCAGCGTATAGAATGATGATTTCATGAACCACCACTGCCAAAGGCTGGTGACTGATTTATTGCCAGTTTCTTAAAGAGAATTAAACGCATAAAGAGTCCCAGGTTCCATATGGAGCAGGGAGGGAAAGATGAAAGAAATGATGTACATTTTATTTATAATACTTATAGTTTCAAACCAGTGTCAATGTCTATGTACACATATTCACTTTAAAATTAATGGAAGTTTCAAACTTTTCAGATCAGTGTAAAAATAAATGAAAACATATTCTATTTATATTGTGAACACTTTTCAAACAGTGCTGATGTAAATGTTAAAAACATATTCTATCTGTACTATTAACCTTTTCATTTAAATGTAATGTAAAGCTGAAGCTATTCAATTTAAATGTAAAGAAAGATTTATCCCGAGGGACTAAATTTAATTCTCACCGAGGGTAAATTCTGAGTAAATGGGATGGTGAAATAGGAATAGGGGCACATAACTATGTGTCGGAAAATGCAATCTCCTCGCACGGGTTTCGGATGGACACGAGCAATTTCGGTGCAAATGCTCTCAAATCAATTTCGTCTGAGAAATTCCTCTTATGACGGTGTTTTATGAATCACTTGGTGTGGAAAACTAGTAATTCCTCTTCGACGGGTGTTCTGCGATAAACTTGGTCTGGGAAAGTTTCTCTGATGACGGGTGATCCAATTCCTAGGTTTCCAGTCTTGATATTTACAGTCCTGATCTCTCAAGTTTTTCAGTCTCTGTATTTATAAAGGTGGGGTTACTTGTTAAGTTTCCCACATACTTCGATCTGTCACTTATAAGTATGGAATTCTAGGTCCGATCCTTCTCTTTCTGGCTTTTTGGGAGTTGCTCGTTTGAAGTTGCGAAGATGTCTGTTCTGTGTCTCTGAGTTCGCTAGATTATATTTCCCACTTCTCAGTTCAATCACAAATTGTACTTCGCCGAATTTTCCAATGGAATTCATTGTTTACTCCGGCATCTCAAATCAAACCAATCAAATCTCTCTAGCACTGAGTTGGAGTGTTTTAATTCAAAATATTCCCCACGTGTTTTAAAATATTACATTTAATATTCCACGCGTGACCTCTGTCTAATAAGTCGTAATACTTCCGATGGCATCTTCATACAAACAAATCTGTGACTCATCCCTCGATAATACCTTCAGCCCAGACGGGTTATCTGTAATCTTGATACAGACAGGGGCCAGCGGAAGCGAGTTACGTATTTATCACCTGTGTTTTCGTCTGTCCATCAGACAAGGACGCCGACAGACAATGTGGCTTTCTTTAAGTCTATCGTGCACTCCCGTCTTGTGCAAACACAGGGATGGTCGCTATCCCCCTGGGTTTAAATGTTGGACCGTCACATTCAAAGGGGTCAGCCGGCTTATGTGATAACGTATAATCGGCTGACCGATCTAATTATCTGGTGGAACGTGAACCCAGTTTTGGATAGTAAACAAGATAAAGACAGTCCCATAGCAGAGTGTTGGGAGCTGCTGTGCGGTACATAGCAGGTTACATTTAGTAATCACGGTTATGAGCTTGCACCGCGGAGCACCCCCATAAGATATAGTGAAAATATAAGATACATCGTGTGGTACCACGTGGTAGGGGTGACCCTGGGTTTTTTCCAGTGGTATGGCGGGAAAGAGAGACGTGTGTAAAATGGCGGGAAAGAGAGACGTGTGTAAAATTGCGGGAAAAAGAGACGTATGTAAAATGGCGAGAAAGAGAGACGTGTGTAAAATGGCGGGAAAGAGAGACATGTGTAAAATGGCGGGAAAGAGAGACGTGTGTAAAATGGCGGGAAAGAGAGAGGTGTATAAAAATGCGGGATAAAGAGAGATTGGGGAGTGTGGCCTGTGAGTTTAGCCAGGATGGCTGTGTTTCAGTTCTGGAGCTATGACGATTTGTGTAAGCCTTTATAGGCAGGATATTATATATACTGTGAGAGAACGGGTGTTCTCTGTGTTTTCAATGGAGGCAAAGTGAATTATTACTGATTAGAGGTATAGCTAGTAGTGTGAGACAGTAGTTAACTGACTGTACGTATTAAATGCAAGAGCTGAATATACGTGTTTAAGGGCCATGTTGAATGCGGACTTGGTTTAAAAGTCCTGAAAGAACGAAGCTTGATTGGAAGCTGCGTGCCTATATTTAATTGTGTATTTATTCATTAACATGCCATATTCCTCTTGAGTATCTTCATAATAAATGTGCAGAACCGTTGGCCAGAGTTACCGACTGTTTATTAGAATTGAATAGAGTTGCATAGTTCACGTTATGTTTTCAACTCAGTTATCGTTGCTTGGTCAAGTGAGTGACAGAACATGTATAAGCATGTAAACCATAATCGCACTTGAGACATTTGCATTAATGAAAGTATGAACTCGGGGATAATTATAACGAAAGAGTAATGGGGAAATGCGGTAGTGGAACAGTAAATGAGAATGGGGATGTCGTAGATTTTTGATAGGAGAATTAAGACTTGGGTTGGTCCCTTCTGAATAGATTAGAATGAGTGATAGTCACAGTGAGAAGTAGTAATAGCAATAGATTTCCACGAGTGAGATGGTAGAAATGTGGTAGAGGCTGTCTCTGAAATCAAGACAATCTTCTCTCTTTCACCTATCTTCTACGACAGAGTTAGATTGAGTCAGACAATCTACCCCACATATATATGAAATATATATATATATCCACTCACATACATACACACCATAAGACGACAGTTAGACGTACAGACGTGGGAAAAAACGATGACAATGATTATATGAAAAGTTTGTGAAAACGAACTGACCGACACGCTGGACTAAATTTTATGAGTAGTTTATTTATCAAGACTAAACTTCTCTCACAACATATCAAATCACATCAAGCATATACAAAGACAAAATCATAAACAAAAAATCAGAAATGCTACCAGAATGATAGACCCGTTGGTATTATCCTTCCCTCGATGGATAGCCCACAGTCCCGTTAGAAGAAAGTGATAACCCAAAGAGTCACAGATACATATGATTTAGTCTAAAATTCTTCCCCTTTAAGGTATGAACAGACTGCATACTCTGATCTAGTATAAGGGAATATATATATATATATATATATATATATATATATATATATATATATATATATATATATATATATATATATATATATATATATATATATATATAGTTAGCAATACCTTGCATAAAGAAATGTTACAATTGTGAGTGAATCAACAAAGAACATCCTTCAGTCTACTTTCATTCGGTTCTTTCATCAGGGCCCTGTCGTGCATTTCTCACTTTCTTACACTATAACTTGCCGTTGTTCACCGTCTGGCGCACGCTATGACACAATCTGTTTTATCGTTTGGTGAAGCGAATACCCAGCTCTGCAGATCTTGGTTCCATCCAATTTGTTCGGGGAGCGTTCTCTTCAGGCGATAAGTTTATTTAGATTTTAAGTTAGTGTCACTTTATCAGTTCAGGTAAGAATTAGTGTAAGCGGGTTCACTGTGTCAGAATCACGAGGTTTCCACTACTTAGGGGGGAAAAAAGTCAGGTTTGTAACTTTCGATCAAAGGTAGCCTTCTTGGTCACACCACAAATTGACAAAATGTCGAAAAAAACGTTACTGTTTGTAATAGTTTACTTGCCACCAGGCTGCACTGTTCTTAAGTTTTTTTTCTCAGGAAGAATCAAAATCAGGCGCAAGAGGCCCGTTATCTCATTTAACCGTTAAAGTACTCATAAAGATTTTGCACCAAGCCACTCTAAGGTAAATGTTTTAGTTCTTCACAGATATCACTCATACGTACTTAGCGCTTGCAAAGTTTGGGTACCACAGTTTCACTATATATAAATGGAAAGAACACATATCAAATAATTATACATACTATGTACTCGGATATAACTGATAATTGTAAACTGCAAGCGTACCGCTTGACTTATCATTTAAATTCCCGTGAAGTAAGTTATATTAAAAAATCATCTATCCTCATGAATTAGGAATACGTGCGTATTCCGTCAACACTCATGAGGCTTCTAGCATTATAAGTTAGTTAAGAAAGTTTATTCTTGTCTGATTATTTTAGCAGTTAAATTAAATTCCTTTATTTGGCTACAATGAGTTTAAAGCTAGAAATATAATATATTCTGCATTCCACTGAGACTCGTCACTATAAAATAATACAGACTATATAAATTAAGCGCTCTGCACCAAATCTAACTAGTGAAATAAAATAAGCGATTTAACACTTTAAACACTTCACAAAATACTAGAATATAATATATATATTTTACCTCCAAACAGAATTACAGTTTCACAACGACTAGGATAATTCACTAGATAGGTATTTAGAAGCTCGGCAAAATTTTGACGAGAAACTAATGACTTCGCTATACAAGCTTCATTCACTAGCACGAGTGATTCTGTCTACTGCAAGTTGGAGAATGAAAAGAAAGTTTCAAACTCTGGTTAATATCTATTACCAGACAAAGATGTGCGCTATTTCCGAAAACTACGCAATAGCCTCCCCTTTCCGTCTTAACACTTACGGTAACTCCAAGAGGCTGTCGTAAACTGCCACTTTGCGTCTCTGACACCTCCGTCTAAGAAACGGCCGTAGCGCTACGTGTCAGATGCAAATGTAGACAACTTGTCTGCAATGCAGGGGCAGTTTTCGCACCTATCGCCAAAATGACCATTCTGAGCGAATGTGTGATGGCACCTTCTCCACCCTGACACTGAGAATCTACCAAGGGAACTACGTGTCAGATGCAAAATACCAGACAAATGTCTGAATACTGCACTGGGGAAGTGTCAGGATTCACGCCTAACCTCAGCGCTCACCGAGAAACTACGTTTTGACAGGTGAGAATGCAGGCGATATGTCGGCCCTATGTCTGAGAATAGCCAAATATTCACAGTTATTTCGTCAATCTGCAGCGATTGACCGAATGACCGTCTAAGAAACGGCCGTAGCGCTACGTGTCAGATGCAAATGTAGACAACTTGTCTGCAATGCAGGGGCAGTTTTCGCACCTATCGCCAAAATGACCATTCTGAGCGAATGTGTGATGGCACCTTCTCCACCCTGACACTGAGAATCTACCGAGGGAACTACGTGTCAGATGCAAAATACCAGACAAATGTCTGAATACTGCGCTGGGGAAGTGTCAGGATTCACGCCTCACCTCAGCGCTCACCGAGAAACTACGTTTTGACAGGTGAGAATGCAGGCGATATGTCGGCCCTATGTCTGAGAATAGCCAAATATTCACAGTTATTTCGTCAATCTGCAGCGATTGACCGAATGCATTCTCAGGCCAAATCGTCTGGTCCAAGGGACTGACGCGTTACGTAAGAAGTTACTCGTTTAATCAGCCCTGATATGCGTTTCTAAATGAGAAACGAAACTGGCGAAAGTGAGAATGGGAAAAATTTTATTTCTCGCAAACGAATGGATGCGAAAAATACAGGAAAAGGTAAAGAGTGATAATAAAAATAGAGGATACGGGTGAAAGAAAAAGAAGAGGATATAGGCAATTTAATGATCATAAAATCTATGTGACAGAACGTCAGCCCTTTAAGATATGAAAGCATTCCATGTTTACGTTATGGAATTAAATTTCCTTTATCCGTAGCTTCAGGGTTTCTGTCTTCTTCCCTCTCATCTCCCCCTCCATCTCTCTCCAATTCCTAATCACGTCTCCTCCCAAAGTTTCCCTTCTCTGGAATGTCTCCCATGCGCGCTTGAAAGAGTGTCGCCGCTTCTGACATTTTTGAAAGATTTCGTGTGATTGCAGTGGAATATCCCAGCCACTATCGTCATCTTCGTCAGTTTTGGCGATAGTCAGGAGATGGTTGGAGGTCGGCACTGGTCTTTCCACGAATTTCTTTAGCAGATTTAAGTGGAAAACTTTTTCCTTTCCTTTAATAGAGATCTGGTAGTTAGCCTTAGAAATCTTTTTCAGGACGGTAAACGGCCCTTGCCATCCGATCTTCAGTTGGTTGTTTCCGGTAGGGAGTAACACCAAAACTTTCTCTCCTGCTTCCAGTTCTCTCTCTTTCGCGACTTTTCTGTATCGGTTAGCGTGCTTTGTGCGTGCTCGCTTAAAGTTAGTCGTTGCTAGGTCCCATCCTAGTTTCAACTTATCCTTTAAATCCGATACGTATTTACTTGCTAAGACAACTGTCTCATCAGCCTTCTGGTCTGTCAGCGACCAAAGTAAGGCTTCAAGCGGGCCCTTAATGGGTCTGCCGAATAAAAGCGTAGCTGGCGGAAATCCTGTGGAAGTATGAGGAGATTCTCTGTAGCCAAATAAAGCTGCCGGAATGCAACAATCCCAATCTTCAGGTTTCACTTGTGCCAGTTTACTTAGCATCATGTTGAGGTTTCCGTTAACACGTTCTACTAGCCCATTTCTGGCCAGAGTATAAGGCTTAGTGTATATGTGCTGGTCCCTCAAGATCTTAACGATCTCATCCATCAACAGGTTTCGGTATGGAGATCCGTTATCCGTCAACACTTGTTGAGGGAATCCCAACCGAGTGAAAATTTGCACGAGGGCTTCTGCGACATGCTTGGCATCTGTGCATGTTAGCGGGATAGCTTCTGCCCATAAAGTGCATGTATCGACTAAGGTCAGGATAAACCTGTTCTTTCTTTTAGTCCTTTCTAAGGGTCCTAAAATGTCGATCACAACCCGTTCGAATGGTGTTCCCACTATTGGCATTTCACCCAAAGAGACTGGGGGTGTCCGTTGCTTGGGTGGTACCCGTTGGCACTGGGCACAGGATTTGACATATCTGATAATATCAGTATTTACTCCTGGACACCAATAGTGAGTGGTTATCCGTTGGTTTGTGGCGTTCTGTCCCACATGTCCGCTGAAGGGAAGAGAGTGCCCCATTTCTAGGATTTGGCTTCTGTACTGTTCCGGTACTAGGAGCTGGTTGTAACCTTGGTCAGGCTTGCCCGTTCTGCGATAAAGTACGCCATCCTTAGAAAAAATGTCCCCGTGCTGTCTGGATTCCTTAGCCATGGGCAGTTTCCTAAAGCAGGGTGCCAAAGTAGGGTCCTTTTGTTGCGCTTCTTTAAGTTCCATGGGTAACAAATTAGGCGCAGGCTCCCGTTCCTTCTTGGTTTGCCCTCTTGTAGTTACTGCTGCCACAATCGGCTCTTCCGGTTTCCCAATACACACGTATCTCCCGCCAAGTATGACTGGGTAGATGGGGTCATCCATAACAGCCGCTTTGATCACACATCTGACAAAATCAGAGTGGATCTCTACCAATGCAATGGGAAGCGCTGTAGGTGCATCACTCTTACGAACTCCACAAAGTTGGACGGTCTCTCCTGTCTCTTGACCGGGTTTAACCAGGTTTCTGGCAACAATGCAATCATACGAAAGCCCCATGTCAAGTAAACAAGAAGTTTGAGAACCGTTCATAATAACAGTACCTCGCGTTGAGGGTGTATCCCCAACAGGTTGGGAATCACTGTCAATAATTCCGCCTTGCGAGACTGTTAGTAAGCATCCAATGCGTTTAGGCTCGGTGTGCTCACTCTGATAATTAGTTCCGTGCTCAGGGGTTCTCCCTTTGCCGCCTTGACCCTTCCGGCCACGCTGCCATGAAGGGCGGTCGGGTTGATCAGACTGTTTACTGTGGTTGGGGTACTTGTTTTTGTAGAACTTGGATTTTTAGGAGGGGGGTTTTGAGGTCCAGTTTCTCTATGGTTATTCTGATTAGAAGCATGAGAAGCATGAGAAGATCGGTCTAGATTATTTTTCCGAAAATGCTCTTCTGTCGGTTTACGTTTTGAGGCCGGTAGTTCAGCCAGCGCATTGTGATAACGCTCAGACTTTTCTAAGATGTCTTCAAGCATTTCTGCCCCCTACTCAGCTAGAAATCTCCGGGTATCAGCAGACAAAATGTTCTTTATTTGTTCTGTTAAAACAAATTCCTCCAGACCTTCATAGGTAGAGGGGAGCTGTGAAAGCTCAAGGCACTTTGTCAAATATCCCTTCAAACGAGATGAAAACTGCTGGAAAGTTTCAGAGCTCTCCTTCCTGCTGTTGCGAAACAGTTGCAAAAACTTTCGCGCATTCATTTCAAAGCGCTAAAGCAAAGCTTTCTTCAACAAGTCATAGTTGTCTTGTTGGCCACTTTCCAGTTTAGAAAAAAACATCGTAAGCAGAACCTTTAAGGGCCTGGGAAAGTTTCATACACCAACGCGACCTCTCTAAACCGTACAGAGTTGCAATTTTCTCAAATTTTTCCAACCATGTGTCAATCTTCTCATTATGACAAGGGAAAGACTCAAGAGTGAAAGACATAGCGTTGAGTTGAAGAGATTGAGTGTTAGTAGGGTCAGTTAAGGAAGAAAGAGGAGAAGACGCTCCATTGCTGGAGGAAGAGGCAGCACCACGACTTTGGAATTCTAGAGCTTTAAGAGCTAACTCATGCTGTCTCTCCTTCTCTTTTTCCTCATGCTGCATCCTTCGGATTTCCATTTCTTCCTCAATCTTCTTCTGCTGTAATAGATGGTCTGCTTCTTCCTTCCTCCTAGCTTCTTCATCTTTCCTCCTAGCTTCTTCTTCTTTCCTTTCCGCGTCATATCTCTCAAGTTCGTCTCTGACAAAAGCTTTCGCTTCTTTTCCGTCCAAACCTTCTTCTCTTGCCTCGTCCCTGAGGAGCTGTCTAAGCTTTGCCCTTTCTGCCATAGTAAATCAGTGGCTGAGACTTAGATGAGAAAGAGATAAGAAAACGATACACTGGTTCCTACCACTTGCGAGAAAATACCAAAACAAAAGATGATATACTATAACCTGGGATACCTCCTCCAAAAATATAGTGTCTAACTATCGCTGCTATTAATCGGCAATTAAGCACCTAATGCAGACGACTACGCCAAATAAATGGTAGTTAAGATTACTCACTGAAAAATAAGTTGCTACAGTGGAAACAAAATAATTATTGCAAAAAATTTTAAGGAGAAAAAAATCCCTTAATTTTCAAACCACTATAAGTTCACCCCTGAAAATAGTTAGGGTAAGGGAGGCAATTTACAGGACGTAATTGTCTGAACGCACTCCTTAGCTTTGCTCAAACCTCTACTTCTTCAGAACTCTGTGAATGTTTATACACTCACAAAACTTTACCAGCGTTTAGTATTACAAAATCAGTAATTAACATATATTCCGACAAAATCAACCTGTAAACCAAATGTATAATGCTCAATAATGCTGTGGAAAAACAATTATTAGCCGTGTGGTCAGCACGCCCATAAAACCGATCGATATGTCTAGGGGATAGTTATTTTTAAAAAGATACAAAACTCACAAGACATCACACTCTTACTCTATATCAGAATAAAGAATCTTAAAGACGAGCTGATATTTGTCGTCTCGTTTTCCTATTCAAAGTTCAAAATCCCGATAGACGAGACCCCATTTGTCGTCTCGTTTTCCTATTCAAAGTTCAAAATCCCGATAGGCGAGACCCCATTTGTCGTCTCGTTTTCTTATTTAAAGTTCAAAATCCCGATAGATGAGACCCCATTTGTCGTCTCGTTTTCCTGATCAAAGTTCGAAATCCCGATAGACGAGACCCCATTTGTCGTAGATTTTTGATAGGAGAATTAAGACTTGGGTTGGTTCCTTCTGAATAGATTAGAATAAGTGATAGTCACAGTGAGAAGTAGTAATAGCAATAGATTTCCACGAGTGAGATGGTAGAAATGTGGTAGAGGCTGTCTCTGAAATCAAGACAATCTTCTCTCTTTCACCTATCTTCTACGACAGATTTAGATTGAGTCAGACAGTCTACCCCACATATATATGAAATATATATATATATATATATATATATATATATATATATATATATATATATATATATATATATATATATATATATATATCCACTCACATACATACACACCATAAGACGACAGTTAGACGTACAGACGTAGGAAAAAACTATGACAATGATTATATGAAAAGTTTGGGAACACGAACTGACCAACACGCTGGACTAAATTTTATGAGTAGTTTATTTATCAAGACTAAACTTCTCTCACAACATATCAAATCACATCAAGCATATACAAAGACAAAATCATAAACAAAAAATCATAAATGCTACCAGAATGATAGACCCGTTGGTATGATCCTTCCCTCGATGGATAGCCCACAGTCCCGTTAGAAGAAAGTGATAACCCAAAGAGTCACAGATACATATGATTTAGTCTAAAATTCTTCCCCTTTAAGGTATGAACAGACTGGATACTCTGATCTAGTATAAGGGAATATATATATATATATATATATATATATATATATATATATATATATATATTATATATATATATATATATATATATATATATATATATATATATATATGAAGATATTTATTAGTTTGTATACTCGTTATGTTTGGAAATATTTGGTAATATTTTGAGTCTAAGATTGGAACTCTAGTCAAAGGGCGAATACTCATCTTATGCTTCGAGTGAAAGTAAATATATAGTCGCCCCACTTGAATATAGTTGAAAGGTTAACATTAGCGCATGCCCAATGAGACGATCAGTCGTCGTTGGGGCTTCCGTGAAGATGGACGGATCTTGAAGGCTGTCGGACAAATGAGAGTCCGAAGTTTTTCGTCATTGTGATTGATTCTGGGAAAGAGAGGAGTTTTCTCTCAGTATACTATGATGGTCGATACTTCTCCCAGAATATATATGTTAGTGTGCTAGTTACTAGTATTTTCTGAACTGATGGTAAAGAAGGAACATTTTCTAAAACTTTACCTAGGCCTAACGACGCCATAGATGTTATATCATCTATCTATATATTTGATGGATCGTATGTAGACGATTCCTGTACTAGCAGCACTGTGAGTAGCCATATGTAACATTCCTTATGGGTATGGAAAACCCAAAGACATTAGATGAGCAAATGAACGGAACTTTCATTTGTAGTGAGGATATCTTTTGGATGAACGTCGCTCACTTGGACCAGCGCCATGTTGAATCCCACTGTTGGTCTGTTTGAATTGTCAATCAGAGAACGGAGATATCTTATTACCTGATGGCGATACCAAGACCTACGTTGTATTGAAGTCTACTCTTTGTTATTTGAGATTGTCAACCCTAAAAGAAAGACCCTGTTGAATTTAAAGCCTAAAAGACTTAGCCTGAAAGACATAGTCAGCAGAGGGTCTGTAAGGGAGCATTGTGAGAACCATTGTTATTGTTAACTCAAACTGATGCGACTAGTCAGTGGAGGTATGAGACGATAGACTATCATAACTATATATTTGCTCCTATCGTCCGATTATATTTACATGCTAGGAGATTGCCAAATTGATGTTGCCACCCATTTGTCAAGTATCCAATGATTTATTGTGTCAACCTGTTCCAATGACTGTCAACCGTGCTGTCAGAGTGTGTGTCATTAAACTGTCTAAAACGTCTACAGTAGTTCCAGTTATCATTGACTTCCAGCCGTGAGAGTATGAGTGCATTATTACCAACCTGTCAACTCCACAGAACCATTTATGCATTCGCGTATTGACACTCATAGTAACACTCATTGTCAACAATACATTCTTGTCGGGGCCTCATTACGTTCCGGGACAAGGTGACCTATATGACCAACACTGTGCCGGGTTCGAGTTGACCACGCACTCTCATCAGCAGACGAGTACATACAAACATTCATTCCATTTACACCAATACCAGCTTTATTAACGTGGTGACCTAAAAAAGAACCTTATCAAACATCCGTCAGTCTACTTTCACTCGGTTCTTTCATCAGGGCCCTGTCGTGCATTTCTCACTTTCTTACACTATAACTTGCCGTTGTTCACCGTCTGGCGCACGCTATGACACAATCTGTTTTATCGTTTGGTGAAGCGAATACCCAGCTCTGCAGATCTTGGTTTCATCCAATTTGTCCGGGGAGCGTTCTCTTCAGGCGATAAGTTTATTTAGATTTTAAGTTAGTGTCACTTTATCAGTTCAGGTAAGAATTAGTTTAAGCGGGTTCACTGTGTCAGAATCACGAGGTTTCCACTACTCAGGGGAAAAAAAGTCAGGTTTGTAACTTTCGATCAAAGGTAGCCTTCTTGGTCACACCACAAGTTGACAAAATGTCGAAAAAAAATGTTACTGTTTGTAATAGTTTACTTGCCACCAGGCTGCACTGTTCTTAAGTTGTTTTTCTCAGGAAGAATCAAAATCAGGCGCAAGAGGCCCGTTATCTCATTTAACCGTTAAAGTACTCGTAAAGATTTTGCACCAAGCCACTCTAAGGTAAATGTTCTGTTCTTCACGGATATCACTCATACGTACTTAGCGCTGGCAAAGTTTGGGTACCACAGTTTCACTATATATAAATGGAAAGAACACATATCAAATAATTATACATACTATGTACTCGGATATAACTGATAATTGTAAACTGCAAGCGTACCGCTTGACTTATCATTTAAATTCCCGTGAAGTAAGTTATATTTAAAAATCATCTATCCTCATGAATTAGGAATACGTGCGTATTCCGTCAACACTCATGAGGCTTCTAGCATTATAAGTTAGTTTAGAAAGTATATTCTCGTCTGATTATTTTAGCAGTTAAATTAAATTCCTTTATTTGGCTACAATGAGTTTAAAGCTAGAAATATAATATATTCTGCATTCCACTGAGACTCGTCCCTATAAAATAATACAGACTATATAAATTAAGCGCTCTGCACCAAATCTAACTAGTGAAATAAAATAAGCGATTTAACACTTTAAACACTTCACAAAATACTAGAATATAATATATATATTTTACCTCCAAACAGAATTACAGTTTCACAACGACTAGGATAATTCACTAGATAGGTATTTAGAAGCTCGGCAAAATTTTGACGAGAAACTAATGACTTCGCTATACAAGCTTCATTCACTAGCACGAGTGATTCTGTCTACTGCAAGTTGGAGAATGAAAAGAAAGTTTCAAACTCTGGTTAATATCTATTACCAGACAAAGATGTGCGCTATTTCCGAAAACTACGCAATAGCCTCCCCTTTCCGTCTTAACACATACGGTAACTCCAAGAGGCTGTCGTAAACTGCCACTTTGCGTCTCTGACACCTCCGTCTAAGAAACGGCCGTAGCGCTACGTGTCAGATGCAAATGTAGACAACTTGTCTGCAATGCAGGGGCAGTTTTCGCACCTATCGCCAAAATGACCATTCTGAGCGAATGTGTGATGGCACCTTCTCCACCCTGACACTGAGAATCTACCGAGGGAACTACGTGTCAGATGCAAAATACCAGACAAATGTCTGAATACTGCGCTGGGGAGGTGTCAGGATTCACGCCTCACCTCAGCGCTCACCGAGAAACTACGTTTTGACAGGTGAGAATGCAGGCGATATGTCGGCCCTATGTCTGAGAATAGCCAAATATTCACAGTTATTTCGTCAATCTGCAGCGATTGACCGAATGCATTCTCACGCCAAATCGTCTGGTCCAAGGGACTGACGCGTTACGTAAGAAGTTACTCGTTTAATCAGCCCTGATATGCGTTTCTAAATGAGAAACGAAACTGGCGAAAGTGAGAGTGGGAAAAATTTTATTTCTCGCAAACGAATGGATGCGAAAAATACAGGAAAAAGGTAAAGAGTGATAATAAAAATAGAGGATACGGGTGAGAGAAAAAGAAGAGGATATAGGCAATTTAATGATCATAAAACCTATGTGACAGGGGACAAATTAATAAGCTTCTGCAGTATTAACAACCTGGTCATTTGAGGAACACTTTTTCCACACAAAGAAGTGCACAAGTTAACATGGGAATCACCAAACGGACGAGACAGAAACCAGATAGATCACATAATGATCAATGGCAGATGAAGACATGCACTACTAGACGTGAAAGTAAGAAGAGGCGCAGATGTGCGAAGTGATCATCACCTAGTAGTAGCAAGACTGAAGGTGAAACTCAGAGCTGCTCGACCAGTTGCAGTCAAACAGAAAAGATATAACGTCACGAAACTTAAGGACCCCCTCACCAGAAAAGCTTTTTTGGTCGACGTAAAGAGACGATATCAGATTACCAAAAGCCAGGAAAGAACAGAGACCGATGATGTCGACCAGTAATTCAACACCATCTCAACAATATGCAAGGAAAGCAGCAAGTCATGCTTGGGATTCCAGGAAAGAAAGAGCCAAGACTGGATAACACCAGAAACGCTAAACTCCATAGCGAAGAGAAAGGAAATGAAAAGAAAGAAAACAGAAGCTAAGTCTCCCAGGTTAAAGGCAATATATTGTGTGAACAATACGGTCAGCTGGACAAGGAAGTAAACCGTCAAACCCGTGCTAACAAAAGGATATTTCTGGATGACCTTGCAAGACAGGCAGAAGAGGCAGCATTGAGAAATGAACAAAGCACAGTTTATAAAATAACTAAAACTATCAGTGGAAAACGAGGTGCAAACAACATAACGTTAGTAAGAGACAAGCAAGGAAATCTCATCACCACAGCACAGGGGCAGGAAACAAGATGGGCAGAGCACTTCAGAGAAACACTGAATAAGGAACCACCAGAGACTCAGCTGAATGTTCCTGAGGCTGAAAGTGACTTAGACGTAAATACAGACATCCCACAAAAAGAAGAAATCATCACAGCTATCAAAGGGTTGAAAAATGGAAAAGCGCCTGGTCACGACAATCTAAATGCTGAGTTATTCAAGGCAGACCCTGAACTAGCAGCAGAACTATTAGAACCACTATTTGCACAAGTCTGGGAAACTGAGACAACACCAACAGAGTGGAGTAAAGGAATAATTTTCAAATTGCCCAAGAAGGGCGACCTTGCAGACTGCAACAACTGGAGAGGAATTACTCTCCTCTCATTTCCCAGCAAAATACTAGGCAGGATAATCGTCCAGAGAGTTTCAAAAGCAGTTGACTATAAACTGAGGAAAGAACAAGCGGGCTTTAGAAAAAACAGAAGATGTGCAGGTCATATATTCACCCTCAGGAACATTATAGAGCAGTGCTCAGAATGGCAGAGACAGCTGTAAATTAACTTTGTTGATTTTGAAAAGGCCTTCGACAGCATACACAGGTGCAGCCTATGGAAAATACTGAGGGCTTATGGAATTCCCAGCCGCATTTTTTCCATCATTAAAAGCCTATAATCTAACTTAACGTACAGTGTCGGATTGAGTAATGTAACTTTCGAAGTGAAAACAGGAGTACGACAGGGATGCCCCTTATCAACAACATTATTTTTGACAGCCATAGATTGGGTGATGCGCCAGACAACAGAGGGCAGTCCAAGAGGAATTAGATGGACAACATTTTCTACACTGGAAGACCTGGAATATGCAGATGACATTGCACTACTCGCGCATTCACATCAACACATTCAAGACAAAACCGATAGACTGAATAAGTATGGCCAGCAGGTTGGCCTGGACATCAATCTGAAGAAGACAGAGGTCATGACACTAAATGTGGGCAATCCTGAGCCAATAACAGTAAGTAACCAGAAGTTAGAACAGACACACATTTACTTACCTAGGATGCATAGTAAGACCTGACGGCGGAACAAGCAAGGACATTAACAATAGAATGAATGAAGCGAGAACAGCCTTTGCTATTCTCAACAACATTTGGAAGTCTTCCCAGTACAGCACAAACACCAAATTAAGACTGTATGAGAGCTGTGTACTTTCTGTGCTTCTCTATGTTACGGAATGTTGGAGAGTAACAGAGAAGGAAATGTCGAAACTGTCCTCCTTCCACACAATCTGCCTAAGGAAAATTCTCCGAATCTTTTGGCCAAACACCATCAGCAACCAAGAACTACTTATTCGGAGTAACCAGGAGGACATGCACACCATCATAGCTGGCAGACGCTGGAGTTGTGTTGGCCACGTCATCAGAAGGGACCCTGATACCATCACAAGAACAGCTATGCTATGGACCCCCAAGGGAAAGCGAAAGAGAGGCCGACCAAAAATAACTTGTCGGAGAACTGTGGAAGTCGAGATGCAAAGAATGAACCACAGTTGGGGCACTGTACGAAGGATGGCCGCCGGCCAAGCAAGTTGGAATCAATTTGTTGCTGCCCTACAGGACGCCACCAGGCGTGATGGCCGCTGACTACTTTGACGGTTGGCGGTTATGGATCAAAGAAGAAGAAGAAGAACTCGGGGAGAGCTGGAGATAACATCTGAGACATCTGATGTCTATACCATCTAGAGACACACCACAAATACAAAACAAACAGTTCTCAACACAGATACTTCCGTAGGGGAGTGGAGTGATAGAGATTTCACCTTACTAGATTCAGCATAGTAAAATAATGAATGAAAGGGCATACAAATTATGCCAAATAAAAGCAATCGGAGAGAAAATGAAGAAGAAGAAATGATACTGCCGTAGTGGCTAAAGGTGTGAGAGAGCCACCAAAAGAACACGAACAGACGTTTTGTAACAAATGAAAAAAAAGACAGAAGATGACAAAGAGAGAAAATACAGAACAGTCTGATATCGCGGCACGAAAAGACGTCACAACAGAATTGATAAACAGTACTGGAGACATGAAGCTGTGGAGAACATCATCAACTCCGCCACCAGGCGTGGTACTTGATGATGATGATGATGATGATGTAACAAAAAAGATAAAAGTAATCCCATAGCAGATACTGCCGTAGGGGAGTTAAGTGTTAGAGACTTCACTATACTTGGTCCAGCATCGAGAGGTGGGGTGATCAGTTCCCTTCCTTGGTGCCATTTTCTTCCCTAACTCTATGAACAGAGTCATGTACCCATTTACAGTGGGGCAGACTGGAGCGTACCTTGATTCGAACCGGTCACCTTTGCTGAGAGAGACCAGTGCTCTAACCACTCTGTCAATCGGACGCTATGATGATGTCCTTGAAACAAATAAAGGTTGAGATGTTGCTGAAACAAGTAAAAGAATAGATGTAATCGAAACACACGCACACATAAACATACACACACTGATAACAAACACGGGAGCTCGTCTCCTTATGAATAAATAAAACAACAATGAATTGAATTGTTAGACAGTATTTATTATTGTTATGTATTTTTGCCCTACTGGATTATTACAATCATCCAAAAGTCCAGCGTCTATTGTTACGGAACAGTGCTGTTACTAACTGTGTACATAATGTAAATGGTCCGTGTAGGTCCCAGGAATCTTTGAGGAGAACAAAAAAAATAACATGACTATTGCTTCTTCAGCCATATCGTAGTATGCGACTAATGTGAGGTTATGCATGGGCCTGGGAATCTCATAATCCAATATATAAAATCCCAACTTTTTCTGTCAGTACGTAACGCTAAGGGAAGCAACTTTGTTTGAAAGTTAGACATTAATTGTATAATTTCCCTTATATGTACTCTCACGAAAATAGTAACATTGACCAAAGAAGAATGCGCAAATAAAGGTGTGCACAAAAATAGTTATAGAATGTGTGATCACGTATACACACATTGGGATCTTCGAGGCTGCTACCTAGTTCGTATACTGTGGTGATGCATTGTAGTTTTTTTTTTTATAATTTTGTTGCCGTTAGGTATTGGTGCTTTTGAATTTAATTCCCGTCTTATGACGGGCTTTTACACTAGTGTCAAATAAATTGCTACAGAATCCAGTTCTGCAAGATTATGTGCATTGACGTGGGTTTCCCGCAAGGGGGCTGTCTCCAGTGAGGATAGAAAAAAAAGGAGATGATGATGGTGAAAATGTCAGTAGACTCCAAGTTTTAGATTCTAAATCGTGCGAGAAAACTGGCTCAAAGGTCAATCCTAACAAGACCTGTGGGATGTGATGCTCCATGAACAACTCAACAGGGAAAACAGACTTCTCTAACATTACTCTTAAAAAACATTGAAGGGCAGGACAAGCTGGAATATCTCGGTTTAAAGTTCAATCGCGGTCTATCTTACAAGTACCATGTTGAGCAAGCCATTCACACGTGTAAGCGTGTGCTGGCAGTTCTAAAACCAATGACCGCTGCACACCTGGAGCAGAGACTACCTTTCATCCTGTATCAAGAGCTGGTCTTGTCCGTAATTGATTATGGGCACGAATTACTCACACTGTCATGGTTACAATGTGAACGGTTAGAATGCATTCAAAATGAAGGAATGCATACAGTCCTAGGCTGTACGAGAGATTGGGACGATGACGTACTTGCCTGGACTTTTGTTACTTAAATTCAGGTAGAGGAAGATGAGAGGAACTGTAGCATGATGTGTGGTACAGTCAGGGGTATGACAAAAAGGTGATTCGTCGTACTGTGATAAAAGACAAAGAAAATAGACAACGTTGCAGCCACTTTCATCTAACGTTGCAGCCACTTTCAGCCAACGTTGCAGCCACTTTCCCCAACTTCGGGGTAAGGGAAGAAAGTGAGAGCTACGTAGGGCACATAATTAAAAAAATATTAAAAAATTGGGTACTACCCGTAAAAGCTGTTAAGACCTTGCATGCCCGCCGAAAAAATAGCACGCCACGAAAACTTGTAATGACTGCCATGCTAGAACAAGGACTGTCTTGTTATGCTATCATAGTTTTCCTCAATTTGTGTCCTAGCCATCGCCAGCATATTTTTCTCATCTCTTGTTCCACTGGCACTTGTCTGGTTCTTGTCATCAGTTCCACATTAGTGACCTTGTCATACCATTTCAATCATTCTTTTATACGCAAGCACCCATTTAAATGTAGCTGTTTCGTTGTTTGTTGTTGTTGTTGTTGTTGTTTATTATTTATTTATTTATTTTTTTGTTCTGCATGTTTCAGAGCTATACAAAAGGACTGACTTGACATTTAAGTTGAAGATTCTTATTTTTATGTTGGCCTTGACTTCCAGATGTTTCCCAATGCAATGAAAGCTCATCTTGATTTTTGTATTCTTATTTTGATATCATTGTCTGCCCTTCCAACTTTGTCGATATTGCTGCCAAGGTATGTGTATAACTCTGCCTCATGTAGTGGTGTTTCTTCAAGTTCGACTTCGTTATCATTTCTTGCATTTATTCTCATTATCTTTGTCTTTTTCCTCTGTATTTTCAGACCCACTTGTTGTGACCTCTCATCGATTATTTTCATTTAGTCTTGCATCTGATTACGGTTAAGGGATAGACGAACCAAGTCATCTGCAAAATCTAGATAATCAAGCTGTTAAGTCAAATTCCACTGGATTCGATTTATGTTGTGGGACGTCGATGTTATCATAACCCAATCTATTGCTAGTAAGAAAATAAATTGAGACAAGAGGCATCCCTGTCGCACACCGGTTCTTATCCCAAACGGTTCTGTAATTTGTCCTTCATGAAGAACTCTTGATCTAACGTCTTCAAAAGTTTTTTTAATTATGAATACATGCTTCACCATATCTTTATTAACCACACGGTATCTATAAATAACATTGTTTTGCCCTTCAAGCGTCGATTATTTTCCCTCCAGATGACCGTACTCTCGTGTACTGCCTATAATTGTGAGAACTCATGATTATAAAACAGGGTGATTATCATGGCACGGCTGTTGCAAAGGGCCACAATTACTTCCTGAATGTAGTGAATGATGTAATCACAAAGCAGTAATTTACACAGGTTGAAGGTAGGTAATCACTGCATAGGGAAATATCGGACATCAAAAGAAATAAAATCCAGGAAAAAAATAATAATTTTTAGCTCAAATGTCAAAGCAATCCCTTTGTATATCATGGACATGAAACATAGAGAATAATAAAAGCTGCCGCCAATTAGCTTCTACAGCTTGACTGCTCCAGCAGATTTCTATTCAGTTCATTCTAGGACCTTTCATTTGCTTTGTTATTTCATTTTCTTTTTCACATTTTTGTTGTTTGTTGAATTATGTGAGTTGATTATTTTTCTTATTTAGTATTTTTAACTTACTTATTTCTTGTAATTTTCCCTATCGTTACTTACCCATGTTGTTTTTTTCAGCTGTCTGTATTAATTAATCATCATATAGATCTTCAATTTATTTATCCTTTTTTAACGTGTTTGCGTTGTCCACTGTCTTTTTCTCTTGACCTGTCAATATTTCTTGTCTTTGTCGCCTGTTTGTAAATGTGGCTGACGAAAGGTGAACTCTGAAACGTCCGATGTTGTCAGTGCACCGACAGTTTGTAAAACTGATCCTATACTATTTTCTTGTTTAATATATATATATATATATATATATATATATATATATATATATATATATATATATATATATATATATATATATATATATATATATATATATATATATATATATATATAAGTCGCACGGCTTGTTTTTACTGCCGTTTTGACTCATATGCTTGGTCGGAAGCCAAGCTGTGTCTTCCTGGGCCGTGAAAGAAACTCGAAATGCCCGAGTTACGGTTTAAACAACCCGTCATGTGATATCACGTGACGGGGTTGAATTTTGGCTCAAAAAGGCTATATAAAAACAGTTAAAAAAAAAAAAAACACACACACACACACAAATAGTAATACGTCTTACAAGGAGAAGGACAAGAAAAACCTACGTTGCGGCCACAAGGCCTTCGTCAGGGACAGACAAACAAGAGACAGGAGGGAAAGAAAATGAGAATTAAGTAGAGAACATGAAACTATAAAAATAAGAGAAAAAAACTCCCTTAATATTAAGTCCAGTCACATGTGAAGCAAAGCAGGATGGCTGCCACTAAACCGGAAAGAGGAAGTTGACAGTACATAAAGGTAAGAAATAATAAAAACAAGGACTGGAAAAGAGTGAGAAAAAAGTAATCAATAAATGGTAATTTCCTATTACTCGTAGGTTTTTGATCCGCAGTGAATATGGGTATTTTAGATTTATCTCCCTTTAAAATTTTTTTTCCGGGCATTTCGCGTGGTATCGAATTGGGTTTCCAATTGATAAGTATCGCACTACTATAATGAAAGCCAATTTAATATCAGTTAAAGACCGTTATATAACTAGAACCACCAGGCCTTTACACCCCTCCACTTTAATATTATTCTTGTTTAGAGTTTATTCTGGACTATTTTTTTTTAATATTTATTTTTTCTATTTATTTAACGTATAAGCAAAATTGTGATTGTCCCTATTTACAATGATTTGACAAATGTGATGCCACTTTATCATATCGGCGGTTGTTCATATTATTTGGAATTGAAAACAATATATATCCTAATTATAACCCATCAGAGGTTGAACGGGATAACTTTTATTTTTCATTAATTTAAAAAAAAAAAAATTCTTCCATCGCTACATCACATATTTTGCTTTTCATCAGGTTTTTTTGCTGGTGTAGGTTTTAATATAAGTATCGCACTACTATTATATATTTTTTCGCTGTCTTTCTTTCGCTGTTATTCATTCTTCCATCGCTACATCGCGTTTTTTGCTTTTCATCAGGTGTTTTTGCTGGTGTAGGCTTTCAGCAAGTGGCATATCTAGTGTTGGCAATATCACAAAACCAAGATGTGTATTGCTTATAATTTTTTTTATTTTTTTTGCATCCTTGTAATTTTTATTGATATCAAATGCTACAAGAAGTAAAACAAGAAATACACCTGATTGGGATCAAAAGTACGTCAAAAGATAAAACAAGAAAAGCACAGAGTTAATTTTTGGTATGGTCAGTTGCTGTTAAAACTGGAAATTAATTAATTTTAAAAGAGCTTAGAGAATTTATTCTTGCCTTAGAGGGTTGCTAGTTAGTTGTTTTTACATACTTTTAACTTTTAGTCTTAGATTAGACATAATGTGAGACCATGGCTTCCTTGAGAGAATTGATAAGCTTGTGGTTCTCTGTAGTATGGGATTAATCTTTTTTTTGTCTGCCGTTGAGACATTGTCCCATAGAAGAGACACGAAAACCATGATCCAGATGGAAAAGTACAACAGTATGCCAATGCACCCAATGAAGGCAAGACTAGATGATCTGGCATAGGGACGTCTAAAGCGTAGCAGCTTTGTGCATCGGGGAAAAAGACTTATAAGACAGCATCAAGAAGACCTATCCATGAAGACAACACCACTGAAGCCCACTCTATACCCTGTACCATGGGAGCAGGCCAGCAGTGCCCTCCAAATTAATACATCAGTCGGTGGTCTCACAAGTGGATGTGAGTATAATGATCTGCAAAAACGAACTGCTACATTGAGTATGATCCAAGAAAGCTATCCTGATCAATCATGGATACATACCTATACAGATGGATCAGCAACTAATGCTGTTAGGAATGGAGGTGCCGGTATCTTTATCTCATATCCTGACAACCACTATGAGACTAGGCACATTCCCACTGGTAAATTCTGTTCCAACTATACAGCTGAGGTTCAAGCTCTAGAGCAAGCTGCAAATATGATTTATAACACCAACTCTGACTGCCACCAGGTAGTCATCCTCACAGATGCACTGTCTGTCCTGCAAGCTCTCAAGGGTGGTAAACTCCCGCATCTGAGAAATGAACTAAACAAGGTAGCTGCCAAAAAGAGAACCATACTTCAGTGGGTACCATCTCATTGTGGTGTACCCGGAAATGAAAAGGCAGATAAACTTGCAAAAAAGGGAGGAGAATGTGAACAAGAAGATAATGAAGTCACATACTTTGAGAAAAAGAGAGCTATCCAGACTATCAGAAGAGAACAGAACCAACCCAAAGACGACTATCACACTCTCGACTGGCAGGGACAGATAACTATTTTTCGACTCAGGACAGGGCATAACAAACTGAATAAACACATGCACAAGCTACGATTGTCTGCTTCACCACTGTGCACATGTGGATTAAACGAACAAACTGCTGAGCATGTTCTACAGGACTGTCCTCTGTATGACCAGTTAAGAAAGATATATTGGCCCAATGACTCAACACTAAACTCAAAGCTATATGGAGTTAAAGAGGAACTTCAAACAACAGTCGAATTCATCATGAGAATTCGTCTGACGGTGTAATCATCAAAGATGCGATCGCAAGAAGAAGAAGAAGAAGTGTGCCGTTGAGAGGCTTGGTAGTTTGTGATTATCTTTGATCGTCATTCAACAAGGAGCCACCACCAAAGCTAGTATTCTTGCAGGAAACCTGCTGACTTGCTTCCATCTGCTCTTGTGGTGGTGGTTTCTGTTTGTTTTACATGATGATGTTCCTAGTGACATGTACAATGTCATATTAATTGCCACTTCACATCACAATGTTTCACTTCTTGCTTTTGTAGTTATTTTAATATACAGACATAAATAAACAATGTGGATGTAGATGACATGCCAAGTGATTTTTTTGTTTCTGGTATGAGCAGATATTGTATTACACTGCTTCATATCACAATATGTCACTTATTGCATATGCACTTATATCATCTTCTGACATATATGTACACTGTGCATGAATATAAAATGCCACGTAATTTCTTTTTTTTATCCTGCAAGTGCCATAAATTTTCTGGTATAAGCAGATTGTTCATTACACTGCTTCAGATCACAATATGTCACTTATTGCATATGCACTTATATCATCTTCTGACATATATGTACACTGTGCATGAATATAAAATGCCAAGTAATTTCTTTTTTTTATCCTGCAAGTGCCATAAATTTTCTGGTATAAGCAGATTGTTCATTACACTGCTTCAGATCACAATATGTCACTTATTGCATATGCACTTATATCATCTTCTGACATATATGTACACTGTGCATGAATATAAAATGCCAAGTAATTTCTTTTTTTTATCCTGCAAGTGCCATAAATTTTCTGGTATAAGCAGATTGTTCATTACACTGCTTCAGATCACAATATGTCACTTATTGCATGTGCACTTATTTCATTTTCTGACATACATGCACACTGTGCATGAATATCAAATGCCAAGTAATTTTTTTTTATCCTTCATGAGCCATAAATTTTATTGTATAAGCAGATTGTTCATTACACTGCTTCAGATGACAATATGTCACTTATTGCATATGCACTTATATCATCTTGTCACATATATGAATACTTGGCATGAATATAAAATGCCAAAATGCCAAGTAATGTTTTGTTATCCTGCATGTGCCATCATTTTCTGGTATAAGCAGATTGTTCATTACATTGCTTCAGATCACAATATGTCACTTATTGCTTATGCACTTATTTCAACCTGTGACATATATGCACACTGTGCATGAATATCCAATGCCAAGTAATTTTTACTTTTATCCTGAATGAGCCATACATTTTCTGGTATAAGCAGATTGTTCATTACATTAGTATTGTTTATATAGCTGAAAATATTGATAAGTTTTACTGCATTGGTCCTCTATAATATTTTCATTCTAATATATTATCAGTTGTTTGTACTTTTACCTTCTACAAAATTAAATACTTCATCACTAATTGGTGTTGTGTTGTGCCTTTTCTGTGCTGCAGTTCCATTATTTGTTTACTTATTATAAGTCCCATTACAAAAGAAAGCAATAGGTTATCATAGGTTTTTGAACACCACATTTGAAAGCTGGTGTTTTTGGGTGCAAGGTATACTCAGTTCATCCCCATGTGGGTTATAATGTGGGTATATAGTATTCATCACTCCATTATGTGTATTACTTTGTTCTTTATCTTATGTGTTGGCTCTTCCATGATGTAATGTATCTGCCTTTTGCTGTGGCAATGTTTAATGTAAGAGGTTGTTATGATTAAAATTCATACCGATTATGTATATATTATAGTAAGCTCGACAGGGCTCCATTTCTGATAATTTTATAAGGAATTACTCACTAATGAAGGAAGTGTTGTCATACCGATATGGTGTAGATGCAGACGTGAATTTTGAAGCAGAAGATTGGGGTGATCGTCTGCTAGAGAGATGTGGATTGTGTTTCAGTGTGAGCAGACGTATGCGTGAAAGCTCCTGCAGTCTATTGTGTTTTTTCCTGAATCTTAACATCACTAGGGCATCAAGATACTATGTTGAGGTGTCCCTAGTTTCTTCGAATCTCAGGAAGTATTTATGATGACAATGTCTATTAAATGAAGATATATAATACAAATTGTGAGAATGCCAGGACAGTGTTTCTATAGTGAACATTAAGAAGACTGCCTATTACTTCATTTGACATTGGGCTTATATTCTATGTCATGGAGCTTTGTGTCAAGTGAAGAAAAAACTGTATATCGTTAATATTCTATTAGTGGCGACGAACTGGAACGGACTACGACTTATGGAACACAAGAAGTATAAATGGGAAAGAAGAGGAGCTGGTGGAAGAGATGAGGAAAGCAAAACTAGAAATCATGGCTATAACGGAAACGAAGAAAAAAGGACAAGGTGTCATGCATCTCGATGGCAACACGCTGCTCTACAGTGGCGTACTAACATCTGAAAGAGCTAAAGGGGGCGTGGGTTGCATTGTGGCAAAAAACTAAAAAGAAAGTATCAAAGGATTGAAATTTGTCTCAGAGCGCATTATGGTTGTACAACTAAAAGAAGGAGAGACTATAGTCAACTTGGTCATAGTGTATGCTCCAAATGAGGATGAGAGAGTAGAGGTCAAGGAGGAATTCTTCGAGCTGCTTCAAAAGACAGTGGATGACTGCTTAGATGAAATTATCATGCTCGGAGATTTCAATGCCAGAGATGGAAATGACCATGCTAGATGAGGTGGAGTAATCGGAAGATATTTAGAAGATACTGTCAATGACAATGGAAAGTGACTTCTTAGATTCCACAGTGAGCAGAATCTGATCATTACAAACACAAAGGTACCCCATAAGCGCATACATGCATACACAAGATGTGAACCAGCAAAGAATGAGAAGTCAGTGATCGACTATGCTATAGTCAGGAGGAGCTCATGCAAATATGTCCGGAATGCCAGAGTCTGGAGGGGGCCAGAGATTGGAAGTGATTGTCGTAGATTTTATTGAGATAGGTTGAAGAAGTTTAAAGTCCCGTCTGAGCAGAGGTGATAATGATAAACTATGTGAGAATAAGGGGTAAGAAATAGCTTTACTTTTCACAAAGGTGAGAGTGTAAGAGAAAGGACAGTCTCTGAATTGAGTAATTGCTCTAATCCAGCCTATCACATGACAATATTTAATAAGACGCACTTTCTTTACTGGTACACACACACACACACACACACATATATATATATATATATATATATATATATATATATATATATATATATATATATATATATATATATATATATATATATATATATATCAGTTACACTTCCCTTACATATACACACTTCTGTGACATAATACGTACAGACGTGAACCAAGCAATGGATAACATATATTGGGCAGGGGTTTTGACCAATATGATAACTTAAGGTCGTGGAGCCGCGCTAGCGTAGTGGTTACAACACCGCTCTGGCGACCGGGTGATTCAGGATCAAACCCGGGCGACGGCATTTGAGGATTTTTCGTCGACCGGGAATTGGACTGGATTAACTCGAGACCTGGCGAGAACATTTGAAGGAGTGTCGTCGACCAGGGATTGGCGGCTCCTGAGCCGACCCAGCTGCAATGGGTACCTCCGAAATCGGAGAGTATTTGCCTGAATGGCGAGGGGCACCTGTCTCTGTACAAGAAAAAAAGAATACTCACGTAAAATCAATGTCAGGCTAGACATTAGTAATAACCTGAGATTTCGCCTCGAGTATTAGCGGGCGTACGAAAAAAAAAAAAAAATAACTTAAGGTTTATTATCTTAATAAAATCACAACATCAATAGTATCTATCAGAACGTATACTTTACAGATATAAAAATGTAAGAAATTATTTTTAGCTTAATAGGCCCTCCTGAATATAAAATCGAGGTTCTGGGACTGTGTGAAACAAAGTGAAAGGGGTAGACAAGAAGAAACTCATCACAGGTGAACTGGTGCTGTCCTCAGGACATGAAGACGTAAGTTCACACCACAGTGAAGAGGTAGCTCTTATGTTATCTAAAGAAGGACAGAAAGCACTCATTGAATGGGAAGCCGTTGAACCCAGAATAATAACAGCAACTTTTAAAACAGCTAAAAAGAAAATTCATGTAAATGTCATCCAATGTTATGCACCAACTAATGTCAAAGAAGAGTCTGTGAAAGAAGCATTTTATACTAGACTACAGGAAATTATGGAAAAAGTAAAAAGAAGAGACATCACAATTTTGATGTGTGAGATGAATGCAAAGATAGGTATAGTCAACACCGGCTTTGAAGAAGTCATGGGAAAACATGGGCTGGGAATAATGAATGAAAATGGGGAACTATTCTCAAACTTCTGTGCTTCAAATCAACTGGCTATAGGAGGAAGGAAAAAATATGCCCTCTCAAATTTATAAAGGACAAGCAAGACAAATTGCTTGCTGCCACAAAGGAAGTAATGGAAAGATGGAAAGAATATTTCTCAGAACTCCTTGATGGTAAGCAAGGTCAAGCATCAGAAATGATAAGCACAATTTATAGAAGAGAAAACCAATGGTGGTGAAGCTGACATAAAGATGGAAGAACTGAAGGCAGCACTGGAGAAAATCAAGATGGGCAAAGCAGCAGGGCATGATGGTATAACACCAGAAATGGTTTAGTCCATGGGAGCATCTGCCAACCTATTACTCTCAAGGGTCCTACAGGCAGTGTGGTGCAACAACGCCATACCAAAGGATTGGGAGATTGCCATCATAACACCGATTTTCAAAAAGGGTGACAATCGACAATATAGAAACCACAGAGGCATATCCCTTCTCAGTGTCCCTGGTGAAATCTGCTCTATAATCCTAGAGCAGAGACTCCGATGCCTAGCTGAGCCACACTTGGATGAAGTCCAGTGCGGATTCAGAGCAAACCGAAGTACTCAAGACCTAATCTTCACAATCAGACTGCTGAGTGAAAATGCACTTGAGTATAAGAGTGAGATTCATCTTTGTTTCATAGATATGGAAAAGGCGTTTCACAGGGTCCCCTGGAGCAAACTATGGACTGTTTGGAAAGGAAGAACATTCCAGCACCTCTGATTCATGCTATACAGAGCTTCTACATGTCTTGCAGAAATTATGTGAGGACAGCCAACTATAAGTCAGAAGAGTTCAAGACCACCACCGGTGTAAGACAAGGTGATATCCTGTCACCTTATCTTTTCAAACTCCTCATGGACGATGTCATCAAGGCATGTAAGGAGAGAACAAGAAAGTATTCAGTGGGGTACTGGAAGATGAGGCAGGTCTGTATTTCAGAGCTGGCATTTGCTGATGATGTTGTCCTGATTGCTAAATCAGAGGCACATCTCCAATCCAACCTGCAAGTCTGGAAGGAAGAGCTGGAGAAGAGAGGATGGTCATAAGCAGCTGTAAAACAAAATCCATGGTGATATCACGAGAAGAAAGAAGACATCAGATTAAACTGGGAGAACAGGTCCTGGAGCAGATCGACCACTTTAAATACCTCGGAGCTATTATGGACCGAAAGAGAGGCATCAGAGAAGAGTTGGCCACTCGAAAAGCAGCAGCTGGGAGACTTTTTCAGGCCATAAATCGAGTATTCCTCAGCAAGAGAGAGGTTGGTAAGAAAACGAAGATGGCTGTATACCGCTCCACATATGTCCCAGTCTTGACATATGGATGCGAGTCATGGGCAATGATCACAACCCACAAAAGTCAGATCCAAACTTCATAAATGAGGTGTCTGAGAAAGGTGGTTGAAGTAACAAGAAGAGACATGGTTTGCAACCAGACGATACGTCAGGGACTAAAATGCCACCCCCTGCAGACCCAAGTAGAAAAGTCCCAACGAAGATCGTTTGGCCATGTCTGCAGAATGGGAGAAGATCGGCTACCACGACAAGCATGGGAAACAAAGAGCCATGGATCCAGACCCCCAAGGACGACCCAGAGTCCGCTGTGATGACAACATTAGACAATCTTTGAAGGACCAAAGACTAGAATGAAACCAGACCAGGAGGAAGACAACCGATAGTATAGTCTGGCGCTCTCTCTTTCAACCTCTATACCTCACGGTAGAAGGGGAACGACTAAACAAGTAATTAAGTATTTGACAGGTTATAGATTGACGATGAGTATTGTCATGGCTGCACGAAGTCTACACAAAGTGCCGTGAGTTCAATGATATACTACTTGATGTTGCGTCTTATAGGAAACATAATCATCCTGTTGTTGTGCGGGCTGCTTTCTTATAACAGCAACGAGATCATTATACAATCTAATTAGTGTCCTGCGATTACGTGATTATTCAAGCAATAAGTTCTTGAGCAGGACATTACTATGTACGTATCTGTGCTAGATTGAGTTATGTGTAACATCTGGACCTGTAAAGTTGGTAGATGATGTAGGGTATTTTATACATCGGGAAAGTACATCTGCCACCACATTTAGACTTTCCTTTATGGCTTTAATAGTGTAGTCGTACGGTTGTAGAGCGAGCGAGGCTCTAACTGCTTTTTGATTAGTGAATCTTGCAGTCTATAGATACGCCAAGGCCTTTTGATCTGTCTCCAGAGTGAATCGAGCTCCCATCAAATACCTCTGGAGTTTGTTGAACGAAAACACGATAGCGAGTAAATCCCTCTCGACAATGGGATATCGCTGTTCTGCAGGTGACAGTTTACGACTCACGTGCATAGTAGGGTGCATGTGGCCTTCAAATTCTTGCATTAATGTTCCGCCGACGGCTGTATTTGAAGCGCCAACTCTGAGAACAAAAGGATATCGAATGTCAGGTAACCTCAAAATTAGTGATTTCGAAAAGGCAATCTTAATCAAATTTAAAGCCACATGACACACATGCGACCATAGTACCTTATTTGGAGCGTTCTTTTTTACCAACGCAGACAAAACTGAAGTCGTATCTGAAAAAAATAAGGCAGAAATTTTCTATAAAAATTTATGAGGCCTAATAAACTACGTGAGCACATCAGGAAAAGATTGTAATAGTACAGAAATCTGCTCTTTCTGATTAGACGATAGAGTAGGAGCAATGGAAATATCTTTCCAGCTTTCAGTACCCAAAAGATGTATATCAGGTAACGACAACATAGACTCACCACCATCGGAAAAATCAGATTTCTCCTCCTGGATAACTGCTAAGGAGGAGCGACGATCAACAGATTCGTCGATAGCTTCAAAGATAGGTTTCAGATGTGGGGGTCGAGTATGAAATTGTTGTAACATATTAATATGAAACATTTTATCTTTTCCTTTAACAGATAAAACATAGTCAACATCTGACAATTTATCTACAATTGTGTAAGCACCCTTCCATGAAACAAGTAATTTATTGTTCTTGTTTGACAGTAATACGTAGGCTTCATCACAACCATAATTGGCGCAGTTTTCTGTTTTGATGGATAATTAATCGAGCCTTTAATTTTGCTTTCTCCGACGACTCCACTGCTATTTGGCATGCGTCAATAATCTTCTGTCTTAAATTTACAACATATTGATAAGAGGTTTGAACCTCCTCATCCATGTTAGTTCCAATGAGTAATTGTTTCACGATAGACATTGGTCCTCTAGGCTTTGCACCAAATACCAATTCATTCATTCATTCATTCATAACCCTCCACTCCCAAAGGAGCATAGGCCTTCAACAAACACATGCCAAGTCCTCCTGTCCCGTACCATCATCTCAAGTTCTTTCCATGTTCTCATCATTTTCACCTCTGTTTCCAACTCTCTTCTCCATGTACTTCTTGGTCTTCCTCTGCCTCTCTTGCCCTGGGGGTTCCAGAACAAGGACTGCCTTGTAATGCTATCAACAGGTTTCCTCAGTGTGTGTGTCCTATCCATCGCCATCGTCTTCTTCTCATCTCTTGTTCCACTGGCACTTGTCTAGTTCTTGTCATCAGTTCCACGTTGGTAACCTTGTCATACCATTTTAATCCCTCTATTCTACGCAAGCACCCATTTATGAAAGTCTGTAGCTTTTTGGTTGTTGTCTTTGTTGTTCTCCATGTCTCCGAGCCATACAATAGGACTGACTTCACATTTGAGTTGAAGATTCTTATTTTCGTGCTGGATCCGATTTCTCTTGATCTCCATATATTTCCCAATGCAATGAAAGCTCCTCTTGCCTTTTGTATTCTTATTTTGATATCACTGTCTGTCCCTCCAACTTTGTCTATATTACTGCCAAGATATGTGTATGATTCTACATCTTGAATTGGTGTTTCTTCAAGTTCAACCCTGTTATCATTACCTGCATTTATTCTCATTATTTTTGTCATTTCCCTGTGTATTTTCAGACCCAATTGCTGTGACCTCTCATCGAGTGTTTTCAATTTGTCCTGCATCTGATTACGGTTATGGGACAGAAGAGCCAAGTCATCAGCAAAATCCAGATCATCCAACTGCTTAGTCAGAGTCCACTGGATTCCATTTCTGTTGTGTGTTGTCGATGATCTCATAACCCAATCTATTGCCAGCAAGAAAAGAAATGGAGACAAGAGGCATCCCTGTCGCACTCCTGTTTTTATCCCAAACGGTTCTGTAAGCTGTCCTTCGTGAAGAACTCTGCATGTCATGTCTTCATATGTTTTCTTTACTAAATTAATGATCTTCAGGGGAACTCCACAATGCCTCATCAATTTCCAAAGTGATCCTCTGTCCACACTGTCAAATGCCCTCTCGTAGTCCAGAAATCCGATGCACAGTGGTGAACCCCATTCCAGACTTTGTTCAACCACTATTCTCAAAGTGGCCATCCGGTCTGTACATGATCTGTTTTGTCGAAAACCTGCCCGCTCATCTCTCAGTCTCCTGTCCATGGACTCTTTCAATCTCTCAAGGATAATCCTGTCCAATACCCTTCCCGGCACCGATAGTAACACCACTCCTCTACAATTTGTGCACTCTTGTAAACTTCCCTTCCCAGGCAACCCAACCAGATATCCCTCCCTCCACTCTGCTGGCATCTCCTCCCTCTCCCAGACCCTACCAAGTAATTTATATAACATCTCTGTAGCCGTGTCGATATCTGCTTTGATGGCCTCTGCTGGAATGCCATCAGGTCCAGACGCTATTCCCTCTCTTAGAAGCTTTATGGCTTTCTTTATTTCTTCCTTCGTTGGTCTTTCACCGTTAATTTGTAGCTCTTCTTCTGCTGGCTGGATGTCCGGCGGGTTTTGTGGAGCTGGTCTATTGAGAAGGTCCCCAAAATATTCTGTCCACCTCTTCATTTGCTCTTGTATATTGCTGAGCAGTTTCCCATTCTTGTCTTTTATGAGGCAACTTGTTTGCTTGTATTTCCCTGTTAGCTTCTTTGTGCTGCTATACAGTTCTCTCATATTTCCTTTGGCTGCAGCATCTTCTGCCTCTCTTGCCAACTCCTCAATATACTTCCTCTTGTCTCTTTTGATACTTCTTTTTACTTCTTTGTTTGCTTCTGTGTACACTTCTTGAGCCTTGGCTTTGGAGCTTCTAGTTTTGCTTGTG